>OZ012660.1:83079493-83669858 GCA_963942545.1 Oxycera nigricornis
ACACCACTTGCGTGCTGCTTCGCAGATCAGTCATCTCCTTGTTGAACACGTGCTTCACCAGTTACGTCGTCCTTGAAGGGCGTCTTCGGCTCGTTCAAGCCGACGTTATCAACTCGGTCGCGAACTTCTTGATTCATCACAAACTCTCCCATACAGAGCTTTTGGTGACAATGGGGCTGGTCGCGAAAGGCACTTTTGGGGGCTCTGTAGCCCAGTGAGCGGCTTCAACGAACTGCGCGAGTTGACCCACGGTGCTTCTACTTGTTTATCCGAGAACTCCGACGAGAAAACTTACCTCTCTTCGGAAAGCAGGTCGCGTCCCAAAATCCCAGCGTTATCAAGACATCCGGAACCGAGCCCACATCAGGATGTATCATCAGATTCCAGTCGTTACCTTCGTATTTTTCCACTCTTTTCCAAGAGTTGAGCTTTCAGCAGACAAACCAATTCTTCCATGAAAGGAAACTTTTTTTTTTTTATATTTTTTTTTCAAAAAAAAAAACGTGACCGTCTCGGTCAACACCACTTTTCCAACTCTTTTTCGTCAACTCACCTCCTACACTTTTTCACCGCGATCACCCGTTGAAGCATTTTTGCTCCAATTATTACCATATATGGTAATATGTCAGAGTCTTTTCGGCCAATCAGAGGGCGACAGCATGCAAAGTGAACCGATTCGCGCTCGATCACTTAAACTCACCTCGCAAGAGAGACAGCGCGTGTGGTGGATTACTAAATTGGGATTTAGTACTGCCAATGCTGATGATTTGGACGTGTACTGAGGGAAATTTGAATATATTTCAATTTGGAAGAAATGAAAAAAATGAACTACTAAAATTGAGAATTGATCCGCAACCTACAGGTTGTGTCGGGCTTACATACCGAAAGGGTTCACCTTCTATTAAATCTAAATGTCGCCTACTGTCCAATAGTCGCCTACGTCGGTGTAAACGTACGGCATTATATTTTTATAAACTCCGTCAACTGCGTAAGGCAGTACTACACTCCATATATTCCGATGATCCTTCAGCGGATTCCCGACCTTTTCGTGAAATAGCCATTAATGGGCATAAACTCTCTGGGTTACTCGATAGTGGAGCTAGCGTTAGCGTTTTGGGGCATGGGTCTTTAGACCTTATATCTAAATTACAACTTTATCTGCATTCTTCCAAACTCCACATTAGTACTGCTTCTGGACAACATGTTTCCGCGTTAGGTTATGTAGACACTTCAGTCTCCTTCGGAAACTTAATCAAACCCATTCGATTTTTAGTAGTCCCTTCTCTAGGACATTTCGTGTATCTGGGCATCGATTTTTGGAACGCATTTAATATCGTACCTTTTCAGTTACCTTCTCTACAAGTACTTTATACTGTTCCTAGCTCTAAAGGTGATGTGTATCATCATCTACCTACAGCGCAGCAAATGCAGCTTCAATCTGTTATCCAGACCTTTCCGTCCTTTAACGAGCGTGGGTTGGGAAAAACTTCTCTTTTGAGTCATACTATCGATACGGGTTCCGCTAAACCCGTTAAACAACGTCACTATTCAGTGTCTCCTGTTATTCAATCTCAGCTATATACCGAATTAGATCGTATGCTTTCTCTTGGCGTTATAGAGGAAAGTCAGAGCTCATGGAGTTCTCCCGTCACTTTGGTCCGCAAACCCGGTAAAAATCGGCTATGTCTGGACGCGCGTAGGGTTAACGAGGTCACTATCAAGGATGCATATCCACTTCCGCTAATTGAGGGTCTCTTATCTCGTCTACAATCTACTAAATTCATAACCAGTCTAGATCTCAAGGACGCCTTCTGGCAAATTCCTTTATCTATGGAGTCGCGCGAAAAGACCGCTTTTACAGTCCCTGGTCGTCCTCTTTATCATTTCACTGTTATGCCTTTTGGTCTTTGCAACGCCCCACAAACTATGTGTCGACTCATGCATAAAGTCATTCCGCACGAGTATCATGACAAAATTTTCGTCTATTTAGACGACCTACTCATTACTAGTGCCACCTTTGAGGAACATTTAGATCTATTAAGTAAAGTAGCTCAATTTCTCACTTCCGCCGGCCTTACTATTAACGTCGACAAAAGTAAATTCCTTCAACGCGAGATCAAATATCTCGGATATATAGTCAGTGACGGTATCCTAAAAACCGATTCGGATAAAATTTCTAGTATTGTTGACTACCCCACTCCTAGGTCCGCTAAGGACGTACGGCGTTTTATGGGAATGGCGGGTTGGTATCGTCGTTTCATCCTTCGCTTCGCCAGTATCACGGCGCCTCTAACCGATTTACTTCAGAGTAAGCGTTCGTTTAAGTGGAACGACTCCGCCGAAAACGCTTTTTCGCAAATAAAACAAGCCCTAATTTCGGCTCCAGTTTTAATTAATCCAGACTTTAGTAAACCCTTCTTTATACAGTGTGACGCCAGTACTACCGGTATCGGTAGCGTGTTATTTCAAAAGGACGAGGATGGTAAAGAGCATCCTATTGCTTTTATGTCCGGTAAATTAAATTCGGCCCAACGTAACTATACTATCACGGAACTCGAATGCCTGGCGGCTGTTCAAAGTGTAAAAAAATTTCGTGCCTATATCGAGGGGTTTTCTTTTACTATCATTACCGATCATGCCAGCCTCAAGTGGCTGATGCGGCAAACTGACCTTTCCGGCAGACTGGCTCGTTGGAGTCTCAAACTACAAGGATTTGACTTTCAAATCCAACACTGCAAAGGATCCGTAAACGTCGTCCCAGACGCGTTGTCGCGCGTACATGAAGGTATTGTAGCCGGCAATATCTCTATTCTCTCTGACCACACTTTAACTTCAATTCTTCCGGAACATGCTTCTCTGCATCCTTTAATTCCTGAGTCAGCCTTTAGTGACTCCTCATATCTAGAGCGTATCGATCTTATACAGCAAAACCCCGATAAATTTTCTAATATTTGGGTACAAAACGGGAAAATCTATATTAATACCGGTGTCATGTCGGATGACCAAGTAAATATCCCTCAAACTAAACTATGGGTGCCCGACAGTGTACAACAACTGCTCATATCTCACAGTCATAGCTCCCCTGTATCCGCACATAGTGGTGTCCATAAAACCGCCGAAATATTGCGTCGATATTTCTATTGGCCACGTCTCAAACTCGACGTTCGTAAATTTATTAGTCAATGTTCTGTCTGCAAACAGACAAAGTCTAATAACCAAACTCTACGTCCTCCTCTCGGACAAATGCGTATTTCTGAGCGTCCACTGCAACGCCTGTTCATTGACTTTCTGGGTCCCTATCCCCGTTCTAAGTTCGGAAATACGCAACTTTTCGTGGTGCTGGACCACTATTCCAAATTTCTATGGCTTAAGGCCATGCCTAAGGCAACTGCCGAGTCCGTTGTGAACTTTCTGTCCGATAATATTTTCCATACTTTTGGCGTTCCTGAATTTATTCATTCCGATAACGGAGTGCAATTTGTGTCTAAAGTTTTCACGCAACTTCTGTCAGACTACAATATCACCCAAGTTTTAAATCCTCGATATTCTCCGCAGTCCAACGCTTCTGAGCGTGCCAATCAATCCATTCTATCCGCTATTCGCTCTTATATTGGTGACGACCATCGTAATTGGGACCGCTCCCTGGTGGAGACATGCGCTGCATTTAGGAACGTAGTGCATGAATCCACTGGTTGTTCACCGCACTTCCTAATGTTCGGATTTCAGGCTATTAGACATGGCTCGGACTACACCCTCCTACGTAAATTATCTTCTTTAGCTGATGGTCAACTAAGTGTCACGGAGCGCAACGACAAAATGCGCGATATTCAAATCAAGGTCCAAGCTAAACTTCAAGAATCCTACTTGAAGGGTAAACGCAGATACGATTTGCGTAGTAAGCCCCGAATGTTTCAGCCCGGTCAAGCTGTACATGTCCGTAATCATGTCTTGAGTAAGGCTGTTGATCGGTTTTCCGCCAAACTTGCCCCGAAGTTTGTGCCTGGAATCATTGTTCGACCTGTGGGACAGGTTGCTTACGAAGTTCGTGATATGTCCGGTAAAACTCTTGGTGTATGTCACGCACAGGACATTAAGAGTTAACTTCGATCTGTATATTTTGTTGATAGCTATCTGTATATATATCGTACATATATTAGTATGTCAATTTTTTTGGTGAGTTTGTATATATCGGTAATATTTAGTACAGGACGTGGTCCCTTATAAAATTAGTAGTCCAGTGAGTTTTCCTAATGGCCTCGTCGTGTGACGTAACGGTTGCATTAGTGTGGACGTATATAGTTAGTTTGCTTCGTGATCCAACGAGTTTTCCTAATGGCCTCGTCGTGTGACGTATCGGTTGCATTAGTGTGGACGCATATTAGTTAGTTTGTTTCGAAGTCCAATGAGTTTTCCTAATGGCCTCGTCGTGTGACGTATTGGTTGCATTAGTGTGGACGGGTATTGTATTAGTATATACATCTGCGTCGCATATAGTTAGGTTGTACCTTATTTAGTATCTGTTCATATATCCTTAGGTTGAATAATTGGGTTTGGAGTCTTAAAATGCTAGAGAATTGACGACCTCTGGGGTCCCTAAACTAGTCCGCGTTGAGCGTTGACGTCTGTATATAATGTAAATATTTTTGGTATATCTAGTATCATATTATTAATAATTGCTCACAGGAAGTGAGACCATTTTTTTGTGTGTTCTAACCCTAGCTCTTTATCTTTCAAATATTACCCATTTTACCTATCGGAATCTAGTGTTCCTCATCTTTTCAGCTCCGGTATACAACCGTTTCAGTTGCTAGGCAACTTTCTTAGGGGGAAGGGGGGGTTCATATTGAACTCAAAATGTATGTATTTGTCTTCGTCTTTAAGTTCTGGTTTGTTTCTTTGGCTGATTCGAGACTGGGGTGGAAGTCTGTCAGGTTAGACCTGAGGTTCTCTATGGGGTTTCAATACAGAGGGCAACGGTCGATCCTTTGTCGTTAGTACAGCTCAACCCCAGTGTAAAACTCGGAAGGTACACCATTTCGTTTTTCAGTGTCGTGTATTGTCCCGGATATCTTGTCGTAACATTATCTCTGATCTGTAATAGCGGTTTCATTACTCATCTTTTCAACACGCCCGTGTTTCATTTTGTTTGATAACTCAGTAACCCGCCGTTGATAGGTTCCGTTCCGGTTTTGAGCTACTTCGACTACTAAGTTAGTTTTGAAGGCTTATTTCGGGTAAAACTGTCGATTGAGTAGAGTTACCTTAACGTAATACCGTATCGAGGAAATTGCGTGAACATGTATGATGATTTCGACGTTAAGACGTTTTGACTACATCTGCTGAGTTTCACGTAAGACTTCCCATTTTATTAAAACCCTCCTGGTTCGTTTGAGTGAGCATGATGATTTCGACGCGTAGACGTTTTGATTACATTTGCCTAGCCTCATACCAACCATGAGATCTTTCATTACTTAGAGTTCATACATAGCCCGGCTTTATTGTGGAGAGACTCTTCTCAGGGCGGGGTCGTCCCCACGTTCTGTTGCGGATCAATTCTCAATTTTAGTAGTTCATTTTTTTCATTTCTTCCAAATTGGAATATATTCAAATTTCCCTCAGTACACGTCCAAATCATCAGCATTGGCAGTACTAAATCCCAATTTAGTAATCCACCACACGTGCTGTCTCTCTTGCGAGGTGAGTTTAAGTGATCGAGCGCGAATCGGTTCACTTTGCATGCTGTCGCCCTCTGATTGGCCGAAAAGACTCTGACATATTACCATATATGGTAATAATTGGAGCAAAAATGCTTCAACGGGTGATCGCGGTGAAAAAGTGTAGGAGGTGAGTTGACGAAAAAGAGTTGGAAAAGTGGTGTTGACCGAGACGGTCACGTTTTATTTTTGAAAAAAAAAAAATATAAAAAAAAAAAGTTTCCTTTCATGGAAGAAATGGTTTGTCTGCTGAAAGCTCAACTCTTGGAAAAGAGTGGAAAAATACGAAGGTAACGACTGGAATCTGATGATACATCCTGATGTGGGCTCGGTTCCGGATGTCTTGATAACGCTGGGATTTTGGGACGCGACCTGCTTTCCGAAGAGAGGTAAGGTTTCTCGTCGGAGTTCTCGGATAAACAAGTAGAAGCACCGTGGGTCAACTCGCGCAGTTCGTTGAAGCCGCTCACTGGGCTACAGAGCCCCCAAAAGTGCCTTTCGCGACCAGCCCCATTGTCACCAAAAGCTTTGTATGGGAGAGTTTGTGATGAATCAAGAAGTTCGCGACCGAGTTGATAACGTCGGCTTGAAAGAGCCGAAGACGCCCTTCAAGGACGACGTAACTGGTGAAGCACGTGTTCAACAAGGAGATGACTGATCTGCGAAGCAGCACGCAAGTGGTGTTCAAGCCATCGGCTTCATAAAAGTTGTTAAGTGTTCTGAAATTCGGATAGTTCGTGCGGCAGCGTGGAGGAATCGCAAATTTGCGTCGTGATTTAGTCAGTTCTCGCTGGACGCATTTGCAACAGTGAAATACCGATTGTCGATGCAACAACTGTAAATAAGGAACACATTCTGGCTATCATAAGTGTCGTCCAGCCGTTTGGTTGTTTAGCGCAGCGAGAACGGTCGTCCTGCGATAATACTACAATCCTCATTGGAAATGCCTTTGACACTCTTATCAAATTAATTGCGAGATCATACATAAAACAAAACAAAAACGTTTTATAACATCACATAACAATTCAAATGAAAATCAATATGCATCCGCATATTCTACAATTTAATTAAAGTTCATTTATTATTCGAAAATCAATTAAATAAATATATATAAATATATATAAAAATATATATAAACATAAGTGAAATAATATGAAGTGAGTTTTTCTTCTTGGTTCTCCTCTCCTCAGCATGTGCGCGATTGGGTTTTTGTCCGGGTATAAAAGTTTCTTTTGTAGATGTGCATTTTATTCGCCCACGACCCGGTGAGCTAGCCGGTTTATAAAACATGTTATCTATGGTCGCCTCTATGCGACCACTGTTGGTGGGTGCTCCGCACGGGGGCCTCCTCTCGGCGGTCATCGTCCATGGTGCGTCCGAAGTGGCGGAGCACATGGATGATGATTGGCTGGGGAGGGAGGTGAAGGAATGCGGGGCACGCAACAAAACTCAAAAGTACATTCAAAAGGGAGTGCAAAAACGCTAAAGCTGCCTCTTTCCAATTTTTTTCTAAATCTTTCAATCCCAATACCACTTCAACCCAAATTTGGCAGAAGATAAAAAAACTGGCAGGCCAACAAACCCCATTCAACATTAAATCCATCGAAATAGCGAATGAGGCAACAGTCACGGATCCAACAGCCATTGCAAATGCCTTCGGCAAAAGTTGGTCAGACTACTCCAAAGACTCCGCTTTTCACCCTGAATTTTCAACCTACAAAACAAACACTCTCAAGGATACATATACTCCATTCTTGACAACGTTATCCAGATCAGCAAAAGAAATAGAACTTCCAATCTCAAGCCTGGAACTAGAATCCTGTCTCTCCGCTCTAAGTGGGACAACTCCTGGGAAAGACAACATCCCCTACCCTATGCTTAACCCGCCAGTGGTGACGCATATGTCTGTGAGACCGGTTTCGTAGAAAACACAGAATAATTTCTTAATCCTTTGTCGATTCTGGCTGTAATTTTGCATAGCTGCCTGATCGGACATCTCCATTTGATAGTCGATCAAGTAACGGTAACGTGAGTGCGAATTCCAGAGATAAGCCCTAAACCGGTCTGTAAGACCGACGTCACCATTTACGTAAGTGAAATGATTCAATTGAGTAATTTTTTTTACATGTGTGGTCACTTGAGTATGCTATGTATTGGCTGGCATTTTTCTATGAGAAAGTTTATACCAGATCAGCAAATGATTCAAATTTAGTATCTCAAATTTTACCTATAAATGAATTGATTAAGGATGGTGTCTCAAATGTCTAAAAATAATACTTGTGCATAATTTTGCGTACCTGTTGTTGTGGTGGACTTGAAAACACGTATCGAGTACATATGGTCCGCAACAAAATGCAAGCCAAATGTACAAAGGACTTTCAGACAAAAACATCATCGTATGTGATCCTTACATAATATTGTATAATCATCCACAATTTTAATCCGAAATCCTTTTATTTGCGACTACAATAAGCCATATTGTGCAATACAGTTTCAGTGGAAAGTGAATGAAAGTTCCAATAATTTTGTGGCTTATTATTTACTCAATGACTTAAAACATTTCAATTTTTTTGAAGATTGCTTAGTCTTCAAAATGTTTCGAAGGCTGTTTTGAGTAAATTAATGATATGTAAATTATTTAAATTTAAACTTAAAAATATATGTATGAAAATAACATATTTTTTTAGTGTTGCAAGGGAATTTTATTATTATTAATAAATGTGATGTGGTGTAATAATTTGTTGTGTTTTATTATACTTTAACCTTGTATTTTTTAAGTTCAATTTGCTACATTTACAGAAATTGTGTTATTTTGGATTGATCTTCACTCGAAATTTTCGGTCTCTGAGACCGACGTCACCAACTATGTAAGATAATTTTGCGTCATCGCTGGCGGGTTAAAAATGCAAGCCAAAAGCTCAGGAAACGACTACTTACACTCTACAATAACATACTAACACTGGAAATTAGCCATTGTATTTCCCCTGCATAAACCAGGCAAACCCGTCAACACGATCGATGGCCACAACCCTATCTCCTTGCTCCCCTGCATAGCAAAAACTCTGGAAAAGATTATCTCCCGCCGGCTCATATGGTTTCTCCAAAAGAACAACCTCCTCTAGGAAAAACAAATAGCATTCAAGAACGGGAAAGGCACCATGGATATTATTCTTCACTTCGAACACTTCATAGCGAACCTTCTAGCATCCCAAAACCACGGATCCATTATTAGCATAGACTTCGAAAGAGCATTTGACCGGGTTGGCATACACACAGTCCTCAACTTTCTAAGCTCCTGCAAAATTGGTCCAAAAATATACAACTATTTCAAAAACTTTCTATCCAATCGGCAGTTTATAGTACGAGTCAATAATCACTTCTCCTCAACATACCGAATGTTCAATGGCATCCCACAAGGATCACCCCTATCAGTTACACTATTCTTAATAGCATACGAAGAAATGTACAGAATAATTACAAACCAAAAATTCTCCCGATTTTGCATATATGCAGATGACCTGTATCTTTTCTCTAAAATCAAAAACAAAGACGAATTCCAGCTCAAACTCAACACATTACTTCGGGAAATACTTGAATGGACCAACAGATCCGGTGCTAAGTTATCGCCGACAAAGTGTCAACATTTACACGTTTGCCGCAAAAGACTGTGCGAAGCCCCAACATTAACATTAAATAATCACACCCTATCAAACGTAGAAAATCTTAAAATCCTAGGCCTAGTGTTCAATAAACGTAACCTCTGGAACAATCACATACACAAACTAGTCAAACAAATAACAAACCGATTCAACATTGTAAAATATCTATCCAGTTTAAAATCCGAAGCACATCCCAACACCTTAATAAATATTGTACGAGCACTTTTATTATCTAAGCTCAATTACGGACTGCCAGTCTACGGCTTTGCAGCGAAAAACCAACTCCATAAATTAAAAACATTGTATCACACAGCGGCACGAAGAACGATCGGCGCTTTCCGCACGACACCCATAAACTGCATCCTCGCAGAAACAGGCCTACCTTCACTAGAAGACAGAAGAGACCAACTCATGGGACATCTAGCCGCGAAACTCACCCTTCCCCAGCAATCTCTACTCGAAGCGGATATCAAAGCACTGAGGAAACGAAAAAGAAAACCAAAACAGAACTCCGGCCTATCCCGCGCACTCGAGTTTGAAACAGAACTGGACATCACAATCTACCCTATCAAAAAAACTAAACCCTGCCACCCACCGTGGCTACTCCCAACAAACTCATTCATGGTCGAATTAACAGCCCACCGAAAAAATTCAACGAACCACAACGTCTACTACCAATTATTCAAGTCACACACAGATCCCTGGCTAACGTCCGGCTGGAAATTAATATTTACAGACGGATCAAAAACTGCCGAGAATGTAGATTTTGCGGTAACTACAACTAACAAAATTCTCAAAATCGGGATCCTGGCCAAATATTCTTTAACTTTCACCGCTGAAATGCAAGCCATATTAAATGCAACTTCCTATGCGGCCTCAACATCAGGCAAATTCATAATATGCACAGACAGCAGATCATGCGTTGACACTTTACAAAATATCAACAACTCCGACCCAATAATAACAAACATAAGAAACAAACTCTTCGAAAAACAAAACAAAATAAAACTACTTTAGGTACCAGGACACGCCAACATTCCAGGAAACGTCTTTGCTGATTCGATTGCTAAATACGCGTCAACAGCCCCGGTATACATGCAACACACTTACAACAAAAAGGACATCTACAATTTGGTTAAAAAACACCTGTTAACAACAGCAACTTCAAAGTGGGCTGCCTATAGGCATCATTATCAATCCATCAATCCGAATAAAACACCCATAATCTTTCCCCCAGGAATTCCACGAACGCATTGTACCATTTTTAGCCGGCTACGCCTAGGGCATACCACATCAACACACGAACACCTTATATCTAGAAAATCAAAACCGCGCTGCCACCTATGCAACAGTGGAACATTGATAAACATTAAACATATGTTATGCGACTGCCCCGCCGGTTCAAAAATCAAAAAAATTCACAAAATACCAGCAGATGCCACCGCACTACTAGCAAATCCATCTACTGATAACATTAAAAAAATCTACGCGCTAACAAAATCATTAAAAATCAAGATATAATATAAAATATAAGCTAACTTAAACTATATTACACACATTAATTTAATAATATGATAAGCCTAAGGCCTGCGTAGCTAGTGCTTTCTAGAAATAAGATTTAGCATAATTTATTATGTAATTCTTAATAATAATAATAATAATAATAATAATAATAATAATAATTGTGGTAAACAAAATGTCGCATTGCGTGGTCACCGAGATTCAGGACGAATAGAAGTCGAAGAAGAACCAACAGAAAATGATGGAAATTTTAGAGCACTTCTACGTTTTCGTTGCAGGACCGATATTTCGTTGAAGAACATGTTGGCTACCAGCGCTCGAAATGCACAGTACACAAGCCCGAAGATACAACATGAGATCATTGAGGCTTGCAATACTTGCAAACGAATTAAATGCCGTCAATTACTTTTCTATTCTTGCCGATGAGACATCAGATATAGCTTCCGTTGAGCAATTATCATTGTGTGTTCGTTACGTTGACAGAAGTTCTTGTAAAGTAAAGGAAAACTTCCTGCAGCTCGTTCCATTAACAGAAATGTCCGGAAAAAGCATCGCGACCGCTATTTTAAGCAAACTACGATCTTTAAATATATGTAGATATAAGTAAAATTCGCGGACAAGGGTATGATGGAGCTGCGTCCATGTCTGGAAAAATAAATGGAGTGCAAGCTCATATCAAAGAAAATATCCCAACAGCTCTCTATGTTCACTGTGCCGCCCACAGCCTAAATTTAGTTGTATCCAGTGCCTGTGAAGTTTCAACTATAAGGAATTGCATGGGGACAATAGCACATCTCTATGAGTTTTTTAATACCCCTAAAAGGCAGTTGGCTTTAAAAACGGCTATAAATAACGACGTAAGTACAGGTTCACGGCGTGAGAAGCTTGTTAAACTTTTTGCAACACGTTGGATAGAGAGACATGAGTCTGTATCTGCGGTGGTGGAATTATTTGATTCTATCATACAAGCTTTGCACGCCATATCAGAATGGAGAGACACAGATTCATCATCGCATGCCAATTCACTTTTGTGTGCTGTGACTGATTGCCAATTTGTAGTAACTTTGTTTTGTGTTCGGAGATTATTCTCATTAAGTATCCCTTTACGCAAATTTTTACAAAACTGTGCTATTGATCTTGTTGAATCTGTAAACCTCGCTGAGGATATATGCGGGATAATGTTGACAGCGAGTTTTCGAAAATATTCACTTCCGCTTTTGAAGTATTGAATAAATATGGAACCTCTATTCAAATACCTCGTATAGCAGGTCGCCAGCAAAATCGAGTAAATGTAAATTTGCCATTAATCCACACCGGAAAAGTATTTCCGTGTATCCACATTTATTCCATTTTTGGATACTTTTTTGGGGCAATTGAATGAAAGATTTTTAAAACATAAAGATATTCTAAAAGGGTTTCAGTGTCTTTTACCTACTACTAATGATATTTCATCATCTCACTCCCCCGCTTTCACATCTCTGACAAATTACTACGCTAGTGATTTACATGGCTGTGAATAAGAATTTAATGCTGAGTTGACTCTGTGGTACAGAAAGAGAGGGCATCTTGAAATAGTAAACCGCCCAAAAACGCCCATAGATGGGTTGTTACGGCTATAATTTTGCGTAACGTCCGCACTACACCGTAGCCGATACCAGCCACGGTTCGGGCAATCCCACCCGGCTTCACCCGCGAAGAGGGGTGTGGGAATATGTAATTTAAAAAGAAAGGGCGCCACCCGTTTCCGCGCCGGGACTGCCCTGTCCGCGAATCCCGAAACGGGAATTGGATTCACGGTGACCCAAAACCACCGATCGATAGGGGAGCACAAAACACCGCCAGGAACGCGATTTCCGCCTCGCCACGTAGACCGGGCGGGGCCTTGATTTGGGATCTGTTGCGACGATTGGGTGAGCGTTGTTGTTGTTGTGATCGTGGGCAACTTATCCGCAGTGTCTGTGTCGTTGACGGTGATGCATTTAGCTGTTGCTGACTCATCATAGAAACTACTACTACTGCTTAGCTATCTAATCTACGATCCTTACATCCTACATCTCCTCTACATTTATATAATTCAATAATAGCAATATAATTCACTACTAACGCTACAATTCATTAGTAACAAGATATTGACCTTAATAACAATATGATTCAAAAACAACAATATAATTCAATAATTGGCTTGGTTGCGTGAAGTGGCGAACGTAGCATCATCAATTTGTGCAAGACAGCGTTTACCCGCACGGTGGTTTGGGGTCTTCACGGACAGGGCAGACCCATACTTTGCCCTTGACGGTTTAGAATCGCCTACGTTGCGTGGCGAACGTAACATTACCCCCCACCTTTAAGTGGATTTTCCCAAAATCCACTCCAAACAATAATAAACGGGACGGTAACGTTCGACACGCGGACACCCCCGACGAGCCACCGAGCGATCTGTGGACACGGCCTTCAGCGTACACACGGCTGGCAATTTTACTTCTGGCGTCGCACTCACCGAATCTCGAAACCAAACTTGAGTCACACTCACCAGACCAACGTATTAACCTACCGAACCTACGCAACTTACCCACAACCGAACTATTTAACAAAATGACCGAACTAATAAACTAAAGAATGAAACGATATGGGAAAGGGAGGGAGAAAGGAAGAAGGAAGGTGGGATTACAAACATAATGTTACAAGGGTAAGGACTAAGTGTTCAATACCCCCGGCAATCGATACACCTCTCACTTATCCACGTACTGAGCGAATCATTATAGGTTGCATGTGCCTATCGGTAGTCCTACCAGCATGCGTATGACGTTGGGGTTACAGAGCATCGGCGAGCCCTACCCCTCTACTATTTGCCCCTTTCATCTTCAACTTCTTTCAACTGCCTTCCCGGTCTCTCGATCGTCCGGTCTCTCTGCTCCGCATCGGCTACTCGATCGATAGTGTAGAGTTGCTCCCCGTCCTCGATTGGTGACCCAGACCCGTCCTGCAACACAACTCTTGCCCTTACAAACGGATTTGCATTTGACGAGGTTGGTACCTCATACCCCACCTCTTCTAAAGCCCTCAAAAGTTTACCATCCCTTACAAGAGGTAGCTGTAAGGAGTTTTGATCCTCTTCGCGATGCCTTCTCCTTCCGTCGTCAATTTCGTTGTTCTGCCTTGATCCGGATCTTTCCGTGTCGGTACTCCCTTCCTGTGAAATTCTACCCGTATGAGGTCCTCTTTGCTGCTTCCTCCCTGTCTTCCCCAGTCCATTCCTCTGAGACTCCCTACCCCCAGACCCAGTCCATTGGGACTTCTTGCGCTCAGGCCCAGTCTCACCTCCTTGAGACTGCCTGCTACCAAGCCTACCCAATCGCGACTGTCTGCTTCTAGGCATAGCCTCAGCCCCTGTGGACTTCTCCTCAGTCTCCCTCGAAACTCCTCTCACAGCATCGGTGCCCTCATCTTCTTCCAACTCTGTCACAGTAGATTTCGCTTCGCAAACCTTCACTTTTCCTTCGACCTCAGCTTCCTGACCATTTTCCCGCTCGACGCATGAGCACCTCTGATCCAGTCGAAGCTTCTCCTCTATGTCCCGTACACGACCATGCAAGGACGCATTTTGGGCCTCCAACTCCTCGAATCGTGAGAACAGATTGTCGGTTATTCGGCACTCTCCTAATTTCTTCGTTACTCTCGAAGCCGCGGTGCGGTTGTATTGCGCTTCACTTTGTAGAGCCTTAAGCTTGTTCTCATAGAACGCTTCGATCTCCTCCTGCTCCTCTTCATTTTGTTCACGAAGCTCTTGGATGGACTGTTCCAGCTTCGCTTCGTATTGCTCAGACAAACGGCAGTGCACTTCCTTAATTTCTAACTTATATCTAGTACGCGCTTCGGTCAGTTCTATCGCATGATTCCGATCCTTAGACTCCAGCTCTTCGTGCAGTGATCGGAGTGTGTCCTCAACATTTTCACGTGCCAGTGTTTCGTCCAGTATGTGTTTGCGTGCCTCTTCCAGTTGCATGCGTAACCGATCGTTCTCCCTCTCCAGATCTTGGGTGTCATTAGTTGCTTTCCGGCAATCAGCACAGACTGCCTGACACTTACTGGTCAGCTCTGTGATCGTCAACTCTGTGTCTTCTATTTTCTTCGTGTCAATGTTTATTGTTGTCGTCGCTTCTTCGCCTCGTTCCAACTTCCTGGCTCCCAAACTTCCAGACTCTTCATACTCTTCTGCCTGCACCAGCATATGTCCTAAAGCGAGCATAAGCTGCCGTCGCAACCTCTCGATTAAGGGATCCTCTGCTTTCTTCTCCCGTAGCAGGTTACCGATCCTCCGCAGGCCATACTCCGTCTTTGCCTGGGCTACCAAAAACGCAGTGGACTTTTCATCCCCCCAAAAATCCGCTGATAGCGCCCCGACTTCTTCCGTTACCATCTCCACCGCCTCGCGGTCCTGCTGGTAAGTGAAGGGGTAAGGTGAGGACGCGTTCATCATAGTCCCAAGCCGCAGTGCCTTCCGAAGCTCCATCCGCATTGCCGACACCGTTCCAGTGGCGATCCCACGTACTGCCAACTCATAGCTGAGCTCCTTCTCGCAGAGGTGATCGATTAGAGCCTCCGTGAATTTTGCCATTTGAACCTAACACGAATGACGACAAGCACAAAGAGAAAGAAAAAAAAGGAAACGAACTAGGCGAGGAAATCACTTCCTGATTTTATTTTAATATTTTTATATATACATATACGATATTTATAATTTCATTTCCACTCACACCCGCAAACTCACACACCCGCAAATTCACACACCCGCAATCAACACACTCCCGCGATCTCACACTCCCGCAATTACACGCACGTGTCAGCACTTTTAATATGGCCACTTTTATTACACAGACACACTCACTGAACTTGTCGAACGGATCCGCCGTTCGAACGCTGCCGTACCCGAGTCCTGTTTTTTTTATAACGGCCCCACGTTGGGCGCCAAACGTTACGGCTATAATTTTGCGTAACGTCCGCACTACACCGTAGCCGATCCCAGCCACGGTTCGGGCAATCCCACCCGGCTTCACCCGCGAAGAGGGGTGTGGGAATATGTAATTTAAAAAGAAAGGGCGCCACCCGTTTCCGCGCCGGGACTGCCCTGTCCGCGAATCCCGAAACGGGAATTGGATTCACGGTGACCCAAAACCACCGATCGATAGGGGAGCACAAAACACCGCCAGGAACGCGATTTCCGCCTCGCCACTTCACAAACCACCAATTCAATTTAAATTCAGCACAATTTATTTTGAATGAAAATAAACCTAACTAAACCCTACTACTCACTATCTACACTAAATCTACTTACAATTTTTCCTTCTTATGCTATTCCTCCGAATTCTCCTTCAGCGCGTTGTCCTCCACCCGAACCACCAGATCGCCGTCAACCTCAAACCCGCAGCTTGCACCACACACCGGCGTGCAAAAGAAAAACCGATCGTCCGAGTCCTCGACGTCCAGCCAATTCACGCTCGAGCTGCCGTCCAATTCTCGTCCTGGTACTTGCTCCGCACACTGAAGATCAAATCCACACGCTTCCAACAGCGATCGAAGTGAAAACCCAAAAACCTCGTCAGCTGCTTCCGCAATCTATTTAAACTAAACCCAGTCCCGTTCGGTTCGTAGGTCGACGACCACTCACCTGGGCAGTTGACCCCAGCAGCTTTCAAAAGCTTTTCGACTGGTTTCGTCAGGGGTCTGACGTTGTGTCTCGATGTGAGGGGATTTCGGATTGCCGCCTGTCCGGCGAAAAACTCGCGGCTGCCGCCAGCCATGGCGAATTGCCAGTGCCAATGGTTGTGGGTTTCACTGGCGCATAGGGGACTCCATTGGGGCGCATCGTAGACCGGGCGGGGCCTTGATTTGAGATCTATTGCGACGATTGGGTGAGCGTTGTTGTTGTTGTGATCGTGGGCAACTTATCCGCAGTGTCTGTGTCGTTGACGGTGATGCATTTAGCTGTTGCTGACTCATCATAGAAACTACTACTACTGCTTAGCTATCTAATCTACGATCCTTACATCCTACATCTCCTCTACATTTATATAATTCAATAATAGCAATATAATTCACTACTAACGCTACAATTCATTAGTAACAAGATATTCCGGCCAACGGAACGTTAGGATGTGAAGTGGTCAGGAACACGCTCACTCGTGATTATTACCTTCATTTGATTCAGGTTCTCATTCACAGCTGAGTGAAATGATAGTGCGGCATCAAATCTCATTCCCGAAAACTATTTGTCGACAAGGAGCCTTGAACTAGCGTTAACCACAAAGTGACCCACTTTAACAATTATTCGCCGAGACACTCTGGAACGTGGGAGTTGAGTGAGATTCAGTATTTCTACGCAATTAGATCTTTCATCTATTTCACAGTAAAACCCGTATGGGCCTGATTTACGGCCTATGGTGCTCTAGAGATCTCATCAAGGGGTGATACGAGGATAATTTGCACAAATTAGATCCGTGTGTGCCGTTATCTTTTACTTATTGTATGAAGCCTAGCAATTTTATATGTAGATAAAGAGTTGGTAGGAACATTAGAATATGGTCACCTGATTGAAAGTTTTCGAAGTAAAATTCCAGAAAAGTGTAATTTATTTAATTCGCACCCATATCTTAGTAGCAACAGTTATATTTTTGAATGTTTCTTTCTATCTTTGATCAGAACCCTCAAAAAAGGGTTTGTTTTTATTTTGTCATATGATTTGTAATCTGACGATTAGGCCTATTGGGGACACCTCATTAAAAAAAAAGCGTAAAAGAAGTCTACCTCATGGGTTACGTGGAAATGACGACAAATTTGCTTGAGAGCGCAGAGTTGCTTCCCTGCATGGGCTGCAAACAAGCTTAGCCAGCCCTGATTACGATAATAGTCTGTTTGTGCTTAGTGACAGATTCACTTTCCCATGGCATTTACTTCATTAGTTGCTTTCTTTTCTGGCCTGTAGGTATTGAAGGCGTTTCAATATATGTACTTGCAAACATGCATATACACTTTACGGTTCCAAGGAAGTCTACAAATACAGTGTAGATTCTTTCACACGTCAAGCGCATATTTTTATAATTTGAATGAAAATATCATGAATGATTCAAGTAAATGAAACCAGACATGCAATCGGGCTAACGTCTGCCAGGATTATTTTTGGAGGACTCCAACTTTGATCGGTGAAAAATTATGATTAAGTATGATAACATAATTATACACCCCTATTATGTATCTCGATTCGATCGCTATCGAAGCTGTCGATTCGATCGACAATTGGTATTATGTAAGTCGATCGAGAACGCCTTTTAGTAATACCATATGCATGTCGTAAGAAAAGAATTTTCATGTTAATATTGTGAATGAAAATGGTTGGTGATTTCGATTCGCTGTCAACGTATGTCATAATTGTGCTTGAAATTCAAAAAGGGTCTAATAGTTGAAAATTTGCGAAGTGCAGTGAACGCTGGAATATGCACTACGCTGCAAGAGTATGGTTGCATATCAAAAATTTGAATAGAAGTTGTATATTTTGGCGAAATCAAACAACTTTACTCAAAATTTTAAAAAATGTCAGATAGAGATATTCACAAGCACATAATTATTAAAATATATATTTCTTATCAATACAGCACTTGCATTCTACCGTAAAACAATATATTTCCTAGTGCTCAACAGGATTAACAGAGGTTTTAGGTGGGGTTTCCAGTATATGTGCGTGATGTTTCATAATGACCGCCTAGCTATTAATTTTGAATTTTTTTCATTTGAAACACAGTCGACTTGAAACATTTTCAACAATATTATATTTTCAAATTTATGGAAAATTGATCAAACAACGCTGCGCAATGTCCAACTTTGAATTTTGGCTTGTCGGACATTATTTTCTCAACTTAATACTATTTATTCAAATTTTGAACTTATTCCGCATTTAGATAAAATTTGAATTTGTTAGAATTTTTTTTGTTTACGAAATAGGTTTAAAGATATGAAAGAAATGTTAGCTATAAATGTTTGGTAAAGAATAGTTTTTTTGAATACATTATGTTCAAAATATAAAGTACCGGTTCCACTATTTAAATAGGAGTTGAAGACATTTCGAAGGAAAAGAAGTCTTTGCTTTTACCTTTGTTTTAATCCTATTTGGGAAATCAGACGATTTACCTTCAGCAAGTTCTTTTCTTTCAAGAATGAGTATTAAAGAATAGTTATGGATTTCCATTATTTAATATTCTCGCAGGGCGAATGCACATTACATTATCCACCGGAGAAAGCCAAACAAATAGTTAACGTGTGTGTGTCGAATTGTTTTCAATTTGTGATTTTCACCCTAAAACATGAAATAATTAACACAATGGCACTCATTATGAAGCACAGAATGATTTCAATAACACTATAACAAACACTTACCATAGAAGAACTTCCTACACTTACATTTTCTCCAACTTAAACTGCTCTCGATTGACTCTCGTGACGCCTCGGTGTGATCGACAGCCTAATCGACGAACACGACGATAAATTGAATTATTAATATATTATTAATTGGAACCGCAGAGCCACTTATAGTTGAAAAACGCTGTAAGTGGCTCACGGAGCCGACATACATAATACCATTTTCTACTGTCAATTGTGAATTGACATGCAGATCTCATTCGCAATGTGCGTGACGAGAGCTGTCGATCGATATCGACATACGTAATACGAATTCACACGAACGATCGACAACCGACAACGACACGAGATACATATAGGGGTGATATCTTCATATCTACACCGAATCACTAGCAAACGTACCTAGTCAAAACTTCAAAAATATGACCCCCCCCCTTATCAAAATCCTGCGTACGCTACTTGGTGGAAGTATTATAACAATATTATAAACAATCCGTTATTGCTATAGGTTCCCAGACTCACACTGAAAGCGTTTTCCCACTTGCCAACACGATGCCGACATATTTGCGATTACTTCTTATCGGCGGAGCGGAAGATACCGGTCGTCGCTAATATCTATTACTGTAGAAATATTTTTGAACAATCATTTTCAGTATGTTTTAGAAGCCAGCCACAGTATGGACAGCTCGAACAGATTAATTGTGATATTTGATTCATGTTTCTTTTCTATTATGTTTTTCAATTTCACTCAAATATTGGGGTCATTTACTTTAATGAGTTTAGTTACCTCCACTTTCATTGCACTTCTTCTAGAAACTTGCACATTTTGTCTCAATCTCCAATGGCCAGTCCAAAAATAGAGTTGCATAATAAAGACTATTACATCACCAAGACCAATAATGAATTCTGGGAAAATCTAAGGTTTCTGGTACATATTCTTTGTGGAATCGA
This sequence comes from Oxycera nigricornis, assembly GCA_963942545.1. Lineage (NCBI taxonomy): Eukaryota > Metazoa > Arthropoda > Insecta > Diptera > Stratiomyidae > Oxycera > Oxycera nigricornis. Next base: position 83,099,745 of record OZ012660.1, read on the forward strand.
TTTTAATACGATCGTAGTGAAGCTACGTGCGAATTGTCTGAACCTAATATAAGACTACTTTTTAGATCACAGACATCGGATTTACCTGCAAACGCTAAGAAAAAAATTCTGCGTCTCAAATGCAATTTTTGACATTACATCCAATGTTTTTTTTTTCATTTTAGTTTGTTCGGAAGTACTTGGATTCAAAAACTGAAGAATTACTAATCAGCCGCGTGATCCGAGCTTCAAACAAACCGTCGCCTACTATCTTAAACCTCAACCACGTTTCAGGAATATTTCTGCTTCTGGTATCAGGTTACATCCTGGGAGTGATCGGCTTTGTTATCGAACTAATTGTTTCCATTTTTACAAAAAAAAACTATCGGTCGGTGCGATACTAAGCCCCATTGCAACTATCTGCAAAAATGTGGCTATTAGGTGTTCAAAGGAAGCAAGGTGTTGCGTGGTATCCTCGTGATTATTTCAATTTCACTAATGTTATATGCTTCATAGTAATTTTAAAATCAAAAACATTAAGTTTTCACCATTTATTTGTATATAAGTTCTTAATTGTGCAGTAAATTGTAAATTATAACAATAAAATATACTTTAAAAATAACTGCATTGTAATTACCCACCTAATTTATGATTTTTAGTAAGTGCAGTTTTTTTCCAAATGCTTATCTCATAATTTATAAACAGATGATAAAAATATTTTCATTATTTGATATTGATTTTATTTAACAGCTTTTCAATTTTTTTTCCTTTTAGACATCACAAGTATAGTACTTAACTTTACAACTCAAAATGAATTACAAAATTGTCAACATTCTTAAGCCTATGGGGTTTTAGAGTAAAATATATAAATATGTGGCAATATCCTAAGACAGTGACGCCAAACATTTCAATAGCTCAAAAGGAAGCTTTCTATAAATTGCACCAGGTTGAGAAAATTCTTCACCTATTACATATTCACTTATAACCAAAATTGTTTTCAAGATAAAATGTATGGAAACCTCTTCGCCTTAGTTGTCTACTCCATCATATCATGCATGAACGATGGAGATGGCTTGAGGTTACCTGATCAAAAGACATTTGGGACATATGTAGAAATTTCAATATGAGAAACATCGAAACAACATTTAATATAATTTAATTTTATAACACGTATTTGGATCAAATGTCTTAATTAACTACGGGCTTGTTAAAAATTTTACCATGCGTGCATGCAGCTCATTCCATACAACCATAGAACCGTTTCGGAGAGATGATGGGAAAAAACAAAACTGTTGCGGTTTGTTATCTTGACACGTTGACGAACTATTCAAACAAAATCACAACATTAACTTTACAATTCGGTTTCCACAAACACCCTGAAAACAAGAGGTTCTTATGGAATAGCTTGCATCATTCTTCTCGAGCGTACATAAAAAATAAACCTATCGTTTAAGCATTTATATGGAGCTAACATTTCGTGCAATTAACAGGGGAACACGAAAATAATAGTGAATTATCTTAAAACATACATTTCATACAAAATAATTCGTAAAACAACTATCTAAGCTTAATTAATTAGCGTATTAATAAACATATAAGCACTATTTTATCAATGGCATCTGTTTCAACGCTGCAATCTCACGACGTCATTCAAAATAACCATTGCTGTGTAGTGTACAAATCAAAAACTTTAAGTAACAAGTTAGTCATTGCTTGCGAAAGTAGATTATAAAAACCGGCCTTTATGGAGATAACTGAAATAAGAAATCGCTATTGGATTAAAAAGTTTCAACAGCTTCAGATCGAACTAATTAATTTAAATTCTTGGGTTTAACGATTACATCGTTTTTTTTTGTGGTACATTCATTATTTTTAACTTCAAAAGAAACACCACCACGCATTATTTTCTTTATTTCTTAATTGTGCATCCATTAGAAGTGAGAATCCTCAGTGGTCCGTTCTATTTTGACATAAGAAATAAAGAAACGCAGTGTTGCATACAGAACATCTCGTTTTATTATAGTAACCTGTCTTGAAGTTATTTTTGTTATTATTGAGGAACTGTCTAACAAATTATCAATAGGGAAAAAAAATTTCACTCACTAGGAGAGGCTCAGGTTATGGAATCACAGATTTGGACGAAATTTGGCACATAAGTAGAAGACGTCAAGGATATTCGATCCTTAAAATATTAGAGCGCAACACTCCTCCGTTTTTGAGAAAAACGTCCTTAAAGTTTTTAGCGTTGCTAATGTATTATTAAGTTTTCACAACTGACAGAAGCAGTGCAGTGTAGGTAGCAAAGGGTACTAGCACGCGATCAAGGGGTCGTGTGTTCGATCCCCGGTCGGGGTATTGATTTTCTTTTTGAATTATTGTCGTCGTCGTGTGTTCGATTACCGGGGTGAGTATTGTTTTTGCGAATAATTGTGAATGTAATTTTTTATGGTGAATTAGCAATGTTCACCTACAAATACATTTATTTTTACAAATCAGCAAACTGTTCGTTCATTTATATATGTAAATTATACTGAAAACTCATTTTCTCATTTCTCTTATTGCTACCCAATTACCCAATTTGGCACTGAGCACGGAGATAACAAAGACTGGATTCTAGGAACTAAGGCCTATATGATCATCCGGCAAGGATTTCGCTTCGAACAATCCGAAATTATGAAACTGTTAAACAATTACGTCCCTAGTATCTACTATATGTCACAATTACTGACCACCATAGTATTTATGGCTAGCCACGTTGGGCGTCACTCTGGTATATTGCTTTTTGCCGAGTTGGCTATGAGACACGAAGAGGGCGCAGGATTGATTCCAGGAACAAGGGATGATCCTACCGCCAACTATGATATTGCTCGATTACAACCGTTGTTTGATTGCACCGCAACCGTTCAACAATTAGTTTTCAGTATAATTTACATATCTAAATGAACGAACAGTTTGCTGATATGTAAAAATAAATATATTTGTAGGTGAACATTGCTGATTCACCATAAAAAATTACATTCACAATTATTCGCAAAAACAATACTCACCCCGGTAATCGAACACACGACGACAATAATTCAAAAAGAAAATCAATACCCCGACCGGGGATCGAACACACGACCCCTTGACCGCGTGCTAGTACCTCTGCTACCTACACTGCACCGCTTCTGTCAGTTGTGAAAACTTAATAATACATTAGCAACGCTAAAAACTTTAAGGACGTTTCTCTCAAAAACGCAGGAGTGTTGCGCACTAATATTTTAAGGATCGAATATCCTTGACGTCTTCTACTTATGTGCCAAATTTCGTCCAAATCTGTGATTCCATAACCTGAGCCTCTCCTAGTCAGATAGAAACATTTCCGGAAAGAACATATCTCTGAATTTCAGCTCCTTTCGGATAGCTCTCAGAGCATGTAGAACAATGTTTTGTTATCACCTTATTTTTTTATATTTTTTGTGAAAGCTATGATGCTAAATTAAATTTTCATAATATGTATATATGGGTATGTCCGGATTCAAACAGTATTTTTAGACGTCAATTTTACGATGTTGCTTCATAAATTCAAAAATATGATATAGTTTTCAGTTACCAATATCCACGGATGACAATTGAATCGTACCTCTGCGAAAATGAAGTCCTCTTGGTTTGAGAAAATCAACAAATAAGAAAATAATTTGAACTTTCTATTAGATCATTTGCACACACATTTTCGATGCCGATTTTTTCCATCCTATGACGATTTTCAGGATAAGAAAATCATTACGGTGGATGTTACATTTCCACCAATACATTATACATTGAACATATCTGTTTGTAAAGATGTTGCCTGAAAATTTTTAAGTTTCGCTCATAAGTTGTGTTTGAAACTGCTAAGTGAAACTAACAGGCGTACCGACAAGGATCACTTCATTTTTAAAACAATTGAGACATGATCAGAACAGCCAAAAATGTAGAACGTACTTGACCGACCTGGCCTAAAGTAACAATGGCATATCTGACTTTTCAATATTTCCCAAAATCAAACGTCAGATACGAACATTCAAAAATCTTACCTTATATTCAGCTGATTATATTTCGTTGAAAGTTTCACATATACATGAAAATATGCTATTAGCATACTTTTGATCGAACTCTTTATCCTTTACGCTCAATAAAATATTCTTTGCATTTCGACTGAAGAAGCTACAGCATAAATGAAAAGTCATCCTCAAAATCATCATTGGAGTAATTGCCATACATTTCTCCGCTACTAAAACGAAAATTGAAAAATCATACATACGTAAAGTAAAATGCAATGGAAATAAACCAACTTTCAATTAATATCCAAACTCAAATATGTCATGAACACATTACTACATATTGTTTCGGTTAGTAAACGATTGCCCAAAGCTTTACACAACTTTAATATATGCATTTCTTTGTTTGTTTGTTCTTTGTGCTGTACTCATTTTATTTTTTTATAACCATTTCAAGGAAGTGTAAGTCATTACACCTATTGAAAAGTACATTAATGCATTTTGTCGGAATTCGAAGACCTTTTCTCAATTAATCGTTAACAAATGCCATCATTTAAATCGCTTAAAATGAGTGAAAATACTGTGCATATCAAAGTAATATGATTAAATCTCGATGAATTCTATACACGATAACAGGGAGACAATAAGTCTAAATCATTATAGATGCATGCATTTCAGAATGATTCCACCAAAATAAAGGCATCGTTTGTTCATTCAAAGTAAAGCATGCTTTTAAACAAATGTTTGAGCAAATATGCAACTGGAAATGAATGTTACATCGGTTGTGCCACTCTTTGAAAATTAGGATACAAAGATCATTTTTTGAAATTCGGAATATTTCCACATCTTGAAACACCACATTAATGCTAAGTTGTATAGTAATTAGACCGAACAATTTAGAAGACAGTCTTCAAGGTACATACACACATACAAGGCCAATTTCACACCGAAAAATGTATATAAATGCTAGCGTAGTGCTGTTTGAGCATGCTTCATATAATCCAAGCATTGCCTAAAATTCGAAATTTCATCATAATTCGTGTCATTGACAGGTAACTAAAGCTACATACAGTTCTCGCCGACGAATCTTCTTTTAGCCTAAAATTAGCTTAAAATTCACAATAATTGATTTTTGTTTTCCTTTTCAACAAACATTTATTATGGCATATTTATATTTGTAAATACTGAAGGAGTCACCAAATACTTTCAACATTGATTTCTGTTTAATTAATTACCCTGATTATCTGTTTACACTTCAGCACTCGCAGTATAACTTATTCGGGCACAACGGGTGTAAACAACTTCTATGCGAATTGCGATCTAATTAGAATCGTATGCATAATTGCACATTTTAACAAGAAACCAACATTTTCTTTCTTCTTGCCTTGAATGTTACAACTGGGGAAAACGACTAAAGTACATCTGGAATGCGGCCCCCTCGAAGAGCTTAACAGACCACAAATTATTCTAGCAGGTTAGTTTACAAAAGGGATTAATGAAACGTTAGTCAAATTACAAATGCATGATCGTGCTATTCTGGAAGCTGCTGCAATTACAAAGAGAAGCAACTTTGTTAGTGTTTTCCTTTATGTGCTATTCACGTGAATATTAAATATAAGAATAAATCTCGTTATTCGGGAGTTTATCGGATTTCACAATCAACTCACTTACCTGCCACCCATGTCCACCATTTCGACTGAATGGTTGGGAGACGACTGCATGTTGTGTTGCGGAGTATTAGGATAACTAGCGGTTCCTGCATTTTCCGAATAGCCAGGCGTGTGCGCTTTGATTATGCTTTTTACGTATCCATTATTTGTGCGTTGTTCTCCTACAACAAATAAATAAAACAAACTGAGCATTTATAGCATATAGGAGTCGCTTTTGCGACAAGACGCTCGTAATCACATAGAAAATAAAATAATTTTGAATTGCAAGAAAGTTATTTTTACGAAGCGCGAGTTGAAGGAAACGTCAACCTTTTTGGCGAGACAGTTTCTGTAAATGTTTTCCGTGTGCACATTTAGGGTGCAAATCGCGAAAGTAGCTGTTAAAATTTGATTGATTCAAAACCTTTATCTTAAACATATTTTAAAATACAGAATGCATTATTGTACATACCCCCTGGCGGAGAGTAAAAGTTTCCAAAAGCTTCATCTTTCGGAATATTGGGATACAAAAATCGTAGATATTCTAAATCATTGATTCGATCTGCCAATGCTCGAACGTTTAAATCTTTCGCCGTCCATGGCTGCAACATAAAAACTTCGCTTCCGTCACCTTGCGCTCGCACCCAAGCTATCGTTATGCCACCTGTACAAATATGAATCACGCACGTTGCATAAAAATCAAACAAATGTATTTACCCAGTTCACTGTCCGAAAAGCGTAAAAGAAAAGTACCATCTTGACACTGTCTAAGTTGATCAATTGTCTGTTCTTTGTTAATGAAACCAACAATGCGACCAGCTTGCCATGGTCCCAGAAGGTGATCTTTGGTTAGCTTCATAATTGCGAAGAACCAGTCCCAAAAGGTGAATGTTCGCCCAGGTAAGGGTTCCTTACAAAACTGACCCCATTTAACATCGTTTTTCGAGTCATCCGACTTAAATTCGTTTCTGAAGATCTTCTCACCTATAATTGAACACAGCTTTGAATCTTCTATGTTTTCAAACAATCTGAAGCCAGTAGTTACATAAAAACCTCATATTGTCTAGGGTCAGTTCTCTTTTAGTTTGCGAATAAAATTTCGTGTTCAATGCTGCCGATAGCATAAGCCATGGAACATGTTCGGGTACTGCAAAAGGTTCTCTTGTAATATCTGCAAACGCATTATCCCACGTGATGGTCGCCCATGATTGCGGTTCTTGATTACCATGCACGATTACCACTACCGGCAGCGATAAAGTCCAAGCCTAAACATAAAAATAATTGCTATCTTTTCAAAGTATACATCTTTTTATGCACATACCCGAATCCTATATTCGTTTCCAAATGACGTTGTGGTGTAGAATAGCAGTGCAAACTTTTCATCCATCACACTTTCTGTTCCTTTCTTTTCCGCTCGTTTGATCTTCTTTAGTTGCATGTTCCTGAAAGGGATATATCTTTCTTCACATATGATTTTCAAAACAACAAAACAGCAACTATTGGTGTAATCTTCAAAAAACCTACTAAAACCATTACAGAGAGCTTATCAACCCACCACTACGAAGAGGACTGCGACGAGAAACCGGCATTTTTGATTACATTTAAATGTACTTTGTGAAGTTGGAGTAAAAGTCAAGCTTGTGGCGGATAATTTGTATGTCTTTTCAAATTTCCATTAAATTTTGTGTCTACACTCGAACAGCATTAGAAGATAAATTCACAAATTGAAGTTTTGTTCGCCGTATTTGATGGACATGCCAGTTGTAAAGTAAGCGAACACTACAAAACGCTTTCCGAAAATGAATATATAAAAAGAATCCGCAGACACCGAGATGATGCATCCCGTGAAAAATAACTAAAGTCAAACGCATAATGGCGATCCTAGGATACACTTTTTCGCGCCGGCTAGCTCACCGAGTCGTGAATTAAAAAAAAAAAATCATAAAAACTAAAAATGGACTCCGATTGGAAGTTCCTATCACCGAAAACATGTCGTCACCATGCAGAGATCATGGAAACGCACACCATTCAAACTTCGTATTTGAATTCACATTCACTTATATGCTAAAATAGTTGGTGTTTCAACTATATTGTTTTGAGTCAATGCCACCACTAGCCCGTTCACGTTGATGCCGAATGGCGATCAAGTTGTAGTGACGTTCATCGAATGGTTTTTATTGGCGCTGTAGAACTTAAGCTATGCTGGGATGTTGTCGATGAAACGTCGTGTTACAACTGTAGTTTCTGTAACGTTCACTTTTACACAGCAGCCGATCATGGCCACGGTTTGGGCAATCCCTCCCGACTTAAACCCGCGAAGAGGGGTGTGGGAATATTTTTTAAAAGGGCACCCGTTTCTGCGCCGGGACTGCCCTGACCGCGAATCCGGAAACGGGAACAGGATTCGCGACGACCCAAAACCACCGATCGGATAGGAAATTTCCTATCGAAACAAAGGATCGAAAACTAAGGAGCTGACACGACGTTCACTTTGCCACTTCACACGAATAAGCCAAATTTAATTCAATGCGCTATTTTATTTTAATCAACCTAATTCACCCTATCTATACTAAGTCTACTTACAGTTTGTTTCTGCTTAAACTATTCCGATGGCTGCTTCCTGACCCCTGCTCGTACCCCAATTGCTGCTCGCCGCTCGTCGTCCTAGTCTTGCTGCGCACACGTAAGATGCCACGTCGTTCCTCCACGTCTTCTCAACCAAAGACCAGATTTCGCCAATTCACAAGCCTTTTGCCGCTCAACCCGTACACAAACGTGCCCTTCCTTCGTGCTTAACCACCCCAAGACTCAGCACCGAAAAGAACTCGCCAGCTGTTCTCCCGGCGATATTTAAGGGATCTCCGATCCCGTTTTTGCAGTATCGGCGGTCAACGGCCAGCGGAGTTTGCTGAACTCGTCGAAGCTTTCCTCGCTGGCAATGACCTGTGTAGATTGGTATCAACGACGTTGCCAACCTTACTCGTTTCATCGGTGCGTTGAATTCAAATGCTTGGAAGCTGACGGTCAGTTCGGCATGTTTTTGCATACGTCAGTATCAAAGATATATAATCAAAAGAACTATCCCATGGAACTGATTTCGCTGTTGATAATACTTTAAATTACGCAGCTTTCGCGTGCACGATCAGGAGCAACCTCTCTATAATAACCTTACTTCCTACTTATCTGTCTAGTCCAATGTATATGTATACACCCCAACGATCCAATTATAGTTTGTGGTGATTTCAACATTTCACGCATTGACTGGCCATCATCAGGCGTCCCTGAATTATCTGGCTTGACCGATCCTGTCGCATCATCATTAATTTCTTTTTTGCATCGTTGTGCCCTATTCCAATTCAACTTAGTACGAAATACCAATAATCGTATACTTGACCTAATTTTGTCTAATCTCCCTGAAACATTGGTTCATGTCTCTTTAGCCATAAATGCTAACGTTAAGATTGATACCCATCATCCTCCCTTGGAAGTTGACATCATTATTCCTAATAGAACTACCCATATGCCAGTTGAATATCCTAAATTTAATTTTCATAAAGCGAATTATCCGGACCTTAATATAGCATTAAGTAATATTAACTGGGAGAGTGAGCTACTACATCTATCGTGTGATGCTGCTGTCGACCGTTTTTACAACATTCTAGAAGTAATCCTTCCACAATTTGTTCCTGTATCTTCATCTTCTCCTTCTTCTGATCCAATTTGGTTTACTACTGAAATCCGTCGCTTGCTTCATCTAAAAGAATCTTCCCGCCTTAGATACAAACGTCATAATATCCAAAATGACTTAGATCAATACAAAGAACTTCGATCAAACTTAAAATAAATCAGGCTCGTCTCTCATAATATGAGAATGTTGAAAACTCTATTAGAGCAGGCAATGTGAAGGTTTTTTGGTCACATGTCAAAAATATTCGCGGCTCTCGCGCAACTCCTTCAGCCTCCATGTATCTTGGTACTTCTCATGCCAATCTACCCCAGACTTGCTGTAACCTACTTGCACAACACTTTCAATTCATTTTTTTATCGCCTAAACCGATTGCCAGTCCCAATATAAGATTTAGGCACTTCCTCACTGTCATCTCACCGCCCTACACATCATCATTTCTTGTTGAATCTCTGATAGAAAATCTTGACCAAAATGTAGGAGCTGCTTCTGATGGCCTTCCTACCCTTTTTTTAAAGCGAACGAAAGATGTTATAAGCCTTCCGCTGAGCATAATCTTTAATAAAAGCATCACTGCCGGAACATTCCCAAACTATTGGAAAGATGCTCTTCTTGTCCCAATACATAAAGATGGCCCCGCTAATTTAAAATAAAAGCATCACTGCCGGAACATTCCCAAACTATTGGAAATATGCTCTTTTTGTCCCAATACATAAAGATGGCCCCGCTAATTTAGCGTCAAACTACCGACTAATTTCCCTACTTTCGGTCTGCTTCAAGCTACTGGAAAAACATATTCATAACTTTATTCTCTATCACTTTGGTCATCTGATTGCAAAAGAGCAACATGGTTTGTTCCCTTCATTCCACGTCTTCTAATCTTGTTGGCTTTACAAACTTTGTTGCAAATTCTTTCGAGTCCGGACGTCCATGTTATTTATACAGATTTTGCAAAGGCATTTGATACAGTGTCTCATAATATTCTCTTAAATAAATTAGTCACCGTTGGCTTCCCAGACTTTCTTTTGGATTGGCTATCTTCTTATCTTACCGACCAAAGCTGCCGTGTAGTTTTCAATGGCTGCACTTCGTGTCCGTTTTCTCCTAATTCAGGTTTTCCTCAGGGCTCAATTCTAGGACCGCTTCTCTTTCTACTTTTCATAAATGACCTGCCTTATCGCTTCTCTTGTGAATGTCTTTTATACGCCGACGATTTTAAGCTTTTCGCTCGCATAAAAAACTATAGTGATTGCCTCAACCTGCAAGGTAACATCAACATCTTGTCTAGCTGGTGTTTAGAAAAAGGCCTAACGCTTAACGTAGACAAATGCTTTACGATGTGTTATTCAAACACCATTTGACGCCATCTACCATATTAACAACAGTGAATTGAAAAGAGTTAACACTATCAAAGACTTTGGAGTTATTTTCGATGAGAGACTTCGATTTAATTTTCACTATTCCAACTTAGTAAATTGTGGATCACGTATGTCTAGTTTCGTACTTCGAACTTCCCAACACTTCTCCTCTATCGAAAGCTCCCTCACACTTTATCAAACCCTGGTGAGAAACATTCTCGAGTATGCTTCGGTTGTTTGGTCGCCTTATCATGCTTGTGATCGTACACTGCTTGAGTCCGTTCAACGTAAATTTACACGATCTTTGTTTTATAAATTCGGCCTACCGTATACGGAGTATCCTGATCGGTTGAGAATTCTGAAACTTCCCTCACTTCTTGATCGCAGAGTACTTCTCGATCAATGTTTTTTGTATAAGTTATATACCGGCCTCATCATGTGTCCTGCATCCAAAAGCATAGCACTTCGCGTTCCTTCCCATAACACCAGGAGTTTCAACTTTTTTAACCCCACCATTGCTGAATTAGCTGTATACTTTAACTCTCCTTTGCAGAGAATAATGAGACAGCATGATGCACTTCAACTTGGTCCTATGTCCTCATCTTTTTATTCTTTTAAACGTACTTTAACTTCAAAACTTGAAACACTGTAATTTTAATGTATAATTAGATCTAATCTGTTCATTGAATTTTCCTAAATTAAATAAATATAATTCAATGTCTCCTCTATATTTACATGCATACATCAATACTCTCAGCAAATCTATTTCATGTTTATATAATTCAATACATTAATCTAGATAAATCTATTTCTTATTTATTTCAATAAATTCTTCCAATACGCCTTGTGTGAAGTGGCGACCCGCGTATACTATTTACAATCGGAAGCGTTTGCCCGTACGGTGGTTTGGGGTCTTCAAGTTCAGGGCATTCCCATATTTTGCTCTTATGGGTTTTTGGATCGACCACGCTGCGTGGAGAACGTAACAGTGGGTCAATATCTGACAATCTGAGTGAGCCATGCGCGGCAATTAATCCAAAAAGTTATTATTCACAAAAATATATAAATAACACCAAGTCACATTATTGAATGCACAAGTCATACATTATTGAATGCATGACTATCTTGAACTAATTTATTTATTAACAATGTAAACAGATAGAAAACAAATTCGATCTTATTGTAGAGGCGCACATAAAAAACATTTGCCATTGACGACTGCCACGGCACACCATCACTTGACGACAATTATGATCATAATCTCCCGGGTTTCCGCTTAATTTAACATAATTGCGCGGAATAACTTCATGTACACACATTACAAACACTTATTATCAGCCATTGGCGGCAGTCAAAGCACTCGACCTTCACGAACCTCACAACTGACCCCCAATCCATAAAACTGGACACTATGGCCGACAGCCAAGAATTTCGACAAGCCAGCACACGTCGGCAGATTTATCACCCCTCTCAATGAACGACACGACAGTACGTCCATCTAATTATCCCATCATCAATCATTCCAGCTTTCGATGTTTCCCACGTCCCATCCGAAATAAATTTAAAATACCAATTCTCGTAGTGAAGGTTCGAAACAATCCATGAATTTTAAAGTGGTAAAATTTTTGGACATTACCGAAAATGAAATATGTGATACCCAACAACCTGTGTTATTAAAAGAAGAAGAGCGCATCTACTCAGCAGATGAAAGTGTGATGATTCAATGTGTGAATGACAGTTCAGTCACAAACCCCCGTTTTAGACAATGAAGATTTCAAAAAATTGAAAAGGGTAAATGCGAGCAATTCGTTTTTTACGTGACGGCGATGATGAAATTTTAGCACCCCCCCCCCCCCTATGATGGTATTTGGTATTTTATTTGTTCGAGGCCTAAAATTGCCAACGTTGAGACAGCATGCGTATAATAGACATTGCTTCTCGGAAGAAACCCATAAATAATAAGGAGATAAATGAAGCAAAGCAACTGAAAACCCTTCATCTAAAAATAATTTCGTTTATATAGTACTATCTGTCTAGCATCTATTGTATGCTGCACATTGCTTTTTTTGCAATAGCTTGAAGTGGTTTTCAGTATTTTTAACAATTTTGCCGATGGAGAGCACTCCTCATCAGTTTGGTTAATGGAATTTTTGTTAGATCTTCATTTTGTTGTAATTATTACATCTTTTTACTTCTTTAATTCTTGAGTTCATATTCATCTGTTTTGATTTTTTTCTTCATTTTTCAGTTGAATTCCATCGTTAATTTGTATGATTTAATTTATGATTACAACCTATGCCCTGAGCTCTAGCCAACAAAGCTGTATCAACCCGGAAGGAAAAAATCAAGGATGAGCGCGGAGCGAACACGTCGGCATTTTCATATTCTTATTGACTTTTAAATGCCTCATGCCATTTTGTTAAAAACTGGCTTGTAATTTTCGAAATTGAGCACAAAACAAAAACATAACTACGGTTCTCGTTGAACTTTCCCAAACTGTCGCAAATGCTCTCGACAGTCATACCTGACTTCAGTAAGGCATTTGACACTGTCAAAATAAATGTTCTACTTCTGAAGCTAGTTCACTTTGGCCTGTTTGGACCATTACTCTCCTGGCTTGAATTCTAGATCAGTTCGCTTTGATGCCGTATTAGTCTATGTGGAGCATATTCCTCTGTCTTCCACTCTACCTCCCGCGTTCCTCAGAGTCTATTCTAGGCCCTCTTCTTTTCTTACTCTGCATAAATGACCTTCCCTCAGTCATAGCGTCTCAGTGTCTTCTATATGCTGATGACTTAAAAATTTACCGAGTTACTGGCTCAGAAGAGGATTGTATTGCTCTCTAAAAGGATCTGGACGCGATCGATTCTTGGAGTCTAACTAATTTTCTCCTCCTTAATGTCTTGAAATGTCACAAAATATCTTTCTCCTTAAAGCCCAGTCCAATTGATCATATCTATATGTTACTCGATATTCCACTTACGGTTGTTTTTACGACTGGGAGTAATTTTCGATCCGAAACTTGAATTTGAGCTTCACATTGTGGCTATAGCCGCACGTGCCTTTCGTGTCTGCGGGTTCGTATTAGGGCATTCTCAGATGTTTATTGACATTTCCTACGCCGTCAACCTATACACTAGCCTAGTTAGACCCATCTTTGAATATTGCTGGGAAATATGGTCACCACATTATCAACATCCAGACTCTATGATTGAAACAGTGCCGCACAAATTCACTCGTTTCCTTATCTTTCAATTTAAAATTACATATATGCCATATGAAGAACGACTTCCTTGCTGCAACTTTCTACTTTGCAATCTCGCAGACTCCTCTTAGATGAGCGTTTTCTGTTTCGGCTTTCACCACCATCAATTAAACTCTAACCTCTCTGATTGGTTAGAGTATCATATTACAGAACGCCATGCCAGATCTAATGACATATTTAGCGTTCCATACGCTAGGACTGAAACTTTATTCCATTCGCCGATGTTGCGAATTCCCCGAAACAACAATAGTCTGCAACAACAGAATGTTAAGCGTATCTTATGTATTTAATTTTATTTTGTTATATATTTCTTTTCTTTTTTGTTTAATTTGTCTTGTAATTGGGCTATATTAGTCTGTAATATGAATTCCTAACAAATAAATAACAAAATTTAAAAAAAAGCTAACCTGATCCTCAGATGCATAAACATCAAAATGGTGGAATGTTGGGCCATTCAAATAACACGAAAATGAAACAGGTAGTATACATGTTCATTGCAATTTAAAACCAAATACAAATAGATTTAAATGCATAAGTCATGCGGTAAGAAACCGAAAATTTAAAAATACGTTCGATTTGAAAAATACACGCAATGTTGGTAATTTAGAAACATTTATCTTGTCAAGAACGTCATGATATGCAAGAAATATTATGGGCAGACGTTTTCATTTCAATTCAAAGTTGCAAGACTAATACTTTAGTGAAAATAGAATCAAAATTAAGATACTTGCGCGATACATCATGATAGAAACAGTCAATACATAGATTAATGTCCGAAAATTCAGGAGTCACACTGCCTCACCAAAATAGCACAATGACATGTAAATAATTAGCTCCAGAAACCTGCAAATAGTTACAGCGGATATGAAAAACACTTTCCTTGTCGTATTTTATGCACTATTGTGTAATATCTATGGTTGCTAAGAACGTATAAAGTCGAACCGTAAATTATGTAGATTGATTTAAATTTTATTAAAATATCACCTGTTTAAGGAATACTACTCTATTTTTTCTCTTACGGCAATCGATTTAAATAACTTTACTCACAGTGGATGAATTGTAATGCTTTTATGATGTCTTAATGATCATTATCACTATTTTGCACCTTGACTCAATGAAAACCCTGCTACTAGTTTCAAAACGCAACACACTCAAAGCAATGGTACTAGACTTCATAAATGAATGTATACCATACTTTAGTCAATAATATAAAATAAAAATGGTAGGTTTTTTGCTATATTAAATAAATACCTAAAACTGGCCGTAAAATGTCTAGTTTGCGGCTGAAACTCCATGGTGCTACTATTATTTGTTATTTCTCCTGACGAGTGCGGTGGACAGTCACTCATGGGTCGTTGTGCGAAATGACGCTGCGCTTGTGCCTCTGCAACAAAATTATATCAATGCAATAAATTCTAAATAGCCTTGATACTGCTACTAACCGGATAAAATCACGCATTCCACCTGAGGATTCGTTGCACTTATTCCCAACTGTTGACCGATAAGCCAGCGAACAGTCGCAGCAAATCTGTAAAAGTAATTTTTTTTAAGAATATACAATACCGTACCTATCTCACAAAGTCTACCTTGTATTGGTTTTCATCACTTGTGGTGGTTGCTTCTCCACTATAAACGAAGAAATTATCAGGTTCTCCTGCAGGTGCATCACTTGTGCAGCAAGAGTGGTTAAATGAGGTCTGTCTCCAATATCAAACGTATACTGTTCCCAATAGCCAAGAATTTTATTGATGACTGCACGAATCGTAGTTATAATATCTAAAAGCCCTTCAATCCAACTTTGAATGTCATCTAGATTATCTTGATAAGGTTGACCGTTTCCACCTAGCGCTTGAGCTCGTTGCCAATTCTTAAGTTCGATATTTATCACTGAATGCAAAATAGACTCATAGTGTGCTACGTTAAGGCGTAAGTCGTTTATAAGCAAATCTCTTTGTGCAATTACATCAAGGTATTGGTTATTAATAACTCTCATTCTCTCTTCAAATTCTAAAGGGTTGCTCGAACTATTCATTTGTAAGCTCTTGTATTCATTATATCGAGTTTGAAACCGTTCGCAAAGCAACCTAACATTATTCTCCTTCGCTATTATTTCCGTTAAAGCTTGTCTCAGCGTTATAATTTGAGTGGTGAGTTCATGGGGTGGCTGATGATTTCCATTCGGTTGACAAGCTTGCATCAATTGTAGTTCTTTCGCAATTCCGGTTCTTAAGTGCGCGTAATATTCTTCTTCTGGGTACTGATCAATACTTTCGAAAATGTTTGCTGGAGCAGCAAAGGTTCGTCTTATTTCTACCTTTAAATCACGGACGAAATTTTTGGCTTGTTGTTGAAACAATGGACCACTATCTATATTTCCTTGTGACCTACAATTATTGTTTAAAAAACGCGTTATTTTTTATGTCAGAATAAGGATTGTATAATTTGGAGTCAATAAAAAAAGGAACTGTAGGCCATTGGTTTTTATACATCATCTGAAATATTTTTATTGCTTGCGCCTGTCACACAGCTTTGCTGTGGTGAAACATATTCCCGCACTTAACAACAAAAATGACACCCGGCTTAATAATAAATTTTATTACAAATGACGCTCAAGTGGGGCCCGAAATTGCTTCTTGCGAATCATATTATAGACGGGTTATGGATCTTCACGATCAACGTTCTCCAAAGGAGTCAACTACAACTAGATGAACTTTCTGAACAATAGTTCACGCTCATAGTTCCCAGTAAGAACAGGCCGTCCCAACTCCCTCTAACTTTTGTTTGCTTCGCGATACGAACTTCCACCATCTTCTCTTTATCTAGAGAACTAACAAAGTGGGGGGTTAATCTACCTTGATCGGTCTCGCGAAAGAGCCAATCTGTCCTTTATCTTTGTGTTTTGTTTTTAAAAGTGTCAACACCAGAAGTTCATACATAATTACTTTTCAAAAATGATTTATTAAGATATGTACGAGTTCGCCGTTCAGATAAATTTAAATTTTATTAGAACATTCAAAAATTTGAAAACAAAATGAATACATAGATGAAAAAAGAAATTCCAAGTTAATGAGGAAAATTAAAGAAAAAACGAATAGAGGGGAAACCCCCGGTTAATCGAAGACCCGGATATTCGAACCCCGGATAATCAAGGTTCTACTGTACTATTGTGTACAAATATGATCCGGAATTTTCAATTTAAATTTTGCGGAGTTTTGGGTAAGGACAATTTTTTTTTTAAGTTGGAAAGACTGTCACTGACATATGTGGCAAAATTCAAGGCAATATTTCTATCAGTTGAGCAGTGACGCTCATTTTCGTAAACAGTCAAAAGTGATTTTTTTCGATTTTTACCATGTCCGAAAATATTCAACAAAGTTCGATTAAATTTTGTGTACGGAATGAAATTGCTGAATTGCAGAATGTTGCAAAAGGCGCGAATGGTGCCAAAAATGCTCAATTTCATGGAAAAACAGCGTCGTGTTGAAGTGTGTGAAATGAACCTTTCTGACTATCAGGATAAGCTGAAATGCATGATTACGAAAGATGAGACTTGGATCTATGCTTACGACCCGAAATCAACCGATCAATCAAGCGATTATCGTGCCAAAGCTGAGACAATACCGAAAAGATCGCGCCAAAGTCGCTCAAAAATCAAGGTCATGTTGACAGTTTTCTTCGATTGTCGTGGTGTGGTGCATTATGAATTTCTTCCAACCGGTCAAACTGTCAACAATGAATACTATTTGAGTGTCATGCGTTTGCGTGAACCTTGGTTTTTCCATCATTCATGGCTATTCGATAAGCTTAAGAGACCGCTCCGAGGACACCGTTTTGACACGATAGAGGAGATTGAAACCGAATCGAAGATGGTATTGATGGCCATACCGAAGGAAGACTTTTTCAAGTGTTTTGATGAATGGAAAAACCGTTGGCATAAGTGCATTAGAGCCGAAGGGGATGAAATTGACTTTGAAAAATAAATAAAAGTTTCAAAAATTCCAACAAAATTCCGAGTCATATTTGTACACAGTAGTATGTTGAAAATTTCAATTTGAAATTTCGAACCGATTACAAAAAACTTTGCATATCCTAGGAAGTTAATAAGTCATATGATTGATTAATTAATTAATCGAAAGATTATTGAAATCTGCCGCACTGCTTACATCTCGAACGTTAACCGCTGAGATTGATACAGTCACTGTCGAAACTCAATAAGTCAGACACATATTCGCGACCGGGGCTTTAATTAGCTAACTGCTAACATATATTTGTACAATAGACGTTCCATTTCCAGAATAAAGTCTGTCTGGACTAGGAAGATCTTATTTCATCTACAGGTCAAAACGGTCGTAATGCTGAATGAAGGTTTGATGGGGCAGTATCTAAACAGGATGTCACACAATTCCCATTTATTATAAGCTATGATTTAAAGGGGTGGTAGTATATTACTATTTTGGTCAGTATTAATATACAAATTGGATGTTCAAATACATTTTGGGCAGTAAAATATGAGCGGCAAAGTATATGAAAACGAGGAGTAACATATCTTCATATGAGCAGCTCAATAAATGATTGAGTGCGTGAAAATCCAAATGGGCAGTAAAATGAAAAGTTGGGCAGTTACGCGCGAGATGTTGTTAAATCAAAATTGGGCAGTAAGAAATGCTGCAATGAGTAGTTCTATGAATATTCATGGATATATTTTAGTGAAGTTGCGCATAGTTGTGGGTGTGTGCATTTACATACATTCGTGGTTATTTCTTTCTCAGAAGATAACTTACGGAAAAGATCGTATTGACTTTGGTATCGTATTAATTGAAGTATATTAACAACTAGATGAGCTGATTGAATTTTGAAATATTTTGGCGTGATCTTTTATTTGTTTTTGCAAATCCAAGGTCACTTCCGCCTTTCACGGTATCTATCGAACATAACGTAGTATTGGGTTTGGTGCGATGTCATTCGAAGTGGTATTTAATTTTGCATTATATGTAAAAATTGAGTTGAGTATTGCCGTTTTTGTACTTAATAGGCAAAATTGTTTTTTGAATTTTATTGGTAATTTTAACAATCAGATGCTTCGAAATCAAATAAAATTAATAGTTTCATTTCAAAATAGTTTCATTTCAAAATAGTTTCATTTCAAAATATATTCATACAAAACCAAACTGATTCGAATTATTCTTATGATTATCATTAATATTTATGTGTTATTGGTTAATTGTTGGTGTGGACCTTCAGGGTACTACCGTTGGCTTGTTATATTTTAAATTCAAAACAAAATATCAAGTAAAGTCGATGTTATAAGATATTATCAAAGTTGTAAGTACAAGAAAAATTGTAAAAAAAATTTTACATAAAACTTATTGAATAATAAAAGCAGGCTTCGCCTTTGATGGTCTGCCCCTTTTCCTTTTTTGGCCGAGGGGAATATTTTTAGCTTCAGCTGGCGGAGTAGCGTATTTTAACCGAATTGCCAATCCAATAATATGCTTGCACTTATACAATTTGAAAAATGTCGGACATGTACATGTACCTTTTGCACAAAATAGCCGTGAATAAACAAATCAAATTGATAAAATAGTCTAGATAAATTTGGCGATAGTTCTGAAACTTTCTACACATATTTTTATTGTTACGATATCAGATACAACTCTCGAGACTAAGTTGGCTTCATCCTCAGTGCTGGGCACTGCTTTGCCAGAATAGGATCAACAAGGGCCTGAAGTACATGTTAAATAAAGTAACAATATAGAACTGTGTACAATGTTTAGAAATTTTATAGACAAGATTTAAGTGATTATTTTCACGTAAGGTGTCAGGTTTCAAAGTTATTTGTTATTACATTCCAAAGATGCCATTTATATTATATTCCTCTTTTAAATTATTAATTAAGCTGTTATACAATTAAAAATATTTCACTCAATTTTTACTTCTATGAAACAATTTTTAAATATATTTTTTATATGGCAATGTTTCGAATTGTATTAAAAATGTGTGATGATCAAAGAAAATATAATTGATTACCAATAGCTCTTACCTTTCTGTGCAATCAACGCTTTTATCCATGCTACTTAGATAAAATTGAAATTGTAAAATATAATTATAAGACAGCATTGTTCATTTATGAAAAATCTGCTCTCTTCGAAACTTCGAACTTTGAAAACGGCAGCACTGTTGACCGCTCATGCTACAATGTCCCATGATCATCGCCCATTTTTATGCAAGTATGCCGCTTTTCTCACCCAAAAGAACGCTCAACTTTTACCGAGCGCCGAGAACTGGCCAAGTATTTATCTAACTGCCCAATCAATAATTTTACTGCCCAATCAGTCATTTTACTGCCCAAATAATAATTCCACTGCACATTTATTTATTCTACCGCTGAAGTGATTTTCGAACTGCCATTATAGATATAAATAACGTACCAAATTCTATTATATTACTAGCTTCATTTTACCGCCAGAAATGATTTAATTACTGCACAAAAAATTTCATACTGCCAATATGAATTATCAACAGCTCAGTGCATCTGCCCAACTGTTTAAAAAACTGCTTAAATAATTAATTCCCTTTATTATAAGAGTGCCAGACTTCATTCTGGAAATGAAACGACTTGTAGAAAATATATGTTCACAACTCGCTTACCAATTTTCCGACCGCTCAGGAGTAGGGATGGTATGCTCTTTCACAGTCTGTGATTTTTTCACTGCAATTAAAAAATAGCAGTCGCATGGTGCGATTTGAAATCCAAAAGAGCAGAGTCAGCTTCAGTCGCAGGAAGGCATGATGCCAACCTTATGCTTGACTGTGGCTGCTCTTAATTTTATACAGTGACTGCTCGTCCGTGTTTGCTGCTCATTACTACTGCTTTGTCGTCTGCTGTGTATTTAGAAGAACTTGCAGGAAATTCAACAATACAAAACTGAAAGAGTGTGGTTTTTCGAGATGAAATCAGCATTGTATGATGTGACAAATGCGATAGTGACTGTTATGTCTCGTGGCAAACAAAATAATTTTATACTCATCAACTGAGAGAGACATACACTGTTTACCATTGCTCGCTTATGCTAAGAGTGCGCTCATCGCGTTGCTAGATTTGAATATGACTGCGTGATTTTAAAGAGCGAGCGAGATCTAAAGAACAAAACCATAAATGAAAAATATTCTGTGAATTCGGCTAGTTCGATATGTTGTTGCTTTTCCTGATAATTCGGTTCATTGTGTTTTTGAATCGAGAGTGTCTTGTTTAAGTATTTCAGGTGGACTTCAATTAGCAAAGTTATTCATAAGACAGCCAATTTTAAAAGCTCTAAAGTAAGCATATACGTTAATTTTTGTAGAATAAGTACTAAGAAAACACTTGAAAATTATATCTTCCATTATATGGTTATCAAATTTGCAGGCATTGTTGAATTTAGTCTTGAAAACTAATATGCATTATTTTATTCAATATTCATAGTCCTTTTATGTGTTTGAGCTAAAAAATACTGACGAAACAAGCTAGAATTTAGCTAAAAACAAATTTAATATAAACTATTTACTCCATATGAATTTTGAAATTTATATTAAAATTGGAACCATTAGATAATGATAATAATTATTATCAACATAATAAACGCCATTGCATTCACACAACGGTTTTGACTGAATAAAACATATGCATTGTGCAAAATATACAAAGGTTGCAAGAGAAGTTGATTCATTTATTGTTGCCTCACAAATTATCCTAAAATAAAAATTATAAAGTTTAATAGCTTGTTGCGGTCAATTTGAAACCAAAAACACTATTTAAAATAACATATTTCCTGGAATATATGCTTTAAATAAAAACATTTTTCTAAAACTTAGTCTATTCTTTTATTTAATTCTTATAGTAAACAATCAGCAAAATAAAATCTATTGATTTGAGTGCCCATTTTTAAGTTTATACAAACTTTGCAATTTTTCAACATAAGCCTTAAATTGAAAAATAAATTCGGGACTTTTTCGTCGTGCTAAATTTTTGAACATTACTTCGAAAAGCTTTTTATTTTTGTCTGGATATAAGAGCATATTCAAATCACATTGCGATTGTAGAGCTACTCTTTATCACAGTTATTGAAAAAGAGCAATCGCAGTCCACCACTGTGATTGGAAAGTAGCAGTCTGCCATCTCTACTCAGGAGGTTCATCATAAAAAAAATTGGTAATTTTGTAGAAAATTCATGATTTACGGATTTTTATAAATTTATCCAAAGACAATGCCTTACATTATAGAAAATAAATATTTATTTTCGTGTGTATTTTCTAATATCTAAAAATGAAGAAGGCCGAACCGTTAGGATTTGCAAATTAAAGGACACAGCTGTTGGACAAGGCAGCCAGAGCCAAAGCTCAATTTGGGCTGGTGCGCCCTTGATGACTAGCTGAGTACTTAGTTTCGCAGAGAAAAATAGTATGAGGATTATTTACTATTCTTAATAAACATGTTTCACTATGGATCAATTTATTTGAAATAACTACTCAAATTGAGAAAAACTTACGAAATGGTTTGCTCGATCCACTTAGCGTACACGCATCGCAACTTATACTGGCATTTCTGCTGATAGTACTCTTCCATTCGCCTTTTATAATCAGGTCGCTGAGCTATTTGTTCCCACAAAGTCATTTTTCTAGCTACGAACAAAACCTGAAATGAGTTTAAGTGAAAACAAACTTTAATGTTTCAATTATCTCAAGCTGAAATTATTTACTTTTATTAACTGATACGAAATCTTTGTTATTGATTTTTGATACATGATATAACAAGAAACAAAGATCACCTGCTGACTTCATTGAACTAGTATGTTGGAGCTAAGAGTTTATTATTTGTTTAGCAAAAATTTGACCATCTTTGACTTCTTCATTAAAAATGGCTAACATTGAAAGCGCTTATTGAGTTACCTTTCATTTTTCGCTACTGCGTAAATTGACAGTATTCAAGAGTGTGAATTGTTTGTATTATATGCTTCAAAAGTCTTCACACCACAACTATTTATCTGATGCTCCGATTTCGATAATAATAGCACGTCTTTAGG
Organism: Oxycera nigricornis; assembly: GCA_963942545.1. Classification (NCBI taxonomy): domain Eukaryota; kingdom Metazoa; phylum Arthropoda; class Insecta; order Diptera; family Stratiomyidae; genus Oxycera; species Oxycera nigricornis. The sequence continues at coordinate 83,122,759 of OZ012660.1, forward strand.
TTACATAATTACTTATGATGTAGCGACGAAAGTGGAATTATCCAATGCATGTACGGCATATCATAATTGAAATTTGATGCAGAAATGCGATAATTTCCCGATTAATTCGAAACAGTGCACGAAATTACTTTCGACATATATTTATCTACAAAATGGACTTAAATAAATAAACATAATACCAATCAAAATATTTGGCTAAATATTACAAGAAATACAACAGCGGCCCAACTATAACATTTTATGTACTTTTGGGAAGGCCTTTAGTTGTATTTGCTAAAAAGAAACAGTTGTACAACGAAGAGAAAAGTGCACTATTATAAATGAAACGTTATTGGAACTTCGTGAACGATTCTTCCGTATAATATCAAGGCTGTGTATCCTCGTACTGCCAAGATTTGATCGTCAAAAAGACTCAATCTTAATAAAGGTTCCATATTACAGCTTATAAAAATTGAAAGACTCGGAAAATCATCTCTAGAGACGTCAGGTAAGGATAAACTAGACCATACAATTAAATGCGTAGCAATCGAATAGAAACACTAAGGCTGCTCTACATGTTTCCATCACGACAGCTGTTCTAGGGCAATAAAACAGTCAATATAAGTCAATGAAGGTTAATGCAGTCGGGAGTTTTCCCTTTAAGCATATAACTGACGATCAATCTCAATCAATGTAACAAACACATTTTTGGGCACGCTTTTAAGCACGACATTGTGCGCTAGATGTCCGATTGGTCGCTAGTGTCACTAGTCCGATCGTTCAATAGACGGCTGCTGGGAAATGAATTCGAATTGAAGACGCATCCCGCATTAAACACGAATGGTCAAATTAAACATTTTGGCGTTATCTACGCACCATTTTCGTCGAGAAATCGATTTTTTAGAACATTAAAAACATCTACACTTACTTAAACAAGCTGAAATCACATTTCATGATTCCCGAGGATATTGGTGATATTTAAGTAGCATACGCAGTTGGGTATTGACCGTTAACCAATAAGGTGTGTTCGATCTTCTAAATTTTTGAATAGATAAAGTCATGAGGATGCTAAGCCAAACAGCTCCGCTTCACTTAGACCGTCGTACCCTGTAGACGTGGAAACCGTCTCAATTATTCAGTGAACAACCTACTTTCTAAGGAAATTCGGAAACCAGTCCATTTTGGTGTTACTTAGCTCACTCAGCTCCGCGAAAGAGCAGGCCCCTAAGTGCTTATGCCTCCTCAGAGTTAGAGCCGGACATTTGCACAAAAGGTGCTTTATAAACTCTGTCTCCTCTTTGTCGCCGCAGCTGCGACATAGGTCGCTACCTGGGACCCCGATTCTCCTTGCGTGTTTACCGAAAGCCACACGGCCCGTCAGTGAATCCACAAGATTCCTCGCTGAAGCTCTCATGAAAAAAATCGATTTATGAGGCTCGCTTGTCTATAGTTACTGGACTATATCTCCATACGTTTTTTGTTAAAATTAATGCGTCTTACGACGTGTTGAGTATTTATTGTATTGTGAGTTGTAATCATTTTCATCTTGTACATTTATTATTGTGCAATACAATGAACGGGAAATTTTTCTATCGATTGCTCAGTTAATTCTCGAGGCGAAAGAGACGCATGTATAACTTTGACAACAAGCTTCGAAAACATTTTTTCGTGAAAAACAGCTCTGCAATATGACAACAAATAATATTTTTTTACAATGCAACCATCTGCTGAATACTACGAATTAAAAAAAACTGTTCAGTCCACTGTAGTTTCATTTTGTATTTAAAAAAGCAGCTTGTCATTCCTGCAGTCATTTAGCATTCTACTAAACTAAAATTATACAGCAATTTCTAGGAGCGCTTTTAGTGAATGCGCAAGAAAATAGCTCATTTAGTGAGACTCACGGTGAAAATTTAAAGTATATTTTTATGTAAAGCTGCACTCGAAAATCATTAACGAAAGACGGAAAAAAGCTGCCGCTACTGGAAGAGTTACATTTGGGATCAACACACCATCAGTAAATGTAACTGTTGCGAACCACTATCCGGAAAAAGCAATGTATGATAAAGCGAATTAATTTGTTGGTTATTATTTATTCATTAGCATCTGGGTGTACGATTTAAGGTCAGGCGATGCCTGCCATAAATAACAAAAATGTCGATCACACATCTAGCTATTTCAAGAATCTATTTACGAACGGCCGTATCAACACGACACGAACCATTTATTATATTTCAAATTTGCTTGTTATTCCTCTTCGGGAATAAGATGAATTTTGGATATCAAACGACGTGGTATTGAAGTGGAATATATGCGAATAATAATTAATCTGGTTTGGATGAAGTTGTCAACGGATACACTAGAAGTTCGGGAGAAATATGTTTAAAGAAAGCGATCAAGAATATTATAGCAAGAAGATGTTGTATCTTTGAACAGAGGACTAAATCTGACAAAAAAAACATTTTTCGGAGGTAATCCGCAACAATTTTGGTACTATCCCTTATACCGATTTTTTTATCGTCTGGGAAGTACTATGTACTGAAAATTAAATACGAAAAATTACTAAAAATTGGTGGAGAGAGTGATTGAGATAGACGGAGGTGGTTTTAGTCGGTAGAAATCCGGCATGCCGAGAGGCAGGAGCTGATCGGTATCTTTGGAAGATTTCCACCTCCCAACGTTGAAAAAAAAAAAAAAATTCAATCAGACCATCTAATAATATGCTTAACAATAATAAAAACAAGAAATAATCAAGAAAAAAACAATCGAACAATACGTTACTTCCCTCAAAACAGAAGTTTATTGACGCAATTCATCAATGACAGCAGCGTCATCTATGCAAAAAGAAAAAAACCGGATGGATTTCAAAATTGGCCAAGCTTCAACCTCATTTACGAAAGCGTTCAGAACAATGAATGAAGCGTGGATAACTGCAAGTGTTTTTTGCTTCTAAAAAAACACATAAAGCCTACCAATTGGTCACTAATGATCTTTTCAATCTTACAAAACGGAATCAGTAAGAAGTAAACAAAAATGAAAAAATACCAAATTTTACAAATGATAATACGCTTTGATCAATACCGCAAATACAGTAAGTGAAATCAGGTTATATTATTCGTGTCAGTCTCTTTTCATTGAGGCTATTAATGTTTTATTATTTTTATATTTATACTGGTGGTGGTGTGGTGATCAAAGTAATAAATATACGCCAAAGTTTCTTGTAAAACATCTATTTTTTCGGCCGGCAATGCTTTTCAAGTGACGCAATCAGCTGCAATGAATCATAAGATTGAGGACAATTTTGTATGTAGCAAGCCTGTTCATATGGTTTTTTCGTACATGTCAAATTGAATTTGATAGTCAAAGGACCATTTTCACATTAGGCAAAATAATAAATACAGTGTTTTCAAATAAGTACTTTCGGGCCACTTTTATTTATTTTGTTTCGAGTAAGCCAGTGAAAACTTTACTAATAAGTTCAAATTATCTGATTTCGTAATAATTCTTTAGTTCAAACATGAGCCGAAATAAGCACTGTTCCCCAGAAAAGAGGATCGAAGTTCAACGCCTGAGAGACGACGGCTACTCTCTTCGAGAAATTGCACAAATTTCTCACTGCTCTTTAAGAATGGTCCAGAACGCTACGACCACTCCATCATTGGATCGAAAAATTGTCCGCGTCTCTAATAGGAACCCTTTCGCGTCTTCGGTCGTGATTTTGCGGGCAACAAATGCTAACGTGAGGGCTAGAACAATTCGTAGACTTACCAGCCCGATCACCAAGAAAAGTGCCTCTCCTAGTAAAAAAACATACGGAACCGACTAAATTTTGCAAGGGCCTATTTAGATTGGAGTGGAGAAGAAGGGAAGAAACCATTTGATTCGATTTGATTAAAAACAAGGCGATGAATCCTGAGAACGTAGTCCCAACCGTGTAGCATGATGCTGATTCAGTTATGGTTTGGGGCTGTATGACGGCTGCTGGAACTAATAAATTGGCATTCGTCGAAACACCTTTTTCAACATACTGGAAGACAATGTGAAGCAATATGCTATTGCTTTGAGTCTTCAAGGAGATTAGTACTTCCGCCAAGACAATGGAGCTGCAACTTATACAATCTGCCTCTTAAATTGGAATTTTCTCTTCGGAGCCAAAATTTAAACCCTACAGAACATTTATGGGATGAACTGGACAGACGAGAGAGGAAATACAATATAAGGAGCAGATCCGTTTTCAAGGAGGAATTGATGATCAAGTGGAGCAAAATATCAACTGAAATCACCAATCGATGCTGCGAATACTGCAAGATGCCATTAAGCGAGAAGGAGGCCCTGCGAAATATTAAATACTTATTTTAAATACTTTACGGTAAATGAAGTAGGTCGTATGTATGCTTTTACGATCTTCGACATTGGATGTTTTTATTTTTTATTATCTGAATCCACAACTCTGCAGTTGTTTTTTAAACCCTTTTATGCATTTCACCAAAAATAGCCAATCTAAACCTGGCTTTCTGTAAGCCTGGCAACATTATAATTTCAAGGGCTACGTCTATTTTGTTGTTCAACTGTATGTACAGCTGGGGACAAATACTTGCTGCCTCCCTCTTGTGTTTCTACGGAAATCTAATTCTCTTGCAATGCGATTAACGGTTTTTTCTCTTTATTTGGTTGTTGCATCGTTTCTCGCTTAATCAAAGCACATTTTGGATTGAACATTTGCATATTTAGTATCTTTTAGAAGTTATTACACTACGAAGTCATTTTTGGGTGGTACAATTACTTAAGATCGATAGATAATTTGGTGGTTATTTCTAATTTTTCACGTTTTTTTGATAGCGGCTGGTAAGATATGGAAATTTTGTATTTATTACAACCGTTTTAAGCAAAAACCTTGATGAAGCGTTGACAGGTAATCATGTCCAAGACGAAAAATTGTACACCAACTGTGCGTAAAGCAATTATCGAACTAGGAGAGGCAGGAAAATCATACAATGCAATTGCTGTCCAACTGAACTGTTCGAAAAAATGGTTTTTAATGCAGTAACAGTATTTTCGTAAATATGGAGTTGTAGAAAATGTTTCTCGACGAAAAAAAACCTCGAAAAACTGACCCATTTCTTGATAGGAAGATCGTTCGGTTGTCTAAAATAAACTCAAAAAAGTGCAGCCATCCATCGTGAAATTTTAGCTGAAATCGAAGTTTCAATATCAAAAAAACAGTCCAATGCCGTTTGATAGAAGCAGGACTTCACGGCCGATTGGCGCGTAAAAAACCATTAGTCACAACGGCGCAAAGATTACGCCGTGTATAATTTGCCAAAGGACATTTGTCTTGGTCTCAAAATCAGTGGCGTTATATACTTTTCAGATCCAGATGGCCGGAAGTATGTACGACGCTCTGTAGGCGCTGCTTTTAATCCTAAGTACGTCTCCCCGATTGTGAAACACGGTGGCGGTTCAATAATGGTATGGGCCTGTTTTTCCTGGAATGGGATTGGGGCAATTTATCGAACTGAAGGCAGTATGGACTCGATCAAGTACGTTAAGATACTAAGAAATATTATGTTTCCATGGGCCGAAGAAAATTTGCCCGTTATTTGGCAATTTCAACAAGATAACGACCCAAAGCATACGTCACGACTGGCCAAAATATTCTTTGAAGACAATTCTATCCGTGTTTTGGACTGGGCATCATCAAGCGCTGACTTGAATCCGATTGAGCACTTGTCGAATGATACCAAAATCGAGATAAATAAGCAAATCATCACTAACTTGGCCCAATTATTCGAACAAATGAAGACGGCGTGGGAGGCCATTCCTATTGAACGATGTAGACACTTGTTTGGTTCAATGCAACGACGATGATTAAAGAAAAAGGCTTCGCTACGAAATACTAAGACTGCACACACCACTTGCACTTATTTTTTCTGTTATTTTCTGCCATTTTTGGCGATTTCTTTCGAGTGTTCTTAAGTGTTTGTCGCAGTCACTTTTCATGTTTTCATTTTTTTGTTATAAAAAGACAACATTGGACATATTTGTACAATTGAAAGACTGAATTATTTCAAGATTACATTAACTTCAAAAGATAATATGAAATTTCCGAGAAATTTTAATGAATTGATTAAATAAAGCGAATAAAATTCAAAAATTTAGATCGTTCTGAAGTATTTGTCCATAGCTGTATGTATGCTGAATTATAAATCGAACCAAAACGATTCTAAAGCGCACAATTTAGGTACTATTCCGTATACCGACTCTGTTCGTCTGGGAAGTACAAGGTATTACTATGAACTACTAAATATGGACAATCAATGAAAATTGATTAAGGGAGAGCGATTGAGAGTTGGTTTTCAGAGGGTAGAAAGCTATGTAGGCAAGTATTGTCTAGATAACTTGTGCGAAAACCGGGCATGCCGAGGCAGGAGCTGATCGGTATCTATTTGAAGATTTCACTGAAACAATGACACCAAACCCAGACTTCACGAAGCGGATTATTCGAGCAGCTTTTATATGGCGGTAAGGGAATTGAGAAAGTGATCCCAGTGTGGAAGTCCTCTGGCCTTTATCGACGTCTTAGAAGCAAGTCAGAACATTTCGGAGTCTTCCTACTGAAAATACTAAGCCAGCGGATGAAAAACCATCACCAACTCTGCGCTGTGGCAGCGAGCGAGGCTCACTTTTCGACTTAGTTTACGTCATCCTCACAACGACTTGGCGGAAGAAGCAGCAAAAGGAGCCGTGCTTGGTACGATTGACAGACGTCCGAAGACGACACACGACTCGCATTTATATACTCAGGATTTACGCATCAATTCCCTGCATACGACAGATAAGAGCAGCGAAAAGAATTCTCACTGTTCACAAACAAAACACGGGAAAGCTAGACGCATCTGAAATCTTGCTCGCACGTACAACTAATGCGTCGCCGCGACGCAGAGGAAAACTTGAAATTCAAAATGTCCGATCCTATTCTGTCAATCCACTTTGCACACCACTCGGATCCCAACAGGCGACGTCTACCCGCTACATCCCGGACATAGCAATTTTCGCAGAGGTAGCGAAAACGGATCTGTTGGCCAGAAACCTGATATCATTTGTAAATATACAAAATCGCTATCGCCCACATAGTTCCTCGCAAGGGCGCAACTTATTTGACGATTATTTACCTTTTGCTACTCTACGCGCTTAGTAAATAGAACAAGCGACAACGGCTGTCCACTTCGAATCAAAATGCATGCAGGAAATCTATGGCACTGCTTTAATTTAATCGCCTTCCGCGAATACCGAAAACACTGCGATCACGTCAAGAGATTATTTTGTCGATGGCTGGCTGCCATATTGCTTTTATCTTGCCACACTTGATTCACGGGTGCGTTCCGAAAGTGACTACATCCTGTTGCTATGCTCGGCACTATTTAAGATGTCTTTCGAATAAATTTTGTTGAACTCAGGCGAATCATTGATGTAATAATAATGATGGCAATAAACGCGGCAAAACAAAATATATTATTTTCAAACAAAAGAACAAGACTGACATACAACCACACGTAAAAATCAATGACACGACCCTCCAGAAAGTAGAACAAATAAAATATCTAGGACTTATAATAGACGAGAAGCTAACATGGACTTCACACATAAATGATCTAAGGAAACAAGCCACGAGGTGCGACCCTTGAGGTCCACACGGTCAACTTCCCAGTAATATTTACATAAATATTAAAAACACCAAACAAAATAATAATTATGAAAATAATATACTTTAAATAATAAAAATTTACCTCTCATAACAGTAATTGGAATGGCTTAATATTCATCGTATCATCTACGGGAGCGTCCATTGATTACGTAGGTATGGGGGATGATTGAATATTCATGCAGATTAATCGGGAGGGAGGTAGGCTACAAAACCTTTTCTACATTATTTGTTATTTTCATTTCAATTCTTGAAGGAAAAAAGAGCGCTATCAAAAATTAATACAGTTTTTGTTATTACGCCCACTGAAGAGATTTTGTCGCGTGGTGGTGGTTGAATGTGAAGTCAATAATCGGTTTAATTGCATGTTAAAACTAAATAGCCTCACGAATGATGATGGAGGCAGTAATTACAATCTTACGAACACTAAAGACCAAAACTACTAAAAATTACATTTTTTTCATTTGATGAAAGCTTTTTAAAGCAAATTATCCAGGAAAGTATTGACTACAAAACATTTCACCATTCAAAGCGTTCATTATCGCAAATGCAAATTTGATTAATTATTTTGCTTTTCAAAATTTAAGCAGTTTTTATATTACTATTAAAAAACGGTACTCTAAAAACTTCAAAATCGTTTTCAAGTATGCAAATAATCATAAACTTAACAACAGTCTTTAAAATAAAAGATATAAGGTAATATCATTCATATGAAGATTTTTTACATGGCAACTTTGATTTTTTATTTTTTATTTAATTTTTTTTGTAATCATGAAAATAAGTTTTGCATGTTTTTTGCAAAAACTTTTTGGAGTGTATAAATTTTATAAAGATTGATTACTGTGTCCCGTAAATTAGGTTAAAAATTTATTGTTTATGAAAAAAATCCTAATTTTTTGCACTTGTTTCCTTAAATTAAGAAACGGCTCGAATATTTTTTTCAAAAACTTGATAGAATCATGAAAATGTTAATACGCGTCCATTGACACCTCAGCAAAACATATCGTTTGTTTGGTTCGTGAGATATAGTGGATGACACAAATGACCTTAAAAATCATGATGACTTTTAATGATTTTTTATTTTTAATTTAATTTTTTTCGTATTCATGAGAAAAAGTTTTGCTAGTTTTTTTACAAAAACTGTTTGGAGTGTATAAATTTTTTAAACATTGAGTACTGTGTTTCGTAAATCAGGTCAAAAATTTATTGTTTATGGAAAAAAACCTAATTTTTTGCACTTTTTTTCCTTAAATTAAAAAACGGCTCCAACGATTTTTTTCTTCAAAATTTATTAAATTCACAAAATTGTTAATACGCGTCGATTGACACCTTAACCATGCAAATCATATGTTTGGTTCGCGAGATATAGCGCATGACAGAAATGACCTTCAAAGGGTCAAAACAGCAAACCCCCCCCCCCCCCCCGACCGAAGTATCCGAAAAACTAATCAGCTCTTAAGATTGCAAAGACACTTCGATTGACACCTCAACGAAGTCGATACGACTTTGTTTACGTGAGTTACGCTCTTTGAAAAAACTGTCCACGAACGCACATACGTACGTACGGACGTACGTACATACACACACACATATACATACTTCTTTCTAAAAACACTTAAAATATACGTAAAGATATGTTGAAAAATTCAATTTCGATTTTCGAGGCGATTACAAGAACTTCCCATATACTGGGAAGTTAAAAACTGGCTGTCTTCATTGGTCTTCTACGTCGCTTCTACTTCTTTCCAACGAAAAAAAATCCAAATTATGTATCTTGATTTTGAGCCAAACTTCTAAAGGTAACCTCAGGATCATCTCCAGACTAGTAACTTAGGCGTATAAGACCATTTACAATCTTCTTATGCCAACTCTAACGAGCGAAGTTTACGAAATAGCCCAAGAATTGAATTTGCAATGCATGATTTCCATGGAAAGAGTTAAATTCATTCATAAGAATTTACACCGTAATGAGTACACCGCTGTGAAATTAGATAGAATTACACAAAAAAACACTTGCAGAATGAGAAACACGAATAATTTAGCTATCGCATTTGCCAGAACTGATCGGCTAAAAGAAGACCCCCTCAACAAACCAACTAACTTTAACAATACACTACCCGACAAAATAAAAAACAAAACGAACCCAATTTCATTTAAAACGATACTGAAAAAATATCTCCTTCATAACCAATATTCGACTACAATCAGCTCTACAAAAATCAAAGCCAAATCAACATGAAATGAATTATAAACATATATTCTGAATTGTTAATCTAACTAAAACTAAACTCATAAATTTAGTACTTTCACTTATACCGATTCTTATCGTCTGGGAAATTTCCGTTAATGCGTTGGAGAAAGAAAATCTGAATCTGGTCTAGTAACACAATAATTTTAAAAATAACTAGTATTCGTTATGCGTTGTACCCGAGACACACGCTTCCAGCAATGGGAAGCTGGTTACCCCGCTTTCCACGAACTGACTTGGTTTATCCGACGGGGAGGCATTTTATCCGGACTTCTCCAACTCCATTGGCATGTGTCTTTTTAGTCGGAACTGTACTGCTGTCACTTTGACGCAATCAAAACATTCGTCGCTGTTTTGGTGTGCGCCCAAAAGGACGTTCGTGAGGCGAAAGGCGATAATATTGCATGCAGCAGTGTTTCCATTTGAAATAATCGAATGATAATACTCGTGCGAAAGGAGTGAAGCTCTCGGGGAACACGACCAGGTGAAAAAAGTACGTAAGCAAGCACTAATTGACGGACGGGTTGGTCTTTGCCCCCTGTCAACGAGATTCGCGAAACAAATTGGCATGGCCCGAGCATGTTCTCTTTGACGCAGTGCGATCTGCTGCCAGTTATGTAATTGGCAAACCGACGACTTCGTTGGAGATAATTAGATTGTTAGAAGGGCGCACGATTAGCTCTGGTAGGATTCGTTGCGAAGGTTTAATTATTGCCAGTTGGTCCCCTCCAAAGTGGAATTATGGTTGGTCATTTGTTTCCGGAATTTGCCTCGTTGAAAGCTACTCTAAAAAACCCGAGCTCCCAGCATCACAGCCCGGCAATAGTTGGAACCCAACAATAAATTTAGACACAAGTTTCTTGGAAATATTCAATGCATAATTATGACCAAAATCCAAATCCTTTGCCCATGAATTGGACGTAGTTTGCAAAACTTGCTTGCCGAATTATAGTTGATTATTTTCAAGTAGACTTGATGGTACTTGCTGATTTTTTTCTACGTTGCGAGCTGGAAATCTTCAAAAGATATCGAGTCGCTCCTGCTTCTCGGCATATCGGGTTTTTACCGACTTGTAATGGAATGTGTTGCTGCGAACGATATCGCTACGAAAATTCAAGGCAACGAGACTCTCGCCTCATTGGACGTTAAGTCCTGGGACGAGGCAACAAACCTGTTGGTCGTGTAGACGAATTGGATTCGGTCTCTACTTGGCTAGACGGCGACGGCTGCTGGCAGGCCAGCTCAGTTCGGCGCGTAATGTCATGAGTACGGTTGCCTAGACCAAGTCCCGAATCTTATTTCCGAGAGATTCAGCCATCTAAATTGCCCGATTTACAAGCTCGACAAAAATAGCCCTAAGGACTTCAAGTTAAACAACAAAACTTTCTGGGGCTCAACCTCCTACTTCACTTTAAGATTACTTTCGCGCGCGCATCAAAAAGCAAACGCGAATGCAACGCCAACCCGAGAGATAAACTAACATCTGCGTTACCGGCGAAATATCCGAAGAAAACCGAAGGAAAACTAACTCTCAGGCGGCTGAGCCACTGCTCGAGGGAAGGAGGCGTCACTGGAGGCGCGCCGGACATCGATGTTATTGCCCGGGCCCTCCCTGCCTTAGTTCAGCGCTTGCCAGGTAGGCATGTGTAGCATGCTAAGCCCCTAGTAATACTTACCTCTGCCGGGCTCCTAGGTCTCCAAACGAAGAGGTAGAAAAATCGCTGGCACTCGCCTTTATTTTTTTAAATTCATTTTTACTTCTATCAATACCCGGTAGGGAAGAGCGGGGCTGGAAGTGCCGATTTTAAAAAATCCCTAGATAAATCGGTTAAGGCGAATGCTACGGTTAATAGTTCTAGTTTATCTTGAGTAGAATTTAATCTAGATTTTAAATTCATATTCAGTTTTTGTGGTTTGTGAATTGTTATATATAGAGAATTATTTTTTAAACAGTGCTCGTAAGGCACTACTGACCCCACGCTGGGGCAAGTTGTGCCGGAGCTGAGGTCGGTTGTGCCGTTCATAATGTTTAGCCTTCTACGCGGATTAAAATGAACTTTGAAATGAAAAACCGTAACATTTGAAAGCTTTATATTTATTCGAAATTAAAATTGTAAAAATATCAACATTTAATAAACTATAGTAGTTTTGATACTAAACATCAGTGAAAAAATAACAACCGGTTACTCTTCTAACTATTCTTTTCATCGGTACTTTCATCAACCTGTTGAAGAATTTTCTTTCTAGCGGGGTTCTTTCTTATTTGTTTAGTTTCGTTAGCACCTTCTACTTTCGAATTTCCTTTATACTTCTCTTCTCTTTCATTTTTCTTCTTTTGATTTTTTTTGGCCTGTTCTTCTGCTAGAGCATTTTTTCTGGAGTATCCGTTGGAACAGCTGATTTTCTTTGTCGTCGTGTATTAACTCCAATTACTCGGGGAGGTGCTTTAGGAAATGGTCTGATTAGCTCCGGAGAAAAATATGCTGCATCGTTACCTCCTATTTGAGAAGTGATGCGATCAGTTGCTTGAGAATGAAAGCGAGAGTAATGCTCTGGACTGTATTGACGTGATTCTTGTTGCTGATAACCTGATGGGCCGGGCTCATTTCCACAGTCTACATTGATTAATTGTTGACCACCTGGAGAACTCGTTGCATTTATATAGTCAACACTGCATTAGCGTAGCTGAGGACCAAGCTGAATTATTGACCGACAAGACTCAACACTGTGAACCGTATAATTTGACTCATGGAGATCTTCGAGGGTACTTACTCGAATTATTGAAGTACCAGGCGATTTTTCGGATATGTGACGTCAATGACGTCTCTTGTTGCTCATTAAAAACCAGTCTTGGTTTATATCCGACCGAAGGAGTTAGTCCACTATTTTCTTCACATACCGTTGTAGCGTTGTGTGACAAATTTCCAATTCACGTGCAACGGTTTTTAATTTGGGCTCGTCCTTAATGACCGCATCAGCAGCCCTTTGTAGAAGATCCTGGGAAGTAGTTCCCGTTTGTGTTTTCCTCTTGTATGGTCTCATTCTATCAAACAAAACAATATAGGTTGTAAAAGGTTAGTTGGGGCTAGTTGTGCCGCGGCACAATTGACCCCGATTGAAAGGCACTTTTTACCCCGTTTCAAATACATTTACTTTTTATCGTATGCTAAAACAACATGCTGTGCAAAGCGGTAAAATTGCATAGATTAATGTTTCGGGATAAATTACAAACAGATTAGCAAATCTCCTATACCCGTAATACCAAAAATGCTTGCTTGAGACCAAAAAGTATGCACGAAAAAATATTTACTCATGTGATGCTGAGGGAACGATACACACACTGCCACAAGGTCCGCGTCTCTGGCGCAACTCAAATAGCCGCCGCACATGTGCTAGAGCAGGGGTGGCCAAAACGTGCGCCGAGAGTTTTGGTACGCCGAGAACGCGCCCGCGCTAGCGCCGGCGTAAAAGCGGCGATAAGAGGTAGCGAGGAGGAAGTGTGTCTGTCTGTCTTCGATCGCTGCCCGCGCCTTGGCGAGCGCGACGGTCAGCTTGTCCGTCTGACCGCCCGCCAGCCAGACGACGAACAGCCACAAAAGCGCAGCCAGCCTACTCGTAAGCGTAGCGCAGCCAGTGCGCTGGGCGCTTCAAACTTGGCCACCCCTGTGCTAGAGTGCCGGACATAACACGAACATATTGATATCTCTTTTTGTTTTTTTTAGATATTTGCATCGAAACAACTTACCCCCGGCACTTTCAGCCCCGCTCTCCCCTATTTTGTGTCAATCATTTTTTTTCTATAAAAGTATATTTGAATGTTTTCTATTCATATTTCTCTCCTTTTGTATCTTTTTTATACTAAAATTTCCAAACATTGAGCTAACCTAAAATATAAAAGAAAATCTTACTTTACGATTTATTGTATTAAATATTCATTTTGAGGATCCAAATACATACTTAGCTGTTTAAAATTTAGAGTCTTGATTTCATCTTCCGGCGGGGCCTGACCTTCGTACCGTTCCCCCTTCATCTTCAAACATTTGGCGCGTGCTGCCGTGCATAGATCCGTTCCCGAAAAACGGTACCCAAAGCTGTCTCCCTCACACCACTTGATTCGCCCCAATTGCGTATTAGGAAAAGTACTTTGGCGATAAAAATGAAGCCACGACTTTTCACCGGGCGCCGCTCAATGTTCCGATCAAGACTCGTCCTCGACAAGCCCCCGAAGACAGCAAGACGCTTGGCGGATATTCTGGCCCGACACCCGCGTTAACACTCCTCCATGGCTCACTAAAGCTGTTATTGAAGCCATTAAACTTAAAGATAGGGCTCGTCAAAAAATGAAGCGGTCTAACTCTCCTGAAGGGCTTCGAAATTATCGAAGGTTACGAACATTTGCGAAAATTGAAACTCAACGTGCGATTAGTTCGTACCACTCTTCCATTGAAGGCTTATTCATTTCCAATCAGCCCAAACCTTTCTGGTCCTACATTAGATCCTTGAAGTCTTCTTTCTCCATACCTTCTACGGTCCACTGGAATAATAATTATGCCTCCTCTGCTGTAGAAATAAATGATTTGTTTGCCTCTTACTTCTCCACATTTTCCTCCCACACCTCTAACTCGTTCATTCCTGATAATAGTTTAACTAATGGAGTGATTTCGTCAATCACTGTTGATCATCTATTAGTTGAGTCTGTTATAACCTCCTTAGACTCAAATGTCGGGGCTGGTCCTGATGGCATTCCCAATTTCTTTATTCAATCTCTAGCCTCTTCAATGAGTACGCCCCTTGCCTTTATATTCAATTTAAGTTTGTCTTCTGGTGTTTTTCCGAATTGCTGGAGGATGGCTTATATTCTTCCTGTTATCAAATCCGGTGATCCTTCTTCAGTCACAAACTATCGTCCAATTTCCCGCCTCTCAGCTTTTCCAAAAATTCTTGAGCGCATTGTTCACTCATATCTGTACAGTGCCTTAGGACATTTGATAGTCCCTGAGCAGCATGGTTTTGTACCTAATCGCTCCACTACCTCGAATCTGCTAGTTTTGACTAATACTGTTGCTGAATCCCTCGATAAACATCTGCAGGTTGATGTCATTTACACTGATTTTTCCAAGGCTTTTGACACCGTTGACATAAACATGCTTTGTCAAAAGCTTGAGATTTTTGGGGTTTATGATTCTCTTCTTCGGTGGATATATTCGTATTTATCCTCTAGAGCATGCCGTGTTTCTGTTTCTGGTAACTTTTCTGCTCCTTTCTTTCCTCGTTCTGGTGTTCCTCAAGGATCCATTCTTGGTCCTCTCCTATTCATCCTCTTCATTAACGACCTTCCCTCTATAGTTGATTCATCTTGCCTTCTCTATGCTGATGACCTTAAGCTTTTTAGAGTGATTCGATCTCTTGATGACTGCGAAACTCTCCAGAATGATTTGCAGTCGCTAAGTTCTTGGTGTCAACTTAACTCCCTTTCCCTGAATATTCCTAAATGTCATTCAATGACTTTCTCCCTTACAGTTTGTGTACATTATTGATTCTGTTCCCTTAATTACTGTCGACAAAGTGAAAGACCTTGGTATTATTTTTGATGCCAAACTAAAATTTGATGCTCATGTCATCAACATAGTATCCAGAGCTTCTAAGCTTTCAGGGTTTGTATTGATACATTGCCGTATTTTCTCCAACCCTGCTTCGGCTGTTCAATTGTTTGTGAGTGTTGTTCGTTCTATCCTTGAATATGCATCCCGGATTTGGTCACCTTATCTTGAGTATTTAATAAATCTCCTAGAATCTGTTCAGCGTAATTTACACGCTTTCTCCTACTTAAGTTCAAAATTTCCTATATTCCGTATGAAGAACGTCTTGCCTTATTTTGTTTACCTTCCTTGAAATCACGTAGAATATATCTTGACCTCTGCTTACTTTTTAAGCTTTATAATAATTTCATTCAGGTGAACATCGATAATCCTGTCTTATTAAGATACCATTATCGACCCTCTCGATCAGCCGATATTTTTAGTTTACCGTTTGCTAGAACGGAAGTGTACTTTAATTCGACTTTACTACGTTTACCTAGAACACATAACAATCTTCAGCTTGGACCTTTACCATCTTCCTATATTAGCTTTAAGCGTAGTTTAAGGAATCAATTATTCACTTAAGAACTCTTATTTTAATTATACTTTTATTTTTATTTACTCATTTTGTAATTGGAGTTTTCTCTGTAACATGAGCTGATAATAATAAATAAATGCAAGATCTTCGACACCGCCTCGACCCGCATAGGGTTTCAGATCGGGCCTCGTCCACGCAACGTGCGCAATTTGAGGAGGCTTAAATGGGGCGCGGAAAATATCGCGAGATAAATCAAAAAATATATTGCAAGTAACGACGCTGGGCTTCGCTTCAACGGTTGTTGGGAGTCTCCCAAAACCTCCTGGAACGAACGACACTCAACCACCTTTCCACTGCTCAAACTCCACACGGCTCCTCTCTTCGCACTCAAACCGGCTCCTTGCTGCCACACCGTGGTGGATAAGGTGAGTGGGGTTAAGAGTGGTGAAGGGTTGCGATATTGCTTTGAGCGGGGGAAAAATTGAACTCGATATAAAAAAAATTGGGAAGCAAAGCACGATATTACAGACTAAAGCCACCTCTGCATCCTTCAAGCCTCTTTATCACTCTTTGCTTGCACCTTCTGTCCTTCCGTGTGCAATGTACTTATTCACTTTTTTTTTGATTTGGTTGTCTAGGAGTGGGAGTCAATCTTCTTAGGTTGTAGATATAAAGACTTGGTGATAATTCGTGCTGTGCTCATTATGTTATTTTTTATCGTTTGATTCCCTATTAGGAGCCCATATGCAATTCTCGAAATTATGTGGGCCTTAGTGATTTGAATTTGAGTACCTGAAACGATGTAGAAGATCAACAATAGCTGCGAGGTTTTTTTCTCAATTCATTCATTAATTAACGTGCTATCCTTGAAAGTTTGCCGTCTTTTGTAAGACCAAACTCGCTCAACTATTTTTAAGATGTTACAGTTAACTTTTATCAAAGGTTCAACATCCGCTTTGTTCTTTGTTTAAAGATAATGTGTTTTGTCTTGTTCGTGTTCATGGTTAATCTGCTATAAAGTATAGTTGAGCTAAGTCATGATTTATTGTTCACAGGTATAACTGTGAACGTGAATTCTTATTCACTATGAATTTAATCTGTGATTGTGAATTTGTAGCAAGGTAATAAATTTTGTATTAAATGCAGTTTTACTATGGAGCGACTAAGATTTAGAGCGAAACTTCCTAATTAAAATGCCTTAATATGGAAAGTAACTAAGTATTATTTCATTTATTAATATATAAATATAAGATACAAAAATATGAGGTAAGCAGCGTAATTCTGTTTAAATTCATCAATACTAATGCAAGGATTCAGTTTTTGGATTGCTGTTTTAAAATAGCAACATTTTTGTTTTTGCACTGCTGCGGCGATTTTGTCTTTCTGTAACAGCTTGGCTAGCTTTTGAAAAAATTCTTTCGCGCGACATTGTTTATTTATTTACACCAAACAAGGCATCAAGTAAACAATACAAAATACATAAATAATTAATAAGTGAAAGTAAAGTAAATTAGTCTAATTAAAACTTAATCAGGCTTAGTTGGGGAGTGCGTGGTTATGATGACAATAGGGCCTTTGTCAGGTTACGTTTAAAGGACGATTTAGGGATACCCGGAGAATAGTGGTTACTAATTGTGTTGAATATTCTGCAACATCTATTTATCGGTTCATTATGACCATAGGCCGTGTGATGCCGATATTCTTTAAGCAGGGTTGTGTGTCGAGTACGTCGTTGTTGGTCATTAAATTTTATCCTATCAGCGAGGGCTACTATATTTACTGCGCCGCTGATAATGTCGAAGGTGAAACTGGCACTAATTAGTGTTCTTCTAGATGAAAAAGGCATTAAGTATAGAAGATCTAGTCTATATTTGTAGGAAGGAAGACTATGAAAGACAGTCGGGTTGTAGAGGTCCCTCAAGGCAAAAAGCAAGAATTGTTTCTGGATAGATTCAAGTCTGTCGCTGTGGAGCACAAAAACGGGGTTCCAAATTATGCAAGCATATTCAATCAGAGGCCGCACGAAGATGTTGTATAAGGACTTGGTAACCCAAACGTTTTTGAATTCCTTGGCTCGTCTCTTAATGAAGCCAAGCTGTTTATTAGCCTTTGATAGGACTTTGTCATATTGCAGATTGAACCGCAATTGGTTGTCTAAGACTACGCCGAGGTCAACGACATGGTCAGCCTTGTTTAATACGATGTCGTTAAGGTAATAAGAATAGGTAGTAACTGCATTCTTACGAGAAAAGCTCAACACGTGGCATTTGCTGACATTGAGATAGAGCTTATTCTGATTACACCAGTGTGCAAGTGCATGAAACTTGGACTGGAGGAAGGCTGCATCCGATTGTGTTTTGAAGCTGTAGTAAATTTTTAAGTCGTCAGCATAGAATAGGTGAGGTATGTTAGACAGTGTCGCAGATAGATCAGAAATGAATATATTAAACAACAGAGGGCCTAAATGACTGCCTTGTGGTACTCCGGAGGATGCAAAAACTCTTTTTGATAAGTGACCTTGGAATTTGACCATCTGAGTTCGGTCACAGAGATAAGATTGTAGCCAATTGAGTAGGGAACCAGATAATCCAAAATTACGTACTTTACGTATTAGGGTTTGATGATCAACCCGGTCGAAAGTCTTACTAAAGTCTGTATAGACCGCGTCAGCTTGGTTTCCCTTTTCCATTTCACAGAGGACGTCAGAAACTAGGATCATGAGATTAGTGGAAGTCGACCTGCCTTTACGAAATCCATGCTGCTGTTCGTTAAGGAGAGGGTCTACGATGGGAGTGAGAATATCGCAGACTAGCTTCTCAAAGAGGGATTACTGACAAAATAGCGATCCCTCGGTAGTTAGCAACAGATCGCTTATCACCACTTTTATAAATAGGTATAAGATGCGAGGATTTCCAGAAGGACGGAAAGACACCTAGAGACAGAGATCTATTGAAAATGAGGTGCAAAGGAGTGACAAGTTGGTCTATGCAACGAACCAAGAAACAAGGAGGAAGTAAGTCTGGGCCGGGTCCTTTGTTCACTTTTAGCTCGTTAACAGCATTAATAATTGCCTCTTGTGACAAGACTATACTGTCGATGAGGGGCGTTGTGTTAGCTCCAATCGACGGTGTTGTCGACGAGACTATAGGCGGGCAGAAGGTCTCCTGAAAATGATCGGCAAATAGGTTGCAAGTTTCAAGTGGAGAGGAGGATACAACATTTCCTTTGAACAAAGAAGCGGGATAGCCTGTCGTTTTACGTTTTATATTAACGAAATCAAAGAATTTTTTCGGATCATTAATAATGCTTTCACCAATTACGTTGACGTAAACATCGTACGCTTCTCGGGATTTAGTGGAGAATTCATTCGATGGCTCATCGTGCATTTTCTTTAGATCCTCGTCGACGAAAATTCCATTTTTAACTTTCCTATATAGTCTGTTTCTTTGGTTTCTTAAATGCCTTAAATAATGATCAAGCCAGGGTTCTGAGAGTTTGCTCCGTTTCTTTATCTTTGGTACAAATTTATTAATAGCATGAAAGATTAGCGTATAAAAAGGATAGATTCATCTAAATCTAACGACGAAAAGAAACTCGGCCAATGTATGGTATCGAGAAAATTTTTAATGCTAATATAGTCAGCATTTAAGAAATCATATACAATTTCATTATTGTACGATTGGGTAAAGAGTACATTCGCAGTGGATAGTTCAACCGTCAAAGCTGAGTGATGGAGAGTGTTGGAGAAAAGATTCTCGGTGTCAATGGTTGGGCTAACCACCGCTTCGTCATAAAAGTTGGTGAAAATCACATCTAACCATTTGCCATTTTGGTTAGGAAACGAAATAACTTGCTGCAAATCATTGCCATAAAACACACTGATGAGATTAAAGTCAATGTCGCCAAGAATGTTGACTGGGAGGAGGTGACTATCATTGTCATCGGTGATAAAGCCAAATTCGGGCGATTGAAGTCACCAAATATGATAATTTTATCATCCACATTCAATGAAGCAATGACAGAAGATATTACGTCGCTCAAATCATTATAAGTATCTTCGGAGTGTGGGGGCACATAAATAACACCGATGTAGAGGAAATGTTTTTCTAATAAAACTCTGATAAATATATGTTCAAATGATTTATGGGACACGGTTGTAACAAGTTCACTCGACAGGGAGTTGTGAATTGCGGTAAGAACACCACCTCCCCTTGAGACACCAATATGAAGATAATCACGATCAGCTCTATAGATTGTCCAATTGTTGTCAAGTATGAAGTTGCTATTGCGCTTGAGCAACTAAGGCAAGCTTGGGAAACATATACGTATTTTCCTTCCACCGGTCTAGTGGATCTTCTTTCCTGTGAAGTCTTTTACAATCTAAAAACCTCTGTATTTCTTTAATGGCCTTGTTTGTAAATGTTTCTTCAACTGGTTGAGATTTTGCAGCTTCTCTGTCAAACTCAGCCCAAATATCTTCACCACTGTCACAATCGTCACTAATTCTTCTCTTCTTAGACGTTGACGATGCTTCGACATCAAGAGTTGAGATTTCTTGTAATGAAAATTTTTTAACCACTAGAGATATCAAAATATTTTTCGCAGCAGTCTTTGAATGCAATGTCTTTGAATCGTGGATCCAAGTATATGGCTATCAAAAAAACATCGTTGTTTTCTAGTTTTCAAACCTTTCAGCTTGCGACTTGTTAATTTTTGAAATAATATCTTTCACACATTTTTCAAATGGTTTGTCTATAAAGGAAATATTCTAAAGAAAGAAAGAAACAGTTTTCGTCACATTCTCAAAAGGCTTCAATACTTACCATAGTTGTTGAATTATTTTCCATTCAACTGCTGTTGAATGGTTTTCCTCGTCGATATTAGTCAAAGCCATTGTTGTTTTTACAACCTCTTCGAGAAAAGTGAATCTTTCCAACATGTAGAAAGTAGAATTCCAGCAATTCTTGCAATAATTTTAATGCAGAATTTCTCCTACCTTGATTTTGTTGGTACGCCAGAAGCTTTTTTAAAGCTGTGTGACTTCCTATAAAGTGACCGACAATATGCTTTACTTTGGTTATTATTCGTATTATCACCTCTTTTTTCAATCCGTCGTTAACTACCAAATTTAGCGTATGTGCAAAACACCCAAAGTGTTCCCAGCCTAATTCGGTTCGAAAAGCAGCTTTAATGTTTGCTGCATTATCGGAAACGATCATAAGGTGTTGGTCCTTAATATTCCATTCTGTGAGGACCCTGTTCAGCTCATTTACAAGATTTTTGGACGTTTGTTGAACAGATAAACTAGCACATTCCAAAAGAAGTGATACTAGGTTGAAATTTTCATTAATGAAATGCACGGTGACCGCCATGAAGCTTTCCATATTCACAGAAGTCCAGCAGTCCGTAGTTACACGAAATATTTTTGCATTTTTCAATACATCCCGTGTTTCATTTATGCACTGTCCGTATATTGCTGGCAAAAGAGTTTTCGATATCATGTGTCTACTTCGTAACTCATATGATGGATTGAGAGCTTCAACGAATTGGCGAAATGCAATTTCTTCGACGATACGGAAGTGGAGAAGTAAAATGTGTAGGAGCAGCGATATATGTTTCCGAAGAAGTTGGTAGTCTTATTTGTTCAGGCTGATCACTAGGATTAACCACACTTGTTCCTAAAGCACTTGTAATTGCAAAATCCATCGTGCCTGCACATTTTCTTGAAGCACTTGCAGCGATATTGCTGCTTATTTGAATTTTGCAAGGAAATTGTTTTTGAACATCCTGCCAAAGTTAAATGCGTGTTTCGTTATAAAATTACGCCTTAATATTTTACAAATGTTCATGCACACATCATAGCAAAGGTGCAGCGATATATCATAATATTTTTACTTCCTTGCCTTTATCAAGACAATTTTGCAACAAATCGACTGATAAAATATACTTACTTTATTTGTACAGGTGATTGACACTGTAGGATGCTTTATTTCCATATGCCTTTTTAAATTGGACGTGCTGGTTTTATACGACAGCTTAGCTCGACATAAATTGCATTTCGCAAAGCTTTTATCCAGCTCGGTGAAAAAATTCCACAGAAAGCTAATCTTTCTTCTTGGCATCGCACAATGTGTTTATTTACCAATTTAATCAAAAATCTACTATTATTTAAAAACTGCAAAACTATCAATCTGAATTTAGCTCGTACACAACGCAGCTAACAATTCAAACATTCGTCGTGAACTTCAACCTTCGTCAATATACAGTATACTCACATTTTTACTTAAACTGTGATTTGTTTTGTGTTCGTTCTTTAATCGCCGCATCGCGCGTCGCGACACAGCTCGTGAACGGTTTTGTGTGATTTTGTATGTGATGTGAAAAGAAAATTTTCATTCACGTTACAAATTTCAGGCGAAAGGTAAAGAAGAAATTTTTGCAGAGTAATAACACATCCATTCGAGATATGTCCCAAAAAGTGCAAACATCGAACGCAATGATTCACAGGGATTAAGAAGCATTATAACCTTAGATCATATAAAGTCCAAAAAGTACCCGATCGATCCGAGGAAAAGGTGAAAGAAGCGAAAAATCGGGTTCGAAAGCTATACAAAGATCACCTGACCAAATTCGATTGTGTTGTGTTGGACGATGAAACATACGTGAAAGCCGATTTCGCACAGTTGCCTGGTGAAAACTTCTATACAGCAGGATCAAAGAGTGATGTTAGCTCAAAACATGAAACCAAAAAAGCACCAAATTTCACAAGCAGTATACGATTTGGCAGGCAATATGTCGATGTGGTCTCAGATCAGACAAGTTTGTAGCGAAGGGTACCATCAACTCAACAGTATACATCGAACAGTGTTGAGAGAAGCGACTAAAACTATTTATCGAAAAACACGATCCGTTTGTAGCATTTTGGCCAGATTTAGCGACAAGTCATTATGCTCGATCAGCAATGAAGTGGTATGAAGACAGCGACAGCTCCGTAGTACCAAAAACCACTAACCCTCCAAACTGTCCAGAACTTCGACCAATCGAAAGATATGGGGCTGAAATGAAGAAAACCTTAAAGAAAACAAACAAAATTGCTAAAAGCGAAAAGAATTTTCAAAACAAGTGGAGAAACGCATATAAGATGGTCGATAACACCGTTGTACGGAGCCTAATGCGTAGAGTTAACGGAAAGGTCCGAAATTTTTTTCCTTGAAATAAAAACTAATTGAATTTTTATGTAAATGTTAGTTGGTTGGTTGTGGTGGCGGCTCACTTAGGGCAAGATAGGCCCATTGTGATACCACATTTAGATAGGGTGCGGGCTTAAAACCTGTTGGGTGACGAAAACCATTTCGATTCTCGTATGAAGCCACCTACGCAGCTAATATTTATTTATTTATTTATTTCGCCAAAGCAAGGCAATCACAGTCAACATATAAAAATTTAAATATATAAAATATACATTACAACAATATACTTAACCCTAAAATACGTGCTACATTCAATGTTAATTTATACTGTTGTATGCACGTCACAATTTAGGGATGGATGATGGAAGGGCTTTAGAAATGCTGGATCTAAAATTGAACTTGGAGATGGTAGGGGAGTAGTGTTTGCTCAAAGTGTTAAATATTTTACAGCATCTATTAACTGGTTCATTATCTGCATACCTAGTAAGATGCTGATATTCAGTTAGTAAACGTGTATTACGCGTACTTCTTACAGGCACATTAAGCTTTATTTTATTCGTCAAATACTCCACTTTAATGTGGCCCCTAATCACGTCAAAGGCGAAACAAGAGGACAACATTGTAAACTGGCTACTTCCGTGAGGCTGTCCAGGAAAGACGAGCCTAAAGTTTGTATGCGTTTTCTGGATAGTGCTGGGCATTCGCACAGAAAATGTTGGATTGTTTCTTCCTCGTCTTCCGATCTGCAAGAATCACTTCACATTGAAGCGACATCGCGTTCAGTAGTGTGCGACATTCCATTACAATTTTGGATGAGGTATACACGTTGGATAGTGATTGGATAGCAGCTTGACTGTCAGCGAAAATGTTGAGATTTCTTATAGAAATTTTCTAATTTCTCAGCCAGTCCACTGCCTTATGTATTGCGATGATCTCTGCCTGAAAAACACTGCAGTGATCTGGTAGCCGGAAGAATAGTTTCACGCCTAGCTGTTCGGAGAAAACGCCACAGCCAACTTTTCCATCCATTTTTGATCCATCAGTGTAAATGTCGACCGATTCATTTATCCTATTTCCTTCCATGATCCCGTCATCTCTGCTAGGGGGTCACTTTTAGAGACATAATTATAAAGGTCAATTTTTTTTCGATACACTCCTTATGAAGTAACCATTGCCAAAAATTGTCTAAGTCCCTGTTTGCTGTTTATTCTATGTCAAATTCAATCTTGCCTGAGTAAATCAGAACTGTATCGTCCGCGTACATCACTACTTTCGACAGCTGATCTTTTTGGGCTCCGTTTCGATGTGCGAACAATTTGTCTATCCATATTATGAGTTGTCTTTCGGGCTCTTCAACTCATGGAATATCTTGGACAGTTCTCCGGCTTTCCACGTGTTTCAGTGCTCCGTAAACTATTTTTATGGAACACTAGACGGCTGGCAATTTTTCGATATGACAAGCCTAACTCTTTCAAATCTGCAATCTTTTGTTAACTAGAGAAGTGCAACTCTTAGCCTTTCCCATCTTTCTTTAATTGAAAAACTTCGAACATCACATCTAAACTGTATCGAATGCAACTGACTTTTTCAAACTGATAATCATATCAAGTTTGCATGCCATCCTATTTATAGTAAAATACAGTCTTTCTGATTACGTGTCTGCTTCAAGTCTTGGATTTTTCAGAACTTAGTTGTCCTCGTTGAGGTACCATTGGCCAACTATTTGTTGACAAATTGAATTTTCGTTAGTGAGCTTCAAGTGGTTCTAATTATATGAAATGTATAGAAAAATCTTTAAATTGCAAACATTTATTTATTTAGATGTCTTATTACAGACTAAACAGTACAATTGCAAGACAAAAAAAGTATATAACATAGTAAAACTAATTGGATAAGATACGATTTACATTCTGTTTAAAAATGTAAACTGAGTGAGAAAATGGACCAAGTTACAGAATATTGTGATTTCGGGGGAGCCGAAAATGGCAAAAAGCCAGGTGAATCAGCAATGTTCAGCTACAAATACATTTATTTTTACAAAACAGCAAACTGTTCGTTCATTTAGATATGTAAATTATTCTGAAAACAAATTGTTGAACGGATTTATTATTAAAAACTGTTGTAATCGAAGCAAAATCGTAGCTCATGGTAGGGCCATCCTTTGTTCCTAAAATCAATCCTGCGTCGTCTTCGTGTCTCATAGCCAATTCGGCAAAAAGCAATAAACCAGGGTGACGCCCAACGTGGCTAGCCATAAATGTGTGTAATTGTGGCATAAAGTAGATACTAGGGACGTAATTGTTTAACAGTTTCATAATTTCGGATTGCTCGAAGCGAAATCCTTGCCGAATGATCATATAGTCCTTAGTTCCTAGAATACAGTCTTTGTAGTCTCCGTGCCAAGTTGGGTAATTGGGTAGCAATAAGAGAAATAAATCAAGATGAAATAATAAAATGGCTGTTTATTTGCATAATCGTATTGATAAATAATACAACTTTCATAGTGATTAATTATATTGACTTTTTATTGTATAATTTAGGATAGGTTTTTCGATTCACAAAGATCAGCTATTTGTTCATTTATTGAATTATACTTATTACATGAATCAGAATGGTAATTATCATAGAAGCATTCGAAACAAAAGTTTTTTTGGCATCTGGCCCAATTAATCAACGATGATTGTTTACAAGCGCAACGTGATTCTAGGAACAAGGGATGATCCTACCATTAGCTATGATATTGCTCGATTTCAACCGTTTTTCATTATCCAACCGTTCAACAACGAGTTTCTAGTATGATTTACATATCTAAATGAACGAATAATTTGCTGATTTCTACAAATAATTGTAATGTAGTTGAACATTGCTGATTTACCTTAAACTAATTACATCCACAATTATTCAAAAAAACAATACTCACCGGTGATCGAACACGGGAAGACGACAATTATTCAAAAAGAAAAAAACAATACCCCGGCCGGGGATCGAACACACGACCCCTAGATCGCCAGGTAGTAGAGCTGCTACCTACACTGCCCCGCTGCTGTCAGATGCAAAAACTTACTAATCCATACGCGACGCTAAAAACTTTAGAGGCGTTTTTCTCAAAAAGGGGGGAGTGTTGCGGTCTAGTATTTTAAGGATCGAATATCCTTGACGTCTTCCACTTGTGTTCCAAATTTCATCCAAATCTGAGACTACAAAGTCGGAGTCTCTCCTAGTAAGAGGGATCTGCGAGACTCCAGAAAGCGGGAAAACAAAAAGCTGTAACAAAGACAGTCACTCTTCATATGACATATATGTAATTTTAAACTGAAAGATAAGGAAACGAGTGAATTTTTGCGGTACTGATTCAATCATAAAGTCTGTATGTTGATAGTGTGATAGGCTTGTTCATAGGTTAATGGAGGAAGAAATGTCAGTGAACATATGAGAGTGCCTTAATATGAATCCGGAGACACGTGCGGCTATTGCCACAATGTGGGGCTCAAATTTAAGTTTCGGGTCGAAAATCATTCACAGATCTTTTATTTAAAAAAAAACAGCCGCAATCGTGTATCATCAATATATTAGTAGATCAATTGGACTGGGTTTCGAGGAGGACATTTTGTGATATTTTTGGACATTAAAGGAGAGAAAATTAGTTTGACTCCAAGAATCGATCGCAAAGAGGAAAACAATCCTCTTCCGAACGAATAACTCTAAAATTTTAAGTCATCAGCACACAGAAGACACTGAGACACTGCGACAGAGGGAACGTCATTTAGGTAGAGGTTAAAAATAAGAGCGCCTGGGATAGACCCCTGAGGAACGCTGGAGGTAGGATAGAAGAGAGAAGAATGTGCTCCACATAGACTAACACGGCATGAACGAGAACTGATGTAGGTCTCAAGCCAGGAGAGTAATGGTCCAAACAGGCCAAAGCCTGTTTTCTGAAGTAAAACATTAAGGTTGACATAATCAAATGCTTTACTGAAGTCAGTGAACACTACATGAGCTTGGGTACGACTGTCGAGAGCCTTTGCGACAGTTTGGGTAAGTTCAAGGAAATTCGTGTTGGTTGAACGCTTTAGAAGGAATCCATGTTAAAACGGGGACCGCCTACAATTAAGAGCTTGATTTATTTTATTGTAGACAATGCGTTCAAGAGAAAAAAAGAAAGTAACGAAATGGGACGATAATTGTCTTGTTGTATTACATTATCAGAGACTGGTAGATTATTAATCATTCCAATGAACGGAAAATTAAAGTACCTTTAGGTGAAATGTTTTCCCAGTTCCCTTTTCAATAGTTGCCTCTTAACTTCTTCTTAAAATGGCGATGGTAATTTCGTTTAAGATTTTTCAGTACACCCTGGTCAAGTGTCTTATGGTGTAACGTTGGTTGGTAAAAAATGTTCACGGATATTACCACTAACCAATTGGATCTCATTTGGATGACTTGAAACATTATTTAAAATGAGTAATGGATTATTAGGATTGTCTTGATCCAAAAATTTCTTTACATTAGGTACGAAATCATTGTAAAACCATATTGAAAATATGTACTGTATATTCAGACAATGATTTGCCTATTGTATGTTCATATTTGTAAAAGCCCTTGGCTTTTTAGACTTTCAATAACAAACAGCTTCAACTTGCACCCGTCCGATGTCTTTGAGCAGGCTAAAACTGTTAGTCACTCTTTGCTCCGAACCACTTTGCGGCGAATTTTGAAGGATGATTTGCATTTGTTGCCGACAGACCATCCACATCGCTTGGAAGTTTTGTAAGTGTTTACATACCGACACAAAAGATGATGCACCCTAAATACTTACTGTTAAGACAATTCCTCTTTGATAATTTCATCGAACCTGTTTAAAAATAAATTCCACTTCTTGCGATTGGAATGGTAAAATTTCATCCGCTATACTGAATTGTCGCATGCAGATCTTGTTTTCCAAAGGTCAAACTATCCAAAGCTAACTCTAAACTGTTCTTCTCAATCTTCTTTAAGTTTAGTGTAGAACTGTAAAGCTTTAGTCTAAAGCATTGAACCCGACACTGAGTATCCGTTTTCTCTAACTTGCTTAAACCACAAAAAATATGTCTCTCAAGTTTTTTCGTGCTCGCTTTTTTTCATTGATTTTTTAGTCTCTTTATTTGAAGACCGCTGCGATGGTGGGTCATAAAGACATTGTTTTGTTCTTTCGGTTTAATCAAATCCAAAACTTTTTTCAATTCACCTCGATTGATGCAGTAACTCGGATAGCCGAGATTCGAAAAATCAAGAATCTTAGTTCTACGGGCAACGATCAGTTGCACATTTTTAAGAGAGCCATGCAGTATGATCAGTACATCAAGGTATTAGCAACAAAACTGTTTCTACAAACTAGTAACTGATTGGAGGACAAAAAATGCGTGTTTATGCACGATTAATTCAAAAACGAAAAGGATCACACTTTGAAGACCACAGGACTCAAATATTATACTGGCCTGAAAACTCGTCACATTTAAATCCAATCGAAAACGTGTGGTTGGCTCTTAAAAACTAAATTTCCAAGAATAAAGTAGTGTTATGCAAAGGAAAAGTGATCGAAAATATTATTGAAGCAAGCCAAAAATAGCCCAGAGCTGGCAAAATTGTCATAAAACGGCATCAAATGTATCTCAAGAAGGCCGAAAATACGAAACATACAGTGGAACTTTGATTATCCGGGTCTTCGCTTAACCGGGGGTTTTTTCTATTCGTTTTTTCTTTAATTTTCCTGATTACCCAGGGATTTCCCTTTTTTCATTTATGTATTCATTTTGTCTTCAATTTTTCAGCGTTGTGTTTGAATGTTCTGATAAAATTCAAATGTACCTGAACGCTGAAAAAATAAATACTCGTACATATGAGAAATGAATCATTTCCGGAAAAAAATATGTATGAATTTCTGGTGTTGGCACTTTTAAAAAGAATCCTCCGTCTAATGTTTACGTTTGAAAATTCAGTGAAACTTTTCCCCTAACGTTGTACGTCTTAACATCTTATTTCAGTGTTGTTCAATAATTTGAACTGTACGCATCGAAAATGTCGACAAAACGTAAAAAAAGTTGAAATTATAAATTGCGTTGATGATAAAGGTGAAAGTGTAAAAAAAATCGCCATAGAATATGAAATTGACGAACAAATTGTCGGGGATTTAATAAAAAATAGAAAAGACATTCTGCAATTCGTTTGTTTGGCGAAATCAATTGCTTCTTGTTCTTCCCGGAAAACGTTGAAAACATCAAGAATGGTGGAACTCGATAGTCAGGACGACTTCCCAGTTCCGGACCGATTATAAGCGAGAAAGCTTTATGGTTTTATAAAGAGTTGAAAATTGATGAGCCTTTCTTCGCTTCGCAAGATTGGCTTAGTAATTTTAAAAAACGCCAGGGTATTAGGCAACTCGAGACTCAAGGGAATATTGTTGCTGCGACATTTTTTAATGAAAACTTTGCCGCTTTAAAAAGTGAACTTAATTTGTGTGAACAACAAATTTATAATGCCGATGAAACAGGTTGATTTTGGAAGATGTTGCCCTCTAAAACACTAGCTTTACGATTGGAAAAGTCATAAGTCATAAGTCCAGCAAAGAGAGATTGACAGTTTTAACCAATTCTAACGCCACTGGGACACACAAATTAAAGTTAGCTGTAATAGGAAAAGCTAAAAAAACACGGTTATTTAAGGGAACCGAAGTGAGGAGTCTTCCTTGTGATTACTAGAATCATCTCAAAACTTGGGTTAATCAAGCGATATTTACGGCGTGGCTTAAGGAGAAATTTGTGCCTTCCGTGCATGATCATCTGAAAAAACAAGGGCTTCCTCAGAAAGCTGTACTACTCCTTGACAACGCTCCATTTCATCTTGGACAGTCAATTTTGAAATCTGATGATGACTCGATTTTTGTTCATTTCTTATCCGCAATGTTACTTCACTGATGCAGCGTATGGAACAGGTAGATATTTCTAGTTTAGAAAGGCGATACAAGAAAATATTTTTACGATTTCTCCTTGAAGTGGCAGAAAAAGAAAATCTCCAAGAAATTATGAAAAATAGGCAGTAAAAGACGCAATTTTTGCTATTTGTGAAGCTTGGAATGACTCACCGAATTCGACATTAAAATTGGCATGGGCCAAAGTTCTCGACCCTGAACTTGATCAGTCTTCTACTGACCATACATTAGAAGCTTTGACTGCTGAAAAACAAGTTGACAGGTTTCACTGATGTTGATCAGGCGGATATAAATGATTGGCTTAATATGGATGAAAATTTGGAAGGATATGGAAAATTAAATGATATGGAAATAGCTGAGTTGAATAAATGTGACACTTCTACTTTTGAACTTCAACCAGAATCAGACAGTGAAGAAGAAATCTCAATAGAGACGAACAAAGAAAAAATTCCTCATTCAAAGGTCATAGAAAGTATCGAAACTCTACTAAATTATTTTGAACAAGAAAATGCTGAAAATGAGACGAGACGAGGTCAGAAATAAAATGATGAAAAATCAAATCAAAATTTTGGATTATTTTTGTTCTACTGAAAAATAAGTTTTAATTATCTGTAATTTAGTTATTTTATTAAAATTTCCATGTAATATAAACACATAAACATATAATTTAATTATAATTTTGTATATATATGTAGAAATCGTTTTTTCTAATAAATATAAATTTTGTATTGTCATAAATTGTGATTTTTCTTGCATCCTCATAAACCATAAGTAAATATGTAAACAAATTAGATTATTCGTGGGTTTCGATTATCCGTGCACCTCCCTCCCCATCATTACCCCGGATAATCAAGGTTCTACTGTATTTCTTGTTTTTACTTTTAATAAATGTTCTTGAAGTTAAAGTAAAGTTAACTAGAGGCTAATTCTATTGATTTTATAGTAAAGCATACTAATATTCATCGTTTGGTATAAGAACTTTATATAAACAACGGATGTTGCAGAAAAGTGCAAGTTCTAGCTGATAAAAGTTCTGTTTTGATGGTTTCCAATAATGAAAAAAGGTAAACAATGTCTATTGGCATTAAATCCCAACACACCATTGAAATGTGTGAATACTATACTTAGCGGACCACTCACGCATTCACCTCAAATCATATCTTTCGTATATTTATAAAAATTTCAACCTTGGTGCAGTTTATGCAAAATAAATCGAAATTTTATTTCGCTCATTATGACATTGTCAATTCGAAACATGTTCTTATGTTTCGACTTTTTGGGCTGGTAAAAAAATTACATGCATGCAATAATTCTTGCTGCTTCATGTGTCTGCATAAAAATTTTGTGTGCTAAAATAAATTAAAATTTAAAATATATCGGGTTTTGTATGTTCTTCGCTTTACACTATTCTTTTAGTTTCCGTTACAAAAAATAGTCGTAGCCTGCCTGTAAATAGCAATTCTTGTTTAAATTTTCTGGAAAGTAAGGTCAATGGAAACTAAAATATAGTAACGATTATGAAAACTACAATTTTTATTTTCTCATTCTTCACAGGTATAAATGATCACAAGGTGAGATACAGAAAGATGATAAGAGCACTGAGCAATCGATAGAAATGAACCGGTTGATTGAAAACCCAAAAATCGCCATGTCAATTAAATCCACTCATACAACTCCTATCTCAACCACCGTGCAAACGGCTGTACCTCACAGCCCAAACGAAAGTAAGTAATGAACATCTTACGAGAAGTAATGTAAACTTTTGATATTCACGTGAATCAAGGTCCGGATGCGCAAAAACTAAATAATGTAAGCGCAGTGATGACCAGCATGGCAGCAGGCGCTTTAGCAGGAGCGCTTGCAAAAACAACTATTGCTCCTTTAGATAGAACCAAGATAAATTTTCAAATTAAGTATACATGAATTCAAACTAAATACTGGAGTCATAAATGTAGACAATTTCAGTAAACAAGTGCCGTACACCTTTCGAGGAGCAATCTCTTTTCTCAAAAAAACTTACCAAACAGAGGGTTTCTTAGCATTGTGGCGGGGGAATTCTGCCACTATGGCTAGAATAATCCCTTACGCAGCCATTCAATTTACAGCACATGAGCAATTGCGAAAAATACTCAAAGTTGATCATGATTCTGAGTAAGTTTCTAATGGCATTTAATGGTTATCACATAATTATTAAATTTAAAAATGCTTCCGTGTTAGCACAAAAGGCAGACGTTACGTAGCCGGATCGCTAGCCGGAGTGACTTCTCAATCGCTTACGTATCCACTTGACTTGGCCAGGGCTCGCATGGCTGTCACGGATCGATACACAGGTTATACGTACGTTGTTTTTATAAACATAATGTTTTCATAAAACGCTTTCAAGCATGCACAGAAATGTTTTGCTGGAACCTTTTTTTTAAGATATAACGTTGAAAAACGATTCGAGAATAGTTGTAAATATGTTATTCATTTCGAAATACGAAAGCATACTGATGGTGTTGTCGTCGAGACTAAACTAATATTATTTATATAAAATTTTGGCATATTATTGAGGGATTAAAATGTTCACCGATCTTTTTATTAAATCTTTTATTAAATTTATTTATATAGCTTGCCAAAACTCTTATAATACCTTGGGCACACTAAGCGTCATAATAATGGCAAGAGATAATGATAATGTGACATATTGTCGAAGAGTCATTGAAATTGGATGGTGAAAGTGAATTTTGATAAATGCGTTTGAATAATGAAAAGGATGTAAAGAAAAAGTAAATGAGAGTTCAATTCATACTATCTACACAATTACTTGCTTCTAAAAATAATGGTAATGATGGTAAGTTTAGGCAGAACATTTTAATGATCTGACCACCGCCGAATCATGGTAAATAGACATAGAGGTAGTCTAACTTTTAAATCGTCATCCTATGTCGCTCGCACATTTCACGCACTCTACGTCATGGATTCAATAAAATAAGGGCTGCCAAAGTAAAATAAAACGGAGACGGCGCATGTGGCAAGACAAAATATAACGGCATGTCACATTTGAATCAGTCGTTCGGAAAATGCCACATATTAAAATTTAGAAAATTGTCAGGCAAAAAAAACAACGAATAGGCACTGTAATCAATATAAAAGCTTAGGGAATAAACATATATTCTCCAAAAAATATTCAAATGGTTGTAGCGTTGCAAAATCACAGAAACTCTTAAAAAGCGAGCACACGTGATGTGTGCTAGTATTTACAAATTTCGACGTATGTAGTAAGAAAACCCAACGACTCAATAACAAATTGCACTTTGATTCTATAAATACGATAATGAAGTAGACAATTTAGTAAAAGAAATCGTCCCCGGCTTATTCTGGAAAACTCAGGTCCTTATTGCAAGAAACACGCATGTGGATGTTTTTAATAAACACACTAATAATAACGCTTTGTCGAGCAGAATATGAAATATGTTTATCCTTAGGAGATAACATTTATGAACACAAATATTTCGGTGTAAGATGTATAACTTTTACACATTCTCATGCAACATATGCACATCATCTACCTTTTCCTTCCAATATGTGCCACTCCATCCAGCAGGAAAATCACATCTCGTTTGCCGCAAAGTGTTGCTGAAATTCAAACTGGGCAAAATGTCATAAGTTTTCACGCACCCTACGTCATCACAGTTTCGGAAGAGACTACCTTATCGTCTATATACCTTGCCGCCGAATAGATCGGACGCGAGATTTTTTTATGTTTCCTGGCTATGTTAATTTCGACTTAAGATGAGGTGGCCGAGATATTCCTGTTATAATTGACAATCTGCACAAGTATATAATGCTTGTGTCCCACTGGTTCTTGTCAAGGACGTGTAATTAAAATTAGAAGCAGTCCGCGAACGATTCGGCATGATAGTACGATCAGGGTGTGTGAATATGTTTCTCAGGATTTGGAAATAAGCTTTAGCGGAGCAGGCGCGTTATATACGTTGGAATGTTGGTGCGGCTCAAAAAGGTTGTCGAAGGTATTATGACGTAAAAACTCACACCAGATTCGATTGCTTCCGCGTTTGTTAACAGCGAATTCGAAGCATTTTTGACGCTATTCAACGTTGTTCGTTATACCTTTGCATGCGTGAATTATTTTAAATTGCCAGAATATTTGAAACTGAAAATTGACGTGAGTGAATGAATGCAGCATGTACTTATATTTGTTTTAAGCAGTCAAATGCCTCCAAAAATTTTGAATATGGTATTTACTTTTCTCACTGATTATTAATTATTCTGCAGACTTTTCAGAAATTCTTGAAAAAAATAATTCAAAAATGTCAAGTAATGACAAAGTTACAACGCTTTAATCTGACCGTGCAGCGCGAATTCTTACTGCGCGTTGAGGACAAACGCATTTTTTCCGACACAGTCGACACGGTAACTTCGAAATTTTTCAACATTTGTCTTTGATTATTGTTTTCAAATTTGTATAACTCTTTAGTTTTTTGAGCTATTTTGCTATAAATTTTATTTATTTCAATTTATATAAATGAATGAAGAGTAGTATTGGTCATGGAAAATTCAAACATGTACACATGTACCGGCACACGTTGCTTCACCTTTTCTTCAAGTGTAAAGTAAAGGCTCAGCACAAAAAACCATAGGGGTGTAATGATATGCATAATCTAAAACACATTACACGTTCCCATTCTCACGACACTGTAGCACTTGCACACAATGCATTTGTTTATGCAGCATTGCTGAATATCGGAAACATGTGTGGATCGATGCATTGTCGATGCATTTGAGCCATGTTTGGGCAATTCGACTTGGCCCATTTTGTGTCAGCGTGTGACCGAGTTTTAGGCAATAAGAAATAGTATTTAAGCCGTAGCATGTAAGAATAATACACAGTCAATTCTCAACAATTAAAGACTTGAGTGCTAAGCATACTGGCACCTCGTTCTAACAAATTCTAAGAGTTTTACTGTCACGTGGAAATTGCGGCACAGGTTGGTATATCCATCCGATGCCATTAATTCGGGCAAGTGCTAACTTGCTCGGTTTAGGTGTTATTGGCTTTGGTTTCTTGACTAATTCTGGTTAGGGCGTTGTATTGACTCTTGCTTCTCTTCCACGTTTTCAACTTGGACCAAATCTTAACATAAACCACAATAACACAAAAAAAATTCTTGATAGCAGCCACTAAGTTTTTTTTACCGTTGCGTTAAATAATTTTAGGTAAATTAGTTTATTTCTATCGTATAGCTTTTAGGGCGGAAATGAACAATAATATAAAACGTGCATCAATAAATGCAAGATATCAGTAAAATTTACATCCAAAACAGACAAAATAAAATATGAATAGGGTGTTTTGTGATTGCCCTCTTCAGCAATGCGTTATATCATCGGTAATGGTTCTCGAAAATAAGTAAAAATTCACTCTATTTTGCGGTCAGCGACAATGTTAGTCAACGCTTTATCATTCTTCGAGAGATGCATGATTTTGTAGGCATAAGGTTGGTTGGTTGTAGTGGCAGCCCCCTTTGTCAAAAGGCGGCTCAATTAGGCCAAGATAGGCCCATTGTGATACCACATTTACATAGGGTGCGGCACAAAAACCTGTTGGGTGACGAGAACTAATTAGATTCTCGTATGAAGCCGGCTACGCAGCTAATATTTAAACTGGCTACTTCCGTGAGGCTGTCCAGGAAAGACGAGCCTAAAGTTTGCATGCGTTTCCTGGATAGTGATGGGCATTCGCACAGAAAATGTTGGATTGTTTCCTCCTCGTCTTCCGATCTGCAACTTCGGCACTAATCGTGGACAGGGGCACCAAGTCTTTCTGCATGTCTGCCAATGAGACAATGCCCCGTCAGCACGGATACGATGAAACTTAGTGTTTCACGGCTCGTGTTGAGGAGCTGCTTGGTGCGCTTTGAGCTTAGTGCGT
Source organism: Oxycera nigricornis (assembly GCA_963942545.1). Lineage (NCBI taxonomy): Eukaryota > Metazoa > Arthropoda > Insecta > Diptera > Stratiomyidae > Oxycera > Oxycera nigricornis. Next base: position 83,158,891 of record OZ012660.1, read on the forward strand.
GCCAAGTTTGTCTGGTTGTCCTGCAGGTTTCTTCCAGCAGCCAGGCCCAGTTTGCAGCCTCTGTATAATTTTGCTTGAAACTTAGCTTAACTTAGGCCAATGAATGGCTGACTTGGGGTGTTAGTGTATAATCCTGGAGCTTAGTGTCAGCTCTAGCTAGGGCATCAGCTTCGTAGTTCCCAGATATATCACTATGATCCGGCACCCAGCAAAGAATCACTTCACAGTGAAGCGACATCGTGTTCAGTTGTATGCGACATTCCATTACAATTTTGGATGAGGTATACACGTTGGATAGTGATTGGATAGCAGCTTGACTGTCAGAGAAAATGTTGAGATTTCTTATAGAAATTTTCTGATTTTTCAGCCAATCTACTGCCTTATATATTGCGATGACCTCTGTTTGAAAAACACTGCAGTGATCTGGTAGCCGGAAGAATAGTCTCAGGCCTAGCTGTTCGGAGAAAACGCCACAGCCAACTTTTCCATCCATCTTTGATCCATCAGTGTAGATGTCGACCGATTCCTGTATCCTATTTCCTTCCATGATCCAGTCATCTCTGCTAGGGATGACGGACTTGAAACCGTGGTGGAAGCAGGGAATCGGAGCAGTGAGGTCTACTTTCTATGGCGTTGGTCCATCTCTCCGTAATATGGTGGAGTGGCCGATATTCCCATCACGCCAGAGCGTTCAATCGAATAGCAGAGCACTTGGCCTGCTGTCACATTAAGAGGTCCGTCAGGAGCCAATTCAATAGCATAAACAGTGCCTTTGTCGGGGTAGTGCGTATAACCAGATTCGCGTTTGATATTTTTGCCATCGCTGGCCACCAAATAACCACGTCATACAGAAGGATTGGTTCCACTATCGCTGTATAGAGCCATGATACAGTTTTAGTTTTGGGTTTCAGTCCCCACCTTTTCCCAATAGCTCTTTTGCAGCAGTAGTTTGCGCATGCCGCGTTTCGCGTTCTTTCTGCTATGTTCGCTTTTCACGCGAGTTTGGAGTCCAGAATCAGACCTAAATATTTGACCTGATGAGATGGATTGAGACTTGTCTCATCAAGTTTAAGTGGAACAAATTGTGGAATTTTGTATCTTCTCGTGAAGAGCAAAAGTTCCGTTTTCTGCGGATTTATCTTTAGACCGCACTCTTTGCTCCATTTGGTAAGAATACCTAGGGCAAAGTTTAGTCTTTCAGTAGGGTGTTGACGAATTTGCCCGATATTGCTATTGCAACATCGTCGGCGTAGGCTACGACTTTGCAGCCAGTCGTTTCTATTGTTGACAGGAGTTTGTCCACCACTAAGTTCCATAGAAAGGGTGATAGCACCCCACCTTGCGGGGTGCCTCTGCACGTCCGCCTTCTTAGGGTGCTGTCTCCTAGTGTGGAGTTGATGCTCCTGCTGCTTAGCAGTTGCACAATAAACCTAATCAGGTTATCATCCACATTGTTATTCTCGAGTGCCTTCTGAATAGCCTTGTGGCTGACGTTGTTGAATGCACCTTCGATGGCTAGAAAAACCGACTGCGTATATTCTTTGACGCTTAGTGATTTTTCGATGTAGCTGGTGAGCGAATGAAGAGCTGTTTCAACCGATCTCCCTTTTGTGTATGCGTGCTGCGCATTAGAGAGTGGTTGCAGGGTAGCTCTCAAATGAATCTCTATCAGCCGTTCCAGAGTTTTCAGCAAAAAAGAGGTGAGGCTGATAGGTCTATAGTCCTTAGGTGAGGAGTGGGATGTCTTGCCCGCTTTGGGTATGAAGACTAGTTTAGGTTCTTTCCACCACTGTGGAATATAAGCCATCCGTAGACATGCTTTAAAGATGGCGTTTAGCCATGGCAGTGCTATATTTTTTCCCTGCTGGATCTCAACAGGTGAGATGGAATGTTCTATTTCTACACAGAAATTTCTCCACGAGGTGCGTTTTGCTTTTCTGATGGAGCTTTTAAACTCCTTCAGTTTTCATTGGATTCTTTAGCCCGATTGAAGGACTTCCTACATTCCTTCCGCAGCTCCGCAATTACACTATTCCACCAAGGGGGCTTATATTTCCCCATAGGCTTCGTTGGACTGCATGCAGACTTTGCTGCTTCATTGAAGGCAGATGTAAGGGCCCCAACGGCTTCCTCCAGACCGCTTATGTCTTCAATCTTTGGAGGTCCACCTTCTAGTGCAGACTCGAATACTAATTGGTACTTTACCCAATCTATCCTCCTATTGTTAATGTAGGTTAGATTTTTCGGAGAGGCAAAAGCCACATTGAACATTATGTATAAATGGTCAGAGAACGAGCACTCTTGTGATACGTGCGAAGCCTTGAAACCCTGGTGGAAGTGCTCGTTCGTTAGAGTGATGTTCAATACCTCTCTACGGCTTGCCGTAATGTAAGTAGGATCCTCATCTTTGTGAATTAGGACTAAGTCATGCAACAGAATGAATTCAAAGACTGACTCTCCCCGTTTATTTGTGTCGGTGCTACCCCAAACGCGGTGATGAGCATTGACGTCCGCCCCGACTATTATTGGGATGCCCCTAGCAGTGGTTTCCCTTGTGATCCTTTGCAGGCTGGTGGAAGGTGGCAGAACATCGTGTGCCATATAGTAGGAGACAGCCCAAAGCGGTTTGGACTGTCTTTCCAATGCTATGGCAATGGTGTCCTGGTCACTGAAATTGTACAAGGTTAGAAACTTCAAGCCTTCCTTTATTATTATGCAAGCTCTCGGTTTACCTGCTGTGTAGGAAGCCCACTGTTTTGTATCCCCTCATATTGAGCCTGCAAACCTGGTTGCCTACAACCCAAGGTTCCTGGGCCAGTATTAGCTCCTCTCTTTTTTGGGCCAGGTGGAAGAGCAGTGCGGCGGATGCCACCTGAGAATGATGGAGGTTTATCTGTGGAAACCTCAGCATCACGACACAATGTTTTGTCCGCCTCCTCGTCAGATAAGGACATCTCCTCCTCCTCGACGAGGTCGAGGGCTTGGAGAAGGTCCCCAGCCAACTCCGTAGTGGAGGTGGGCATAAGGTTGGAAAGCTTTCAAATTGGTGAGGTTTTCTGCATGAGCGCCTGCTGAAAATGTAACAATCTGTTATCCTAGAATTTGACTAGAGTTGGCACATTGAAACGAAAAGAAAGGAAAGATAGGCTCCAACTATACTTTCATCGTTGCTTGGATTCGTAGTGAAGCTTGTCCCCCAAAAAGACAGTAATTATAAGTAATCAAACATGAATGCGTCGAAACAAAAAAAAAACCGTCCGAACTGAATCTTACCAAAATCTAATCAGCTCGGGTCATTTCGACACCTCAACCAAATCTATGCGACTTTGTCGTACACACATACATACATCTTTTCGAAAAAATACTTTTAAATTACTCCTTACACCTTAAAATGTGAGGGTATGTCAAAAGTTTTGATTTGGATTGCCGGACCAATTTCAATATTTCCCCATATCGTGGGAAGTTAATATGTGATATATTTTTTTAAACTAACATATGAATCTCTCATAAATATTGTACCTTTAATGATATAAATCGTAGCGCACACTAAAATAAGACGCTGAAAACTGAAATTACTTCAATTGAAATTCGATATGGGATCCTCGGAGAGTAACATAAGGGTTGAGAGATGTGAAGCGACAAAGTTTGAAAATTGGTAGTTTTGTTGGTTTTTCAGGTATTTCATCGAAACTGAGATTGTTCGTCGCAAACTATACAACTTTAGATAAGAAACGTAACATTTATTCACATAATGCGAAAAATGAAATGACAATTAAAACATTACAGTAAATCACCCACTGGGCGATTTAGTGCTTCAGGCCGTGTGCATTGACTCATTGAAATGAGACTACTTTGCTTACTTAATAGTTTGCTACACTCTTCACAATAATGTGAGTATTTGGAACAACTTTCATAAAACAAACGATTGCACGTTATACGTTTGTCTATGCTTTGAGTTTTACTGTACTCTCCGACGGAAACAACGAAAAGTTCGAAATTGATAGACTACGCGTCTTTACTACCATGGATAATAATGACATTCTCTCTCTCTTTCTCTCTTGTGATGTTGAAGGAATTGAAACTCTCCTTCGATATTGATTTTTCATTTCATTTATGTCAGTTTTTCTCTTAGTTTTGAATTTTTTTTCTCATCTGTGTTCTTTTGTTCTTTTTAGGAACAGCTTAGTACAGCTGCTAATTATTATCCTCGTTTTCTAAATGACTTTATTTCCGTTGAAACTGGTGACACCCTTTTAATCAGGGCATAATTAAATAAGGCTACAATTGCACATTAACGTTTCGAGCGCCTCGATTTTAATTGAAAAAAATTAAAACAAGCAACAACTCGAACAGACCACATGGTTAGTTTAAATTTGTGAATTCTTATTGATTTTCAAATGCAACGATGCATACCACATTCACAATGTTCGATGATTTAGTAAACGAAACACGTAAAAACTAGAAAGTCTGAAGTATTTACTTGCATATTTATGCACCAGCAAACTAAATCACATAAGAAATTATTGTATCATATCTCCCATACAAGAAATATTTTATGAAAACGATAAAAAAATGGGCACTGGATTCATTTAAACTGTGGCTTCAATTTCATAGCTGAGTAAAGAATAAACACTTTTCAAAAATTAAGACTGATATAAATAATAAAAAATATTCGAAATTACTCTTATGTAGTCAATTCGGCTGCTTTGGTAATTTATGTAAAAAAATTAAATGAGAAAGATACCAAAATATGAATCTTACCCCAGAAAAAAGCTGTTAATACTTAAATTTGGGGTTAAACAATATAATGCAAAATTTTACAAGCCAATGATAACTTACTACAAATTTCAAGAAAAAAATTGGTCTCTGAATTTTGATAGTTTCGGGAGAGAAGCTTCCAACCGAAACATGTGAAATACTTTAAACTGAAATTAGGAAACTATTGCGGAAAAGAATCTTAGTCCAGAACAGCTTTACAGTGAAGATGAGAATGCATGATTTTAGAAGACGCTCTGTCGGTGTCATCGAAGTATTGCGAAAGTTTAGGAAAATAATATGCATACTATGTATTACTAAGCCAAACATTGTTGTTGATTATTTTAATCGTTCATTTTTGCTTAAGCTTAATTATTTTTTATAATTTAGGTACATATTCAGTAACATGAACATATCTTGACAATCAGTTGTTCATGTTATCGTGCACATTATGCTAATCTGCGAATGTATTTTCAATAGCAACTCAAGTTGAGCATCTGCATGCATTCTTGCGGAAGCTTAACAGACGACTCGTTTTCAATTCAATTTATTGTTTATTTTCTCTTCATGTGTATTTTTGTTAAGTAACTTAAAATAGTGTTTGAGTGATAAGGCTTTACCTAAATTTTAAAATTTGTTTTTGCTGCAGAAATTAGTACTGGGGCGGCAAAAAAGTGTGTTGGCTCATTTTGTACACTAGAAGCCTATTCGCTAGCTGCGAACACTATTTACTTTTAGACGATCATTGATATGTAAACCGAACACTGCATCACTCAGGTTAAACTTATTGTAGTGGATTGTGTTGTGACTTTCTTCTCGTTGACCTAATGGACGTACAGTCCCGGGGGCTCAGCAGCGAACGATTTTGTAGTGCAGATTAATTTGGGTTCGATCAGTACCCAGCTAGAGGTGCGATGGCTGCTAGCAGGCCAGCTTGGTTCGATGCATAATCTCAAGAGTAAGTTCTCTAGCATAGGCCCCGAATCTCATTTCTGGAAATTCAGCCATCTAGTTGGCCGATTACAAATTCCGACAAAAGAAATAAAATAATCAAAAAATTCTATCAATATCCCATTGAAGTCATGCCTCCTACGCTACTTTACTCAAAACTCAGTCGCACAAACCGAAAAAAGAACGCGTTCGAGGCCAAGCTGTGAGTACTAAAAATTCTCTATTTCAATCGAAATCTTACCAAAAATCCCGAAATTAACGCACGAAAAAACTTAGAAAAACGATAAGCTACCACGCGCAAACAATCTCTTAGGCGGCCGTGTTACTCCCGGAAAGAAAATGAGCTTTAATGGAGCTCACCAGGCGCAGATGTCACTTCCAGGGCCCGTCCTACCATAGCGTAGCACTTACGTATTCGCATCTTGGAGAAAAAACTTTAGTCTTGTCGGCGCTTTTTATCGACACAGATTTAAACAACGTAGAGCTTCTGTTTTAGAAATCCGTTTAGGTTGTTTTGAAAAGTTTATGAATTTGTAGCTAAAGATTTTTTTACTGAAAAATTCTTATATCAGCGGAGATGGTTTTGTATTTCGATTGTATGTTAGGTTAATGGAGTCTCGATAACTTGCATTGTAGTGATGGAAATTGTTCGCGCCAAATAAGCGTTGCCTGAAGATAATTCTATTTTAAAGGAAGCGTTTCATATGTTTCACTTTCTGGTTAGAGAATAGATAACTGTGCGTTGATTTCTGGTTAGTTGTGTTTAATTTACTATAAGGAAACCTTTAGAGAGTTCGTAGCTCAAGAATCGTCATAGTCTATTTCGAATTCAATTTGAGATAAATTCCCTGCAATGCAGCAATTGCTTTCGCTGTTTGTAAATTATATTTTTAGTAAATCAAGAGAAAAATGTAATGCTAGTAGAGAAAGAGTCGTACAAGTTGTAGTAGCTATATCTAAAACCCCGATTTATTAGATGGGTAGATTTTATACTATTTACACGATAAAAAGTACACAAGTTGTATATATTTATATTATATAAATTCATAAATAATTACATTTAAAATAAAATCAACAATATTCTAACGAATGAAGTTAAGTACCTTTTTAAACAGTTTCTACTTCTCAGTGTCACAAAATTTACATTCTCATCCGTGCACATATTTATCATTGACACATTTCAATTAACAGCATCAGTTGTCTCTCATTACAAAAAATTCTGTTTCAAGAATTAATGATACAATTTTGTGGCACAAGCGATAAAGAGCGCACATGATCGCTTGTAAAAAAAGCGTATGTTTTTTCTTGTCATTAGTTCCTTTTGTTTTAATTTTCTTTTGAATTATGTTGATGTTGATTCTTTTTTGTATGAATTGCTTGCTTAGTATTGTTCCAGAATTTTTTTTATAATTTCGTTTTTTAATCATAGTATCAAGCATTTATTTCAATTCATGGTTTTATGATTAGTAAAAATAAACAAGGGTTTGAACAGAATCCTTGAGAGTTTCTTCGAGGGTCCTATCTTCTTGTATTGAAATTTCAGCAGATAAAGGTTCAACTCCGACCGAGGTGAGTATTGATGATGGCATTCACTCACTTTTTCACTTTTTTCGAATTCCGTAAAGTCGGAGCCAATGTCGAAGCGAAATCAAGACCGACGTTGGTTCGAATGGAGATTTTGGACTTTTGCATTTTTCTCTCACTATCGGTTTCCGCCGTAACAGCACCAACCGACCCAATATCACCACCATTTCAATCCCCTATAAAGCCTGCAACGTCTACTCACGAGTTCGATAACGGTGACGGACCAAGGTCAATCTTCGTTCCAATATAATCTTGGGCAACACAAAAATCAGCTGCATATAAACATTTTCTAGAGTAGGGCCATTACAAGCCTGTTTTGTGAGTTCTGTGATTTTGTGCCGGGTTGCCGCTTCATCTCTCTCGCATATAATTAGAAAGCTTACTAACAAACATTCAATTTACTTAATCATTCTCTTAGTTTACTTTTTTACTCGATTCAATAGCAATTGAGGAAGGAAAAGCGTTATCCGATGATACCTCTAAAAGGACGACAATCTTGGAAAATTCAACATTTCGAGACGACTCGTAATAATTTCATTGCATTGTCGTTGTAAGTCTCCTGCGTCTCTCTACATGCATGGATGCCCGTGCTTCTTTCACTGTTTCGAACAATTGATCCATGTTTGTGAAATTTCTTACTGCTTTGGCTTGTTTAATGTTGTGTCCGATTGGATTTAAGTCCGGACTCGTTGATGGCTAGTCTAAAACTGCGACGCTGTTGCCCTCTAGAAATTGCTTGGTATATCGTGCCATATTTCTAGGGTCGTTATCGTGCTGAAACTTCTATATAATAGGAAGATTCTTCTCAACCATGAGCATAATGTTTTCTGAGATGTCGACGTATATTTTCGCGGTTAATATGTATTCTATGCGATGTGTTGGTCCAACACCAAACCAGAAGAAACATTCCCAAACATTGATGGAGCCACCTCCGTGCTTAACGACAGTTGGAATATAGCCAGGGTCGAATTCCTTACTTCTTGATCGTCTTACATGTCAATAGATCCACTGCAATTTCCTTTTGTCGTCGCTCCAGAGGGTGAATTTCCACTCATTTTTTCAGGTTAAATGTTTCCCTGCGAAGTTCATTTCTTTCTTTCGATTAGTTGCCGTTACCAGTGGCTTCTTCCCGGCTATCCTTCCACAAAACGTCTTCTGTCTGTTCTCACTGAAATACCTTTACTTTCCCCGAACAGCTGGCGATGAATTTCGACAGCTGATATTTTGGGCCCCGTTTCGATATGCGGACAATTTGTCTACACATACTATGAGTTGTCTTTCGAGCTCTTTTAACCCAGAGAATATTTTGGACAGTCCTGTGACTTTCCACGTGTTTCAGTGCCCTGTAATTTTTATGGAACACTCTAGGTTATACAGTATATATATTCATTTATTTATTTTCGTCAAAGCAAGGCAATCACATGTTAAAATATAAAAATACAACAAATACTTAACCCTCAAATACATGCTACACTTAACATTAATTCACACTTCTTGCAGACACTTTAAGCTTTATTTTATTAGTCAGGTACTCCGCATTAATGTGGCCCCTGATCACGTCAAAGGCGAAGCAAGACACTGTCTTTCTGGCTTTAAGAGTCGACAAATTCAGTAGCTCCAATCTAACTACATAAGGAGGCAAGATTTGAAAGTCACTAGAACTATAGAGGCCTCTCAAAGCAAAGCACAATAGCTTTTGGACTGATTCTATTCTAGCATCATGAACTCCAAAAATTGAGTTCCATACATTACTGACATATTTTAGTAATGTGGGAACCAGTGAGGTAAATAATAATTTAGCTACCCACAAACTTTTAAACCCTTTGGCTCGCCTTTAAAAAAGCCAAGCTGTTTATTTGGAGAGAATAGTATCGTAGTGCAAATTGAAGCATAGTTTCTTGTCTAGGACAATTCCAAGGTCAACAATGTTCTCTTTCCTATCCAATACAGTATTGTTGAGAACGTATGCATCGTTCAAGGTTGTGCTTTTGTGGAAAAAGGTCATTACATGACAATTCCCAACGTTAAGATAAAGTTTGTTTACATGACACCATTGCTGGAGGGAAGTTAATTTTGATTTAAGGGAAAAACCATTAGATTGAGACTTACTGGTGTGATATATTTTCAGATCGTCAGCATAAAGAAGATGTGATACGTCCGAGAGTTTTTCAGATAAATCTGATATAAAAACATTAAAAAGAAGAGGGCCGAGGTGACTGCTTTGAGGTACACCAGAGTGTACGAGAATCGGCTTGGACAAATATCCCTGAAGTTTTACTAATTGACTTCGGTCTCCTAAGTAGGAACTGAGCCAATTGAGCATAGAGCCGGTGATTACTATTTTCTGCAATTTGGAAATCAGTATGGAATGCTCGTCCCGGTCAAACGCTACAATAAAATCTGTGTAAATTGTGTCAATTTGGTAAACCATCTCCATTTTACATAGGACATCAGAAACTAAAACCATGAGATTGGTTGCAGTTGATCGGCCCTTGCGGAAATCATGTTGTTGTTCATTTAAAAGAGGCTCAATAATAGCTGAAAGTTTTTGGCAAAAGATTTGTTTGAATAATTTAGGGATTTTATATAGTATGGCAATACCTCTATAGTTCAGGACAGAGCGCTTGTCACAACTTTTAAAGACATTTGTCAAAGATTTATTAAAAAGAAGGTGGAGATGGAGAAAGTAAATCTGGGCCAGGACTCTTATTAACGTCAAGGATGTTAATAGCTTGAGCAAGATATATATATATATAATATATATATTATAATATAATATATATATATAATATATATATATAATATATATATATATATATATATATATATTATATATATATATAGGTTCCTCTAGCTACACAAAAGATTGTAGACTTCAGAGCCTTGTCATATCAACAAATTGCCAGCCGCCTAGAGTGTTCCATAAAAATTTTACAGGGCACTGAAACACGTGAATTAAAATCGTCAATTACTTTTTAATACCGGCGCTGCAAATCAACATAATCACCTTTAACGTCATGATACCTGCACAACCATTTTCTACAAACAACATAAAAAAACAAGTATACCCAATAGTATCAATTTTTAGAAATTCAATAAAAATTAAAAAATGCATCCACTTGATAGTTAATTTTTATACCGTGAACAAAATTATTTAGAAATTTTGTATTTAATCGTTGCAGCACCTTAAGGCAAGTATTTGTTAAAATTTGGATGGAAGAGGGACCTCTCACTTTATATAGAGGATATTGGGCAACAGTCTTAGGAGTAATCCCGTATGCTGGCACGTCGTTCTTCACTTACGAAACACTGAAAAAAGAATATTTTGGTAAACTGTAAACCAGATAAAATTCTGTATAATTCATTTAAACTTTGCAGAGCTCACAGGCAACAAAACTCCTCACACACTGATATCACTAGCTTTTGGCGCAATTGCTGGGTTGGCTGGGCAAACTTCTAGCTATCCATTGGACATAGTACGAAGAAGAATGCAAACAATCGGAATAAAGCACAAAGCAACGGATCAATACTCTAGTATACTCAAAACTTTAGTCCAAATTTACAGGTGGGCGAAACAATTTAGAACTGAACTCATTTTTGACTCTCTTATTGAAAATTTATAGGGAAGAAGGTATTAAAAACGGATTTTTCAAAGGCCTAAGCATGAATTGGATCAAGGGTCCTATAGCAGTAGGAATAAGCTTTACAACATACGATCTTACAAGAGAATTTCTTAGAGAACTACCCCTTTGCAAAAAAGGAAGGTTTGGATGATGAAGGAAACTGCTGATAGTGAAATTTATATGTCTGGTTTGAAAAACCCTCATTTTGTTTACATGGAAAATTGTTTTAGTCGTTATTCACACTTTCACGTAATAATGCTTAAAAAATTATGTTTACGCGGAAATCGCCTAGTTTCTTTATTATTGCATAGCGATTCGATTAAGAAAGGCAGAGTTATACGTTTGTAATTGTGAACTATTAAACTGATTTGTTTTTTAAAATATTTTTATAACGAATATTTAAGATCAATAGAATATATTTGTTTTTATTATTGCAGTTGTTCTTTCAGTCAACAGTTTTAACCGAAAAAAGTACATGGGATTGTCACCGAGTTCATTTTTAACTTCCCAGTATATGGGAAGTTCTTGTAATCGCGTCGAAAATCGAAATTGAAATTTTCAACATATCTTTACGTTTTGAAGTCTTACGAGTATATTTTAAGTGTTTTTAGAAAGAAGTATGTGTGTGTGTGTGTGTATGTACGTACGTACGTCCGTACGTACGTGTGTGCGTTCATGGACAGTTTTTTCAAAGAGCGTAACTCAAGTAAACAAAGTCGCATCGACTTCGTTGAGGTGTCAATCAAAGCGTCTTTGGAATCTTAAGAGCTGATTAGTTTTTGGAAAACTTCGGGCGGGGGGGGGGGTTTGCTGTTTGCCCGTTTGAAGGTCATTTCTGTCATGCGTTATATCTCGCGAACCCAACATACGATTTGCATGGTTAAGGTGTCAATCGACGCGTATTAACATTTATGTGATTCTATCAAGTTTTAAAAAATCGTTGGCGGTGTTTTTTAATTTTTTAAAAAAAAAGTGCAAAAAATTGTGTTTTTTCAAAAACAATAAATTTTTAACCTTATTGTCAAGTCCAAGTAATCAAAGTTTATATAATTTACATACTCCAAACAATTTTTATAAAAATGTCATCAAAGTTTATACTCATGATTACAAAAAAAGTCAAATAAAAAATAAAAAATCATTAACAGTCATCATGCATTTCAAGGTCATTTCTGTCATGCGTTATATGTCGCGAATCAAACATAGGATTTGCATCGTTTAGGTGTCATTGTACGCGTATTAGTATTTTTGTAAATCTGTCGCATTTTTAAAAAAAACTTTGGAGCCGTTTTTTTAATTAAAGAAAAAAAACTGCAAAAAATTAGGTTTTTTTCATAAACAATAAATTTTTAAGCTGATTTGCGAAAAATAGTAATCAATCTTTATAAAATTTATATATTGCAAACAATGTTTGTAAAAACACAATCAAAACTTTTCCCCATGATAACGTAAAAAATTGAATTAAAAATAAAATCATTAAAAGTCATCATGATCTTCAAGGTAATTTTTATCATTCACTATATCTCACGAACCAGATATAATATTTGCATCATTATGGTGTCAGTTGACGTATATTAACATCTTTGTCAAGTTTTTAACATTATAAAAATTCGTTTCAGCCGTTTTTTTTAATTTAATAGAAGAAAATGCGAAAAATTATGTTTTTTATAAAAAATATTTCTTAACCTGATTTGCACCGCACAGTGATACCAGTTTATAAAATTTATACATTCTCATTAGTTTTTGAAGAGACACCGGCAAAATTTTCTTCCATGATTATGAAAAAAACTAAATTAAAAATAAAAAAATCATTCAAAGTTACCATGTAAAGAGGGTTCATACGAATGCTATTACTTTACATCCTTTATTCTAAAAAAAATGTTGTAAATTCAATCAAAGTTTTAAAATATTTGCATAATTGAGCAGCTTTTTAATAGTTTTTATAGTCTTTTAATTAAAAAAATGCTTTAATTTTGAAAACCAACAAAAATTATCAAGATCAAAAAGGCCCCCACCAATTGATCCGCGTGAATATTCATCGACCAAAAACCTTACGTAATCAATGGACCCTCCCGTAGACGATATGATTCATATTAACTCATTCCTGTTACTGCTATGAATACCTCTCATTGTTATAATGTTGTTGATGTTGATGTTTATGTAAATATTACTGGGAAGTTGACCGTGTGGACCTCAAGGGTCGCACCTCGCAGCTTGTATTATTTACATTTTGCAACAAGTGTGCTTTAAGCTGACGCGAAGTACGCTTAGCGAATACATTTTTACTATCAGTCTGAGATGTGTTCATGTATTGCTTTCTAATTCAATGGAAGTGCAAAAACAACAAAGCAGTTATTTTAGTTGTAGCCGTGGTTTCACCTTACTAAATACTTTATTTTCGACAGATACGTATTTCAGCTACGACAAACCACTAAAGAAGACTGCTTCAGTGTTTTGTACAAAACTTATTTTTTTCATGCATTCCAATTTGTATATATGCTTAAACTCCAATTAATTTTATCCTATTTTAATTTCATCCTAACATTGTCTTTGTGTTTTATGTATTTCAATAGCCAGGAATACTCGTTTCCCTGATCTGCATTTAAAAGATCTAATTTTTTGGTTTTACTGATTGCGATTTCTTCTATTTCTAACTGTTTGTCCTTCCTGATGCATTTGAATTCGTTGAATTTGGTGGCAAGATGTTTAACTTAAATCAACGACTTGTTCTAAAAAGCCAGCCAAGTAAACTTGAGCGGCTGAGACGAGTTATCTCATAATGTTACCATCTCATGTGGTTGGTTATCTGTTAACTGGATGGAAGTACTGGAACTGCTCCATAAGTCTTAAATTGTCAGTGATGTATTTAATTTGGAAACCCGTGGCATTGCGGCATCATTCATCAATGTCAAAATCGCCGAGTAAAAGGAAATTAGTATGTAATCGATATTTTAGCAGTTGGATAATAGACTGCCTTCAGTCAATGTTAAGTATGGACCTATATTAATATTATATTGTTTTCACTTGTCAGAATTGATTTTCTCGATTCGCGTCAGTCAACAATTATCAAAATAGTATGATGTTTCCGATCTTATATCTAAATATAAGAAGTAGATGTTTTGATGAAAATCGTGCTCAATAGCTCACTTTTCTCCCCTTAATGTTTCAGGGACAGTAGAAATTTCTATTAGAACATTTTCAAATTAGTTATTCGAGAAAGCAGGTAGCGATTATGTATCTCATTTGCCTTTATGTCTAAATACGTTTTCTATTTCTGTACGATATGCTTTAAGGGGTTATACCATATTGATTTCCGAATAAATGAGTACGCAAATGAAAAGAAATTTGAAGCAGCTATTATACACACAAAATATTTTTTATCCTACACAAAAATATTGTAGTTTTTCGAAAAATTAAAAAAAAATTAAGAACATAACAAATAGCGGAGATTTTCACCGCGAAGTTGAATCCTATCTTTGTCAGGTACTATCTGAAAAATCAATGCTATTGTTTTTTGATGAAAGAAGATAAATTCATGACACGTAGCACAGAAGTTTATGGATTGAATGTTGCGTTGAAAATTTCCGCAATTCAGAATTTTCAAAAAAAATGAGTTTTTTCGAGCAACTAACATTTCGACGAAAGAATTAAAACATTTCCTTATTTTTTCCTATAGCTTAGCCAATAGATATTTTTCTAAATAAGATTTAGACGATTTCTAATTTTTCGAATGATTTCTGACACACAAAAATCCATCATCGGCAAGAATTTTTCAAGAAGGGTCCTACTTAACTTCTTATATCACCACAATTTTATCAAAAATTTCCACGTATTTTTTGAAATTATTAAACTTTAAAATATTTGTGTCTAAATATTATTTGATTTTGAAGGAGGAAATCATTAGCAGTCAGATTCAAGAAATGCACCAGCAAAGTATCCAGGGCAAAAGAGAATATGGACGCAGAAATTAGATCAAAAGTGACAGAGCATATCATAAGAGGAAATCACGAATTCAACATCGAGGACATACCGATCACAGCAATTAGATGTAGAAGAAAGAATCGCGATTTAATGAATAAAAGGCAAAAAAGTAACAAAGGCTACAGAAATGTGGGATTTTTATTAGAATTGTCAAATTCCTATAATAATTCGGGAAAAATGAATTTTAATAAAATTTCAATATAATTTAATGTACGTGATCGGGCGTTGTTTGCTACATCGGCCATCCTGTGAAATGTCTGCCTTCAGATGTCATCTTATTCCCTGGATAAGAATACTTCGATGTTACGATCAAGAAACGGGTTTGTATTATTTGTAAATGTGTTTTTCAGGCCCACATGCTCTCGCATCTTTTTGACTGTGAACCAATAGTTAGGTGATACTCAATAAGGACCCATTTTTTATCTGGGTATTACATTCTATTTATTGTAATCTCTTGATGATAGATTCTTGCCGTTTGTACTTTTTCTGTTTTTGAACGTCTTTCCAGTTTACATTTGAATTTCCACAATGATATAATTCGCTTGCAGTCGATACTCGTTGCGATCTTTCTAGAAAACTTAAATGAATTCCTATTTAATGGCTGGAAATTAAAGCTTTGTTGTTCCGTATAGGCCGGGAACCAGTATTGCAAATGACAGTCATTTAATGTCGCTTCACTTTCACTTTGTTGGATAAATTAGATGTACGTTTGGACGAAGCAATTCCAACGTTTTCTTTTTAAGTCCTCAAAAAGAGCCATCTCACAAAAATACAATACCTCAAGCTAAGCGCACACAGATTTTGTTAGATAGAATGTTTTATTTCTTCATGCCTTCTCAAGCTGCGATACCACTGCTACTTACAGTTTAGACGAAATGACACACACAATTCAGCTCAATTGCACACTGGGTATACCATCAAGGTCAAACGTGGCTTGGAAGATTCATCGATCCATGTTCCTGAGGTTGGACAAAAAATCCACGAATGTTCATACCTGTGGAAAGTAGCAAACCACATGCTCCTCTCGAGCTGAAAAAATTAATATTTTACAGATGCAAAATGAAATGGCTCAGCCTGCGGATGTTAAAAGGCATAACTTAACTTCGCAGCAGTTTGTTGGCATTAGTGGTGAAATACGCTCGAAAAAGACAATCTTATCCATTAATTGGACGAAGAAAACTTGGATACTGGTTATCAAACACTAAAGGCTATAGTGCAAAATATTTTTCTCAGGTAATGAAAATAAAGAGATTGATTTCAATGATCTACAACCAGGTCCCTCTAATCTTCAAAAGCTTTAATGATGCGCCAATGATAGCCTGTGGTCAAACCACATGTAAAAAACGCAACCCTGAATGGATGTTGTAGAAAAAAGTGAATATAACAAAATTATCTTAAAGTAAATTCTAAGTTTTTCTCAATAGAAGTGAAAAGAAGCAAATTGTGGCGCAAAAAAGATAGTTTCCCCATTTTGGGGTTTGGTTTGTTACTTTTTTATTATTGATTCCATGCAAGTAATGTATGCACAAGTTGCTGCAAATTCAATTCTGCAAAAGTTTGCTGTACATTACTTTTTTTTGTAAGCCATGGTCTCTGAGATTTGGATATGCCCCACTTTTGTTTTCGAGATGGCGCTCAGAGAATTGAAGCTGTAGCTGTCACGAGAATATAACTGCACCATGGCAGCACCGAGGAATTCTCCTTCGTGCAAGATGGCCGAAAAAGGATCGTTCTACTCCCTGGTTAGCCACCGCGCCGTGCGGACGACTCTCGTGTACGCTGCCTCGTCGTGCATACATTTAATGTTAAATATTTGTAACCTTTGTTAATTACTCCAACAATAAACCGTTATAAAACAAGAGACCTACAAAGCTGTAACCTTAGAAACTTGAACTTAACACACACTGCACATTGCAACAAAAAATCTGCCTGCCAGCCGAAAATGCACGGTTGAATTTATTTTCAGGACCATTTGGCTGGACTATATGTCTTAACTTTTAGAATCGATTCATTTAATTTTTTAAAATGACAGCTCCACGTGAATTTCATCAAAGATGGTTTCTGCCGTAGTTCCACGGCGTGTTTTGACATAACACATTAGAAGGATTTTGTTAGATTTAGATAACCCATTCGCGCAATGCGAAGCTGAAAAATCATATGTAAAGTGAAACTTTGATAAATGAAACGTGTTTGAAAAAAAGTTCGAGTGTTTAACGATTTTTTTCAAAAAAATATTTGTCATAATCTTCACGGCATTTTGAATTCACTCGAAAAATAATTATGTTCTCTAAAGTTATGTGAAATTTGAAAACAGTTTTTGGGTTATCTTCTGGGCGTTCATAAGCTCTAACTTCAAAACGACTGAAAAGTTCGTTCTTACATTTAAGGACGATAAACTGCAAAAATCCATTCGTGAAAGTTGCAGACTTCATTTGGGTGATATGGAGTGCGGATTTCATTTTTGTTCAGCAATATAAAAATTAGTATAGTTATTATTCAAATTCTAGAAAAAAATCGTTTGAAAACTTTTAAATAAAACTCTAACAGTAGTGTAGTGTATCATAATCTTTACCATTTAACGTAGTATAGTGTGACATATTAATTATCACCTAGTGTAAGAAATCTTAGCCCACATAAGCAAGTAGGTCATAAATCCTACAATTGTAAACAATTGCACATGCATAAATCGATCCGCACATGTTGAGTGTTTTGCCGCTACACTCATCGATCATGTACGCAACCTATGCCAAGGCAGAGGTTTGCCATGTCATCGATTAGTGTGAACGATTTATGAATGAACATTTGACCAGGCTAATGTGAGAACATGCATCGCGCCATGGGTCAAGTGGGCATGGTTCGATTGTGCAGTATACACAATGTAATTCGAAGACCTATGTTGCTGCATGGGCAAATAGATCATCGAACTGTGTGAAGTAAAAATATATTGGGCACTTAGTCATAAGGTAATAAATTAACTTAGTACGTAAGCATATTAGAAGTTGTAAAATAGTATAAAAGAGAAACGAAAATATAGATCGGGAGGATTTTCTTTCCTGACCTAGACGCGCGAAGTAATAATTCGCGACGCTGCGCCTTAGTAGCGAAGTCGAGGCATCTCTGCAATCCTCTCACGCGGTACAGAAAACCTTTGTGTTTTAATATTGCACACTAGTAAATATCGGCCGAGAGACATGTTCTCCACGCCACTCTATCTGCGGTTTGACCGCTTGCATAGGTTTGCGCATTAGGGTTATCCAACAGTCCCCCTTATTTAAACTTTCGAATATTTATAGCGAAAGAACTCAGGCGTTAGAAGCTGCCTCAAAATCTCCATCTCCATCTTCATTACATGGCGATCCTTTCATTACATGGCGATCCTGCACCTGACGACCCTGCGTTAGGCGGACCACAGAAACCTAAATCAAGGCAATTCTGCCCATCCGAAGCTGAAAGTTTCTTACTTAAAATAAGAACAATAAAATTTTGAATTTCTACGTTGACGAACAAGAATACGACCGAAAATGGAATTTCGACGTAAGATAATGGAGATGGAACTTCATCGAAGAATATGGAAGACAATTACAGAAAGGAAGAAGGCGAAGATGAAGAAGAATTTTCTGCGCTATTTGCGAGTAAACTAACAAACCATTTAATGATGGCCAAATGATTTAACGGCAACGACCAGGAATTTACAATTGAACACTAATTATTTTTAGTTAAAATTTAAATTTTCATAGCTATAGACTGAATAAGAATACTACATTAATTATAGATTCTTTAAACAAATCGATAAAACTTTGAGATAACATAAAATCACTTCGTGAACTTTTAGGAATACTGTACCAATATGGACCTTACGTTAAAAAGGAAAAATATGATTAATGAAGTTGAATACGATTCATAAATTTGTATAATAAGCGATTTTCAATTGTTAATTGAGAACGCGCACTAAAATAACACTTTACACTTTAGTTAGATTCGCCATAGATCGTATTAATATGCGTAGTATTGTATTTAAACTTTGGGTTTTATCTATTCAACAAATAGTTTGCTATCAAGTCAACACAAAATAATAGTACAAAAGTTGACATTACCTATAAAAAAATGAAAGATCACATTCTTTCTTTAAATTTAGTTCGAAGCATTCAATATAGTCAATGCTTAAATCGATACTCCAGATTAGAAATCGTCACATTTTAATTATGATAGAAAACCAAACTAATGTAACACTGGTGGGATAGTGTTACAGTACCCTAATTTTGATAAACCATTCATATTAACCACAGATGCGTCTAACTACGCGTTAGGAGCGGTACTGTCACAAGGTGAAATAGGTTCAGATTTGCCAATCTCATATGCCAGCAAAAGTTTAGCAAAACACGATATCAATAAACCAATTATTGAAAAAGAGTTGCTTGCGATACACTGGGGCATTAACTTCTTCAGACCGTACTTATATGGAAGAAAATTCGTGGTAGTAACGGACCGCAGACCTCTAGTTGCTCTCTTTACTCATAACAATCCATCATCTAAACTGACGAGAATACGTATCGATCTGTCAGATTATGACTTTACAATCATTTACAAGAAAGGCTCCATTAACACAAATGCAGATGCCCTATCAAGAATCGAATTAGACTCTGATACCTTAAAAGCAATGATTCCTCCAGAAAACGATAATAAAGCAAAACGAAAGTTACTAGCAATAACAAGGGGTATGGCAAATAAAAATAAAAATGAAGATAATATTACGAAGCAAGTCAGCAGCAACTGCACCCAATCTAACATAGAATCTGATCAGCTCTATTGTTGGGACTGCACGAGTCTGTCAGACATTACCGGTATAACAAAATTGAAATTTATAATATTGCGCAACAAAAATAACAATGAAAATATAAGCATCGTACGTACGAAAGAAGAGATAATAATATATTGCAGCGATATATCTGGCGAGAAATCCGTTTCAGCCAAAGGAAAGCTAGCAAATAAAAATGATAAAAATGGTACCAGAAACTTGAAAGAGCACAATAGCGATAATCCAAATGCGAAATACGTTTCCATCATGGAGAAGCTATTAGAATTTGCTCATAAAGAAAATATTAAAGAGCTCTCACTGTCAAAGGATGGCATGATATTCGAATATATAAACAAAGAAATGTTCAAGAAAGAATTTAATAAGTTGCAACGAACAAAAAGTACGCGTACGAAATTGAAGATAATGATATATAAGCCACCCACAAGAATAACAGATAAAATCGAGCAAAAGAAAATTATTGAGGAATTTCATAATTCACCACACGGAGGACATTTAGGGATCCGCAAAACTTTGTTAAAACTAAAACAACGTTACTGTTGGAAAGGTATGAGCAGCATGGTTAAAGCTCACGTAATAAACTGCACAGCTTGTAAAATTAATAAGCAGATAAGACACACTAAGGAGAAAATGGTAAAAACCGGAACACCCACAACCAGTTTCGAAACAATAGAAATAGATACAGTAGGACCACTACGAATATCTAACTCGTATAGGTATATATTGACGTTACAATGTGAACTGACAAAATTTGTAGTAGCAATCCCATTAGAAAATAAGGAAGCACGTACAGTCGCTGAAGGTATAATCAATCAATTCATTTTAAAATATGGTCACTTTAAAAATTTAAAATCAGATTTAGGCACGGAATTTAATAATAAACTCATAAAGGAAATATGTGAACTATTACACATAAATCAAATATTCTCAACGCCGTATCATCACCAAACTCTTGGTGTGGTAGAAAGAAATCATCGTGCACTTAATGAATACATGTATGCATTTGCCGATGATTATCAATGGGACAAGTGAGTTTCATACTATGCATTTGCATATAACACAACACCGCATGTAGACACCAATTATACCCCCTACGAGCTAATATTCGGCAAACTCCCCTACCTACCAAATGATTTAATTGAAAATAACGATAGGGTTTATGATCTAGACAATTACGCAAAAGAGCTAAGGGTAAGATTGAGAACATCAATAACGAAAGCGCGAGCTATCATAGAAAAAGTAAAAACAAACAGAGTCGCTAAAGATACAGACATAAATCCCGCGAAAATAAAATTAGAAGACCTTGTATTAATCAGAATAGAAAACCGAAAAAAGCACCAGCCACCATACAAAGGTCCTTATAAAGTCATTGAAATAGATAAAAATAAAGTTTTATTAGACATAGAGGGAACACACAAATTAATACATAAAAATAGAATTAAGCCATATTGTACAAAAGAACAGATCGAATGATTCGTCTTAATAATCAAAAAAGGGTAAAGGTGTAGTGTATCATAATCTTTACCATTTAACGTAGTATAGTGTGACATATTAATTATCACCTAGTGTAAGAAATCTTAGCCCACATAAGCAAGTAGGTCATAAATCCTACAATTGTAAACAATTGCACATGCATAAATCGATCCGCACATGTTGAGTGTTTTGCCGCTACACTCATCGATCATGTACGCAACCTATGCCAAGGCAGAGGTTTGCCATGTCATCGATTAGTGTGAACGATTTATGAATGGACACTTGACCAGGCTAATGTGAGAACATGCATCGCGCCATGGGTCAAGTGGGCATGGTTCGATTGTGCAGTATACACAATGTAATTCGAAGACCTATGTTGCTGCATGGGCAAATAGATCATCGAACTGTGTGAAGTAAAAATATATTGGGCACTTAGTCATAAGGTAATAAATTAACTTAGTACGTAAGCATATTAGAAGTTGTAAAATAGTATAAAAGAGAAACGAAAATATAGATCGGGAGGATTTTCTTTCCTGACCTAGACGCGCGAAGTAATAATTCGCGACGCTGCGCCTTAGTAGCGAAGTCGAGGCATCTCTGCAATCCTCTCACGCGGTACAGAAAACCTTTGTGTTTTAATATTGCACACTAGTAAATATCGGCCGAGAGACATGTTCTCCACGACACTCTATCTGCGGTTTGACCGCTTGCATAGGTTTGCGCATTAGGGTTATCCAACAGTCCCCCTTATTTAAACTTTCGAATATTTATAGCGAAAGAACTCAGGCGTTAGAAGCTGCCTCAAAATCTCCATCTTCATTACATGACGATCTTTCATTACACCCTCTTACTCTGTCGAGAAAAAACCCCGAATCTAGAGTGAAACCCCTGATCTGACATCACTTTTGTATGAAGAGGATCGATGTTGCTGAGAGATGATTCCAGCTTGTGGTAACTCGCATTATTTTCAATAATTAAAAGGTAGGTATTTTTGCGCTTGAAATTTCTATTCAAATTTTATTAACAATTTCATTATTCCTCCAGGCTTTCCTTGACTGATAGTTTGGACAAAAAATTTGCTTTCCTCTAAAGGAATGCTGATTTTTAACATAACCCACTATAAAAAAATAAATAATTTTATTGGAATAATGTATCTACGTATTTCGAAGTAAACTTAACTTCTTCTTCAGTACGGATTACTAACAAATTTTAATGATTTACAAGTTTATATAACGACTAACTGTAAATAGGATATTATTAATTTGAGGAAAACAGTTAATTTTAACCAATAAAACCACAACTTTAATTTTAATTATAAACATATATATATTTCGGGACACAGTTAGTCCCTTCTTCAGTGTTATTAAAACAGAAATTGAAGAAAACCTTAATACCTAGTTCTTAAATATCTATAACTTTTAATCCGGCTATCCTAATTGTATCCGCAAGATATTCTAATTACTTCACGAGTTTAACGAGTCCAGAAAACCCATTTCCCAGGTCATGGTTGATTCGTCGCGTTTCCGGGGTTCTGGCTATAAATAGGCTCTCGTACGTATCGAGTTGAGACCTTTTTTGGACCTGTTTTATGCATGCTGCGTCTTCCATACCAATCGTGTGGCCTTTGTCAATTATATGTTGGGCCACCGATGACCTTACTTCCGTTTTTTTGGATCTGCCAGCTATCTCGGCCTCTTTTAAATGCTCCCCGACTCTCGTTGGTATCGGCCTTATGGTTTGACCAATATACACCATTTGACAGTCGGGGCAAGTTATCTTGTAGATGCCACTTTTTTCTTTGTGTAAAACGGGGTCCTTCGTCGTTCCTAGGATTGTTCTCAGTTTAAACTTCTGACTGGTTGTTGTCGCTATCACGTTGATCAACGTACGAGAGCCTATTTATAGCCAGAACCCCGGAAACGCGACGAATCAACCATGACCTGGGAAATGGGTTTTCTGGACTCGTTAAACTCGTGAAGAAATTAGAATTTCTTGCGGATACAATTAGGATAGCCGGATTAAAAGTTATAGATATTTAAGAACTAGGTATTAAGGTTTTCTTCAATTTCTGTTTTAATAACACTGAAGAAGGGACTAACTGTGTCCCGAAATATATATATGTTTATAATTAAAATTAAAGTTGTGGTTTTATTGGTTAAAATCAACTGTTTTCCTCAAATTAATTGAGACACACAACGAAAAACTCAGACCATTCATTGATTTAGGATATTTGCCTAAAAAGGATACTATTGCAATTACCTGTATCGCTGTTTATTCTTAGTTCAGAGGGTATTTTATTAATTTCTAAGCTTTCTATAGCGTCTAATTTTTGAAATTTGGGGACTACTTTAATCATATCTACGTCGTTAAAGGTAATTATATGTATTTCTATTATTCTGTGCTCTGCCACTGACGATTTGAAGTTATGGTATTTGGGGCTATTCCCATTTTTAGGAAACACTCAGCCTCTTTTTTATGCTTCGAGAATCTGGTTCCCACTAACCTCCTGGTTTGGCCAACATACACTTTTTTGCACTCAGGGCGACCGGTGAGGCCCACACGGACAACTTTCCAGTCATATTTATTATATCATTAAATACTAAACGATAATAATGAAAGTAATTATATTCTAAATAATAATAATAATGACAAGAACTAATGACAGTAAGTGGAATGCGTTAATATTAATCGTATTATCTTAAAGAGCGTCCAATGATTTGTGTGTGGGGTCGGATTGAATCTTTACGCAGAACAATGGGAGCGAGTGCAGGTTTCATAACTGGTTATTTTTAATTGACGGTTCAAAGCCATAAGACAGCTAGCGAAAATGTTTGCGATTTGAGGGTTATTGAATACAATGTGTGTTTCTACGCCGATTCAACTAGATTTTGTCGCGTAATGACGCCTAAAGTTTTCATGGGTTTCTATAAACATCGAATCTGTATTATTTCACCACTTTGCATTAATGAGACTTATAATGATTCTTTATTTGGCAAAATATTACAAAAGATGAGGGAAGTAGAAATTGAAATCTTACGAACTCTTAAAAAACTACTAAAACTACGTTTTTTTTTATTCAGAACCTTTTAAAGCATCTGATTTCAAGAGAAGTATTGAATACCATTGTATTTGCACTATTACACCATTTTACCATAAAAACACTTATAACCATTTCATATTTAGAAGTTAAACAAACAGTAATATGCAATCAAAATTCGATGTCTGATTATATGTAAAAGAAGAAGTAACTGAACTCTTATGAACTATAACAATAAGTGAATTTAAAAAGTAAACACATAATCCTTAGGTAATTAGTGGACGCTCCTGTATTTGTTATACATATTCTCTGTTTGTTATTTTTATATCATTATTTGTTACATGTATAAAAAAAATTATTCTTTATTTGATAACAAATCCTTAAAATATTTGATTTTGTACAGAACTGATGGTCAAAAGTGCAAATTAGATAGAAAAGTATATGGTTTGGAAAACAATTTAATATTTTTTGCAATTATTTTTTGTTAAACTGCGCTAAATTGACAGAAAATTGATAATACGCATTGATAGATACTACAACGGCGTCATTAGAATGAGCGAAATGAAACAATACTATTCGAATCAAACAATTATTGATTATATGAATATGTATTGCGATCTTTAAAACATTTTTTTTTGTCTAATAAGAAACCTTTAAAACATCTGGCATTTTAAAGTCAGTGCTACTTATTGTCTACGTTATGTCCTCGATTGAAACTCGCGAACAAGTTAAGGTGAATCACATTTAAAAGCTACACACCAGGCCTAAGGAAACATTTATTCGAAACACAAAACTTGAAATAGAATCGCTTATCAAAAACTCAATGCTTTGAGAGCAGAAACAGATGAATTTTCTCGAAGAAGAAGTAGCTGGTTATACCACACATAACTTTATTTTTTTAACTTCCCAGTATATGGGAAGTTCTTGTAATCGCCTCGAAAATCGAAATTGAAATTTTCAACATTTCTTTACGATTTGAGGTCTATAGAGTATATATAAAGTGTTTTTAGAAAGGGAGATGTGTGTGTGTGTGTGTGTGTGTGTACGTACGTACGTTCGTGGACACTTTTTTCTACGAGCATAACTCACGTAAACAAAGTCGTATCGACTTCGTTGAGGTGTCAATCGAAGCGTCTTCGCAATCTCAAGAGCTGATTAGTTTTTGGGATACTTAGGTCGGGGGAGTTTGTTGTTTTGCCCCTTTGAAGGTCATTTCTGTCATGCGTTATATCTCGCGAACCAAACATACGATTTGCATGGTTAAGGTGTCAATCGACGCGTATTAGCATTTGTGTGAATCTGTCAAATTTTGAAAAAACTCTTTCGAGCCGTTTTTTAATTTAAGAAAAAAAATAGCAAAAAATTAGGTTTTTTTAATAAACAATAAATTTTTAACCTGATTCACGGTAGACAGTATTCGATTTTTATAAAATCTAGATACTTCAAGCAGTGGTTGTAAAAACAACATCAAAACTTTTTCTAGTGATAACGTAAAAAAATTAAATAAAAAATAAAAAGTCATTAACAGGCATCATGATCTTCAAGGCCATTTCTGTCATGCGTTATACATATCTCGCGAACCAAACATACGATTTGCATGGTTAAGGTGTCATTCGACGCGTATTAGCATTTGTGTGAATCTATCAAATTGTGAAAAAAACGTTGGAGCCTTTTTTTCATTTAAGAAAAAAAAAGTGCAAAAAATTAGGTTTTTTCATAAACAATAAATTTTTAACCTGATTTACGGAAGACAGTATTCAATTTTTATAAAATTTATATACTACAAGCAATGCTTGAAAAAGTTCATCAAAACTTTTTCTCATGATAACAAGAAACATTAAATAAAAAATAAAAAATCATTAACAGTCACCATGATCTTCAAGGGCATTTTTTCCATTCACTATATCTTACGCACCAGATATAATATTTGCATCATTAAGGTGTCAGTTGACGTGTATTAACATCTTTGTGATGTTTTCAATTTCATAAAAAAATCTTTTCAGCCGTATTTCAATTTAATAAAAGATAATGCAAAAAATAGGGTTTTTTTCATAAAAAATATTTTTTTAACCTGATTTGCACAACACAGTAATAAATGTTTATAAAATTTATACATTTTATAAAATAAAAAATCATTCAAAGTTATCATATGAAAAGGGTTCTTCCGAACCTTATATCTTTTATTCTGAAGACTTTGTTGTGAAGTCAATCAAAGTTTTAAAATGTTTGGATAATTTGAACAGATTTTTAATAGTTTTAATTAAAATAAGCGGCCTAAATTTTGAAAACCATCAAAATTTCAATCAAATTTGCATTTGTGGTAATCGATCATCATCACCCATCCACCATCAATCTGTCCTCATCGACCAAAAACCTTGCGTAATCAATAGATGCTCCCGTAGATGATATGATTCATATTAACTCATTCCTGTTACTGCTATGAAAACCTCTCATTGTTATTACTTAAAGTAGTAGTATTTTCAAAATTATTATTGTGTTTAATATTTTTAATGTTTATCTAGATATTACTGGGAAGTTGAACGTGTGGACCTCAAGGGTCGCACTTCGCGGCTTGTTTAAAAAGATTTTACACTCTCCTGTGATAGTCATCTTTGCAGATTGACTACTAAATTTGATATTGAATGTAAAGTGAATATTACCTAAATTAGTACCGAAGACACTAGGTTAGCATCGAAGCTTTTCATGCGTCATACCAATTAAATAAAAAGTGCGAAAATTATTATGTACGCAGATGATATGGGGGTTATGATCTCAGAGAGAAATAATATTCACATTGAACGAATAGCGAATATTGAAATGTGCAAATACTGGCTTTAACTGTTAGCCAAAACTATACGAAAACTAAAAACATTATTAACCAAAAACGGACATACCATTTATAAAAATCAACAATACAGAGAGTAGAACAAATAAACTACTTAAGACTCATAGTCGAGGAACTTATATGGGCAGCACACATATAAATGACCTAAGAAAAGTAGGTGTGAGTGGGTAATCTACAACGTCGTTTCAACTTCTTCTCAACAAGGTAAAAAAATCTAAATTATGTATGCAAATATTCCTCCGTAAATTGTGATCGAAATTCAAGAAGTAACAACATCGTCGGGTATAAGGTAAATTAGCGAATCTGATTTTTGAGCCGAAATTTTTAATTTCCAAATTAAAAAAAATAATTTTCGCTAGTTTTTCGCTAGTTTAACACGTAGTATTTTGTGAAGATGAAATCAATTACTAATACCTCGATGTAGTTAAACCATCTTTCCGTCCGAGAGATATCATGCGTGATGGAATGACCTTGGATCTGTGAAATATTTTAAAAAATTAAGAGACGTCACCGAACCAAATACATTTGAAATGGCATTAAAGAATATTTCCTGGATGAACAAAACTTGAAGTGGTCACATTTGCACCAAAAAAAAAACAAAGCCTCAACCTAAAGTAAAATTTCAGTGGACCCCGGTAATCCAACCCCTGTCTAATACGGCGCCCTCTTTAATCCGACATGCCCATCACTGTTGATTGTACATAAGAATAATATATGTATAAAGTAGGAATAAAAAAGATGTCTTTGTGGCTAGCAAGGGGTGGCTAGAACGTTTCAAAGGTCGTATATATAATATATGTAGTATTTGTAGTTTAGGTAGAATCTTTGATTTGTAATTTGTCAGATTACATGATGCTCTTTTTTCAAAAAAATTCGGACTATAGAAATTCTTAGGCAGTACTCTATAATCTGAAAAACTCGATAGTTCAACACCGCACTGCAAAACGTTTGTCGGATAACCGAGGGTCTACTGTAGGTTTAAAGATCTAACTTGATTTATAAATCTACCCAAAATGATTAGAAACCTTATTAATTGGTAGCGTTCGTTATACCGATAAGTATTGTAAGGGAAGTAGTAAGCATTAGTATCAACTATCCAGAATTCATGAAAAAATGATGGAGTCTGATTTGGTGGAGTTGAAGGTGTATTGCGATCAAGTCACGGACCAGCGAGGGTCTACGGTGTAGAAACTCATCCTGCCCAACAGCTAGACAAATAATTAGTTGACAGTGAGCAAAATAGGATTTGTTGCGAAAAAAACAAAGGAACGAAGAAACCGAGAAGAAAGATTTTTGTTCGAATAGAACTGGATTGTTAATTGAAATGGTGACTCATCAAATTTATTCCTTCAATAAATTTTATAACCTACAGAGATTTGCGTATTTATTATTCTTTTATAACAGGTGATTTCAGTTGATAAAAATCCTACATGCTGGAAGGTATCGAAATCTTTTAAAGATTACACCTCCCAACGTTGAAAAAATTCGTTAAATCCATATTCATCGTCTGGAAAATACTAAGTATGCAAACAACTTGTGCGTAAACACGAAGGATGCAAGAAGGGCAATGTAGGGAGAGGTTTGGAGGAAGCAAAGGTGATTTTAGTCGGTCAAGAATCGACGATAAGAAGCTTTAGCTAATCGGTAGTAGTGTTTCTGCATTGCAGCGTCGAAAAAAAGGATTTGAACGGAATCACGAGAGAAATAGCTGAAACGATGGAGCAGACCAACGATAGCTGCTATTTTTTTCCTCATGCCATTTATATGCGGAACATAAACTACAACAAAATATAAAACGGAAATGACAAACAAATTAACTGTACTCTGCCAATCTGAGAAGCATTCGCCAAAAAATATGAGATATTGAAATTTATACTGAACAACATAAAGCAGTCGACGTGTTGGGTTTCTGTGAAATATGGCTCTACGAGAATGACGTCGAATATCGTAATATAAATGGTTTTAACGCTGTGTATAACTGTAGAACAGAAAAGCGAGGAGGCGAAACAGCCATATATATTAGGAAGGGTATAAACTTTAAAAAAACACAGAACTAGAAACAGACATACAAAATTTCAAGATAGGAACCTTTTAAAACCTCAGAAAAATTCTCTGAGTTTGTAGACCATATGGACTATGTTTATTCGACACACAAGTCACTAATTACAATAGCAGATACCAATATTGATCTCCTAGACGACAGCCCACATTAACTACCAACAGTACAGAAATACTTAATCTTGCTACGCCAACGAGATTGACTACAGGAACGCTACTGGACCATGTAACAACAAACAGTCAGACAATTAAAAACAATACCACTTATACATTTAAAGACTGGCCGCGTTTGACCATCGGCTGATACGAGTCACTATAACAACAAAAATTAATAAAAATAATTAAACCAATAAAAAAGAATATTACATACACAAACTGATAAATTCATTGACGAAACAAAACATCTAATTGAAAATAGAAAACCGAAAAACTTTCAGGAGTTAGCCGAGCTAATTTCGCAAGCGAAATTTTTAGCCACAAAAATTAAACCTATAAAGACGAGAAATGACGCATGGGTGACTGGAAAAGTAATCCACTTTTCCAGGAAAAAGCGAACAGCTTTTAAAGCAATAAAAAAAGATCGAACAAATATAATGAAACAAAAGAACTTCCAAATTATACAAAACGAATGCAACAATACGATTAAAAATGCAAAGGAAAACTACTATTCGAGATAACTTGAGGATGGTTCTAGCAATCAGCGTCATTTTTGGAACTTAGTAGATAAAGTTTTTAGTTAGAAGGCCAGCGACCAACACTAGTAAAAAGCAGGATATAAAGGAAGTAAATTTCATGGGCGAAAATTTCAAAGATCCAGTAAAAATCTCAAATATTTTAAACGATCATTTCATATATCATATCAATAGGACAGAAAATTATATCAGAACTCCCTAAAAACGATTCAGCATGCCAAAACGTGTCACCTATCTGCTCTTTTCATTTAAGGCTGACATCTAGAAAATAAGTCATTGATGTTATTGATTCTCTGAAAAAGCACACAGCGCCGAGTCCTGGTGGTATCTGCGTTGATGATATCAAAATAATCAAAGAGAATATCGCAGATATACTGGTTACTTTAGGCTTCAAGAGTGTCCGAAGTACAGTGCAGACTCGATTATTCGAATAGAACTAATCCGAATAATGCAGTAGTCCGAACTAACATTCACTTTATAGTCCGAATGGTGAGATTTTGGTAATCCGGATGCTACTACACGCTTCTTAATTTGTCACAAATACTGAGTCCGTTAGACTAATTAGCGAGTTCCATAGTGTTAAATGCGAAAAATAAATTTCTGGTCAATACTAGGAAAGCCAACGGTTACATCGCTGACATATTTTACTGTAACTTTTGCTTCTTTTGTCTTTGGTTTATTTATCTGTGGCTATTGGTTTAATCCGTTTGTGCGGGAGTTTTGTCTTAATAAAAAGAACAAACGTAGACATATTACTTTACGCATAGAGCAAAAAGCCGCTATACTAGATAAACTAAAGCGCAATATAAGTGGAAAGCAATTAGCCCGCGAGTACGGCGTCGATCCACGATCTCGGATATTATGCAAAATAGAGCCAAAATTGAAAGGTTAGTTAGTTTAGTTTCATTAAAAACGTTACGTAGGACCAGGAACACGGACAACATTGAAAAAAGCAGAATATCCCGAAATGGAAACTGAGTTACATTCTTGGTTTATTCAGCAAAGGAAAAGACACGTGCCAATGTCGTACGAAATTTTGGCAGAGAAAGGCCGACAGTTATTTTAAAAGCATTATAATAAAGACACTTTTGTAGCAAGTAGGGGATGGCTTCTTAACTTCAAAAAAGGCATGGATTACGACATCTGAAAATCTGAGGCGAGAAGCTATCAAATGTTGCATCCGCTGTAATCCCTTTTATTAGAAAATTATCTGAAATAATTCGAAGTAAAGGTCTACTTCCTATGCAGATTTATAACGCTGATGAGTCAGGACTGTTCTGGAAGATTTTGCCAGATAAAACGTTAGTTCACTCCAAAGAAACTTTGGCACCCGGAAGAAAAACAAGCAAAGAGAGGCTAACGTTTTTGGCTTGCACTAATGGAAATGGCACGCACAAACTTCCACTCTTAGTAACCGGAAAAGCTAAGAACAACAATCAAAAATGCTAATTTGCCTGTGGAATACATTTAAAGCTGCAATGCCTGGATGACGTCTGTAATTTTCAAAGAATGGTTCCAACACTCTTTTTTGAAGCACGTAAGGTCATTTTTAACAAGTGAAAATCTTTTGAAGAAGGCGTTGTTGTTCATTGACAACGTTCCACGCCATTGCAAGGAAGAAGATCTAGTTGACGAAAATGGTGATATTTTCACAATGTTCCTTCCACCAAATTGCACAGCCTTACTGCAGCCGATGGACCATAAACGTCATTAGGCTGATCAACTTGCCATATAGAAAGAGCCTTCTAGCTCACATTTTATCCTTAATGGATGGTCAAATGGACGATGTTCATAAATGTCTGAAAAGCATTAACTTTAAAGATGCAATGTGCCTGCTGCACAATTCATGGAGCAAGGTTCCGAGGATTTCTTTAGAAAAGTGTTGGAACAAAATGTTCTCAGGAGATTTGGATACCGAATCGGAAGATCTGCTTCCACTAAGTGTATTGCGTCAACAGTGGCAGCAAACTCAAGAGTGTTGTGGTGACATTTCAGCAATGCTAACTGTTATAGACAAAGAACCTCGAAATATTTCAGTGGGTCGTTGAAATAAATACACTCATTGAAGAAAATTTGATTGCGGAAGTTACAAGTGGCAGCGAAAGTGACGATGCGGAATTGCCTCCAGTATTAAAAATTAAACATGACAATGCAATCAAATGTATCTGTGGGATTGCGATGGGCTGAAGAAAACGATATTCAACTAGAGCATATTCTTACACTGAAAAAGCTAAAAGAAGAAGCCGTTATCAGACAAACGAAAAGTGTTTTTACACAAACTAAAATAACTGAGTTCTTCTGAAAATAAGAATTGCGAATTTTTATATATTTTTGCATTTTTTTGCATACATATTTACTAAAACTTTTGTTGTTTTTTGTAAGACTTTACCTTTAAACCAATGAAAAAATGAACGATATCAGTAATCCGGATTTTTCGATACTCCGATTCGGGCCTGTTTTAATTAGTCCGAATTAACGAGTCTCTAAACGTCAAGATAATACCCATATTTAAAGTAGGGCTGGAACTTGACCCGAATAATTTTCGATCAATAACATTCTTACACTCATTGAGTCAACTCATGCAAAAATATTGGCGAATTAAAGAACCCTTAATACAGAATAGGGTTCTAGATAGAGACCAGTTTGGCTTTCAGGGAGGCAAAGAGACAACAAACGCGGTTGTAGACGTGATGAGACATATCAATACACAACCGGACCAGGGTAGTTACGTTGCTGCAGTTTTTAACGATCTAAAAAAGGCTTTTGATACGATAGTGTATGATATATTGATAAGTAAACTTGGGAACTTGGGAATTGTTGGTACGCCAAGAGAACTTATACGTACGTACCTGACAGAAAGATTTCAAAGGACTGAAATTGGAAACGTTAACAGTAAAAAAGCGCAGAAAACTATTGGCGTACCGCAGGAATCAATACTAGGACCGATTCTTTTCCTGTTATATACAAACTTGGTGACTTCAGGAATTGATGGGAAAGTTGTGACGTACGCTGATGATACAATACTTATTCAGTCAGGTAAAAAAGCAGCTGACTTCGAACAAAAGATAAACACCGACTTAGACAAACATTCTCAATGGCTCATACAGAACAAATGGACATCAAATACGGACACAACCAAATACATTATCTTTGAACAAAAAAATAAAACTGATATTGAGCCACTGATAAAAAAAATAAAACCATTCAGAGAGTTGAAAAAATGAAGTACTTAGGACTTACAATCGATGAAAAACTAACGTGGACAACGCATATAAATGACATGAGGAAAACAATAGCGGCTACCGTTGGTCTGCTCCATCATCGGATTGATTAACATGGAAAAGGAAACTTCATTTTTAAAATTGACACCATGAAGAAATGGAAACAATGAAGCTAGATATAAATGGGGGACGACGACTACAAAATGAGCAACGCGAATGATATTTTAATAAAATTTTGTAGGACAGAGCGCCTGAGGATGGATGCGATTAACGCCGCATCAAATTTTTACCTCACACAATAAGAGAAGCGCGTAACATAAAATCTTTTGAAGATTTGCACCTCCCAACGATGAAAAAAGGACTTCATTTGTTCATCTCTCTAAAGGGTTTTCTTTAAAACCATTATTCCATTAGCATTGATTTATACGATGAATTTTCTGAAACCAATAAAACGCTGTTGCTGAAGATATTAATCTACTGTGTGAAGTACCGTTGCTTAAGGCTATTATGTCAACTTTTTTTCTAATACATGTACATACAATACAAGTAGATTTGTTTGTTTAATTACTTCACATTTTATTGCACAAAATTAACTATTATCCCAACGAAACTGCTGGACATACATACATATACGAGTGTTGATTGTTCTTAAGGGCTGCTGGGGCCCTCGCTAGAAGTTATATTCAGCTTTTTCAGCAAGTACCGTGTTCCCTGAAATTCAAACTATTTACCAATTTCAACGGTAAGCTGCCCACTTACTGTTACGATCGGCAATTCTATGCGTTCTTCCTGTTTGACCAATGATTCATCTTTCTGCAGCAGCATCCAGCCGTAGTGTAGCGCAATCAGCGAGGGAATCATGACGATCGTCACCAAGTTCCTGTTCACAAACGACCTGGAAACTTTTCCTTTGAAGTCATTTTCATGATTCACCATTTTGTGTTATTATTATTTACAGCAACAAACTAAAGAGAATTTATAAATACTGCTAGTATTTGCGAAATGTTTGCGCCAGAAATTTATTGAAGAAGCATCGCCGGCTTGTCAAAGTCAGCTGACGAAATTCGCGTCACAACAAAATAGCTAATCAAGTTGTTTTCCAGGGTTGACTAAATGCAGAATGTTACGATGTATCGATTAGTGTCAGTATTGTGGCTGTATTCTGAACAACATAGTTAATTGAACGACACTGCTTGTAACTATGGGATATCTAAACGAATATATAAATGTGGAAAACTAAAAATTGTTTATGATTGAGTACATATAAAAACATATACATCAGAATCTTCTTTTCATTTTATACATATTTAAATTATTTTGTATGGATTTCAGGTATTTACATACAGTGGTGGACAAAACCTTTCACACATAGAGATTTGCTGAACAAAACAAGCATTGAAACAAACTCAAAAGAACATATTTCATTCATTATTTTACGAAAGCAAATATGAATCCTTAAGCTATCAAATATCAAAACAATAGACCTTACAGTAGAATACCCTAATCTGGGAAAGCCGAAAAAAATTTTAATTACACGTTTTTGCCCAGACAAAAGTTTTCACACACTAAATTTTAAAAGATTTCCAATATTGAAAAAGTTGTAATACTGGCAAGACTGATATTGATAATGTAACGGGAAAGCCCCGTAAAGTATTTGACGGCGGTGAATGATATTCGCGTGTTTTTGAAGTCATTAAAGTTGTGATCATGGCTCGCAGGCAGAAGGAAACTACACAAGAAGAGTGTCAAATATTTTAAATTTATTCAAACAAAATAAATCGTATGGCAAAATTGGAAATATAATGGGAAGAAGCAGATATACAATTTGCAGTATTGTAAAACGTTTCAAGAACGAGGCAGAATTTGAAAGTTCTCCCTGAAATGGACGACCGCGAAAACTTACTACAAGGGAGGAAGCACAGGTTAGTTGAAAATAATTCATTGCGGGCTATGAATCACATTATTAGTTTACATTTACA
Organism: Oxycera nigricornis; assembly: GCA_963942545.1. Taxonomy (NCBI): domain Eukaryota; kingdom Metazoa; phylum Arthropoda; class Insecta; order Diptera; family Stratiomyidae; genus Oxycera; species Oxycera nigricornis. Next base: position 83,193,900 of record OZ012660.1, read on the forward strand.
CAATATAGGTTGTAAGAATAATTAAGAAAATTCCCAAGACAACATCATCAGAGATTGCAGCCCAAATTAAAGTTTACTTCAAAAAAACTGTTCACCCAAAAACCGTACGTAGAGTCCTTCATCGAAATGGATATAATGCATAGGCAGTGGCGTACCCAAGGGGGGAGGTTTACGGGTTCAACCTTCCCCCCCCCTTGAGTAGACAAGTTTAGCCCCACGTAAATGAAACCAGACATGCAATCGGGCTAAAGTCTGCCAGAATTATTTTTGGAAGACTCCAACTTTGACCGGTGAAAAAGTATGATTAAGTATGATTACATAATTATATCTTCATATCTACACCGAAGCACTAGCAAACGTACCTAGTCAAGACTTCAAAAATATGAACCCCCCTTATCAAAATCCTGCATACGCTACTGTGCATAGGTACCTAAACGGAAACCTCTAATTAGTAAAATTAATAAAAAGAGGTTTCAATTCGCGAAAGACTTTATTGACAAGCCTGAAGAAGATTTCCGGAATAATATATTATTCTCCGACGAGAGTAAATATAATGTATTTCGGTGTGACGGTAAAACCCTGGTATGGAGAAAACCCAACACAGAATTAAATGCAAAGAGTAAAGCATGGTGGTGGAAGAGTTATGGTTTGGGGCTGTATGGCTGCTTCAGGTGTTGGCAAGCTTGTATTCATAGAAAAAACTATGAATCAAAAGCTCTCTTTAAATATTCTAAAGAAAAATGTGAAAAAGAGTGCCATAATGTTGGGCTTAGATGATCAATTTTATTTCCAACAAGTAAATGACCTAAAACATACGGCTCATAATGTTAAAATGTGGATTGCATATAATGTTGCTCATACTTTACCGACTCTCTAGATTCTAGAGAGCAAAAAATAGCGGCAGGTTATACAAAAAAGCTGGTTTAGTCGATGCTTAGGACGTTAAGAGAGATGATAAGGCAAAAGCGATTTTCGAGGAAATATTAATTTGATAATCATGCTGTTACGAAACGAATATTTTGCACGACGAAATTTGCCAACTTGCTGACGCGCCTGCCGTTCGGTCAAGACTAGCCTGCCATGAATCCTTTAATATCCACGTATCCTCGCATGCCCAAGCGTCCTACGTTTATTATTTACACAAGTGCACTTCTTCATGCGGCGTTAAACAAACAACAATGTTAGAAGGGAAAAGGACCACACATGATCTATTTATTGCACAGGCGTGCATATTAGTGTGTTTTCTAATCTTCTACAGCAACAACAAAATATCTAACTAGACACATTCACACCATTTATATATTGCAATGATCGCACCATTTGCTAGCCATATGTGTAAACATTCAACGCTTCCTAGGCATGCTGAACCGCGCCAGCAAGAAGACCGATGTCTTGTATTGTTTCTTATCAGTTTTGCTTACATTTCAGAGCCAGGATTTTACTCATGTAACAATGCCTATAAACAACAAAATACAATGAACTGTGTGAAAACTTTTGTCCGGGTAAAAATAAATAATTTAAAATGTTTTGTTATTTTCCAAAATAGGATATTATTTTATATATTATATTTTTGTGATATTTAATAGCTTAGGGATGAATATTTATTTTCCAAATATAACTATTTAAATATGTTCTTTTGGTTTTGTTTCAATACTTGTTTTATTCAACAAACGGCAATGTGTGAAAACTTTTGTCCACCACTGTATATATAAATACAGCTTCTGACATACATACATATATGTAATTAGAAACACTTGTAGCTCATTAGAAAAACCCAAGATGTCAATGAATCCTTCGAGATAACTCTTTCGTCTTAAGTTTGTTTTTTACCTGGTTCAATGACAATTCAGGGAGCCAACGAGACAAAGGACAACTACATACGTAGGGATAACCCAAGTGATCCGAAACATTATATTTTATTGTAAAAAGGATGGCATGCAAATTCGTTATTATCCTATTGAAAAAGCCCATTGCATTCGTTACAGTTAAAACATGTTTTTCAAAAGGTATTTTTGATTTCAACAACGATGGGAAAGGCTAAAAACTGTACTCCTCTGGTTAGAGGCACTCAAACACATGGAGCCCGAAAGACAACTCATAATATGGATATACAAATTGTTCGCACATCGAAACCGAGCCCAAAAAGATCATCTGTCAAAAGAAGTGATGTACGCGGACAATACAATTCTGATTTACTCAGGCACGACCGAATTTGACATAGAATAAACAAAAAACAGAGACCTAGACAATTATTGGCAATGAGTACTTCATAGCAGATTAACCATGAACACGAACAAGACAAAATACAATATCTTTAAACAAAGAACAAAGCGGATGTTCAACCTTTGATAAAGGTTAACTGTAATATCTTAAAAAGAGTTGAGCAAGCAAAATACCGGCGTCTTACAAAAGACGGAAAACTCACAAGGATAGCACATTAATTAATTAATGAATTGAGAGAAAAACTCGTAGCTATTGTTGATCTCCTTCAATGCTTCAGGTACTAAAATTCAATTCACTAAGGCCCACATAATTTCGAGAATTGCATATGGGCTCCTACTATGGAATCACACGACAATAAATGGGCACAGCACGAATTATCACCAAGGCTTTATATCTACAACCTACGTAGGCTGACTCCCACGGCCGAGGTGTACAAACGAGCCCAAGAACTCAGCCTGAATCGTATTTTGCATGGAAAAAAGAAAATACATCTATATAATTAAACGGCTAACATGAATTTTGTGGTACCATTTTAGCCGTTGTTTCTGGACCGATTTTCATAAAAAATACATCAATAGAAAGAGAATATCCTGTAGATGTGCAGAATTGTATTTTTTGTGAAAATTTGTTTAGAAAATATAGAGAGAAAAAGGAAAATAGATTTTCTTACTAAATCATACACAACGTTGAACGTTCACACAGCGATAAATACGAATGGTATACTAGTTTTCACTATCAAAATAGAAACTCTAAAGGTCTATAGGTTGTAAAGTGCATACGATGGTGATTTGACCTTGCACGCGGGAGTCTCAGGCTCATATCTAGGACTGTTGCAAGTGTTTTAGTTTCTTTTTTGGAAGCTAATCATCAAATTTCACCACATTTAGGAATATTTTCATTCACACTTTATACCGTTCATGTGGATTGTGCGTTCACTGGTTCGGTGTTGTGTGATAGCTTTCTCTCTGAGGATCATTCGTGTGTATAGCGTCGCCGTTCATTATGCAAATGGATACGTACATTTCATCAATAATTGGTCATATTTTTTTTAGTTTGTTTTGCTGAAGGTCGTCTAACACTCCACAAAAAAGCGTTTTCAGTTGAAGAAAACATTCAAGATTTAAAAACGATGTTTGATTTTCATAACATTATTTACAACAACCGGTTTGGTAGATCTCAAGAATGTGAAAATCGAATGATGACATGCGCAAAACGCTCAGCATTGTTATACGTTCGAGACGCATTGAAGCGCCAATAATTGAATAATGATTTTTAAACATTATTAAAATTCATAAACTGTTGTGACCCAAGCGAAATCCTTGCTTGATGATTGGACTATCCCTTGTTCTTAGAATCAAACCTGGGATTTCTCCTTGCCTCGGTACCGACATGGGTAAATAGCAATAAAGAGAAAGTATAACTCGTCGGGACTAGCCATAAAAACGCATGTGTTTACCAATTATGTAACAGTGGAAAAGTACGTAGCAATTAACACTTAGCAAGAGACTACTGATAACAAAATGCACGTGGGTAAATGGTATGTTGTGACTGGTGATGTGTGTGAGTATATGTAACGGCTAGTCTCCGGACGCTTTCCCGAGATAGAGGTGGCAGATTAGTCCTTGATCGTACGTAAGGCGAGGCAGGGAGTTGTTCCGCGACGGGATTTGATTCGATCGTGATTTTCGGTGTTCCCAAGCTAGACCATAACAAAACATTATTTAATCACAATAGAAAAACAAATTTAGCTTGCCGTTTTATTATATTGATTGATGATTTAAGTTAAATTCAAAAACCATTCCGTCTGGCACACCCAGACTTCTTCATAACATTCTCGGATATGCACAGGGACTTGAAACGCATGTTAAAAAATACAACATCGAAGTGGTACCAAAGAGCGGTATTCAACTAAAAAATAGCATATCGACGGAAAAAGACAAACTGGAAGGAGGAGAAAAAAGTGGGATATACCAGGTTACGTAAGGGAAACTATAGAGATAGAGTAGATAGAGTAGAGTACCTGTAGGGATTAGAATGAATATTAACTTAGGGAATGGAGCAATTAAGCTGATTAAATTTTGCGATGAAAATGTAAAACGTTAGGGATTAAAATAGAAACACAGAACTTAGGGAATTAGTTATACACTGAAGAAGTCTGGGAGTGCCAGAAGAAATGTACATCTGCTTTAATAGTTTAAATACACGTTTTTAAGGAAATTTTGGAATAAGGTTTTTGAATTAACTTAAATTTGTGAAAGCGTGAAAATAAAGGTTCTAACTGAGATTGATGATTATTCGATCGAATTTCTAGAGTCAGTTATAATAAAATCATCATTGCACTCGAATTTCGAGTGCTGGATTCTGCTAGTATACATAAATTTACAATCCGATGAAGGAATACTAAGATTTAATAAAGCACAAGGCTTAGACAGCCAAACCTACTAAATAATAATATTAAAGTTGATGATGGAAAAAATTAGTGAGAATCCAGTTCTATCTCTTACCTCTTATATTCATCGCCTGGCAAGTTATAAGCAAACATACAAAAGTGAACAAGTATATTGCACATGGAAGGTGCAAGCAACCAGTGATAGAGAGAGAGAGAGGTTTAGAGGAGACAGAGTTGGTTTTAGTCGGTAAAAGCCCGACATGCCGAGAAGCAGAAGTGACACGATATCTTTTGAAAATTTCCACCTGCCAGCAATATTTCGATGAAAACAGTCAAAAGAAGTCTTGTGGAAGCCAGAATACATGGCAGAATATCTAGGAAGAAGCTCCTGGTAACAGCGACTAATCGGAAGAAAAGAATGCACTTCGCAGGGAACATTTAACATGGAAAATAGATAAAAATCCATCCTTTGGAGCGACGAAATAAAAATAAATCACATTGGCCTTAATGGCAGGAGACAAATACAACGATAAAGAAGTAAGGAATTCAATACTCGCTACACTTCAACTGTTGTTAGGCACGGATGTGGCTCCATTAATGTTTGGGAATGTTTCTCCTGGTTTGATGTCGAACCAATACACTGTACGGAAGTAATACAAACCAAGGAAAACGAAGATCTTAGAAAATATCATGTTGCCATACGGCACGACACACAAGGCAGCTTCTGGAAGACAACAGCGCCGCCGTTTTAGACTGTTGTGAAAAGGTAGCAGTGAAATAAACATTATTAATAAATTGAAGGAGAAAAATTAATCAATTAGAAAATTGCTAAATTATTGAAGAGAAGTCACTGTGCTGTTAAGAAATATTTAAAAATAAAGAAAAAGCTTAGTGAAAAGAATCCTGAAGACCAACCAAAAGCAACAACATTCCAAGGGAAGCGGCATATTTTAAAAAAGGCGTCAAATTATTCTTTAACAGCATGTCAAATCGCCGGAAAAGCAGGGGTTACAACGAATATTCGAAACATTCAAAGAATAATAACAGCAGCCTTCCACATACACATAAAAAAGCGCGACTGGCTTTTGCGGAAGAACGACCTAACTGGAAAAAAAGCTGGCGAAATGTTATTTTTTGAGATGAAAAGCGTTTTAATTTAAAAGGCCCTGATGACGAACAACTTCTTTCACGACCTACGCAAATATCAACGTTTTTTGCACAAAACACAGATGTGAGGTGGCGGTGTTATGGTCTGGGATGTAAAGGAAAGAGTGGTTTAGTATTTGTTCCATGTGAAATGAATAGCGAAGCGAACGTGAACGTAAATAGTGAGCAGCTCACTCAATCTGGATCGCGAATTACTTAAGTCAGACAACTTTATATTTCAACAGAACAATACAGCAGTTCCAGCAGCATGTATAGTAAAAAACTACTTTGAAGCCAATCGAATACAAAAGTTTTCCCTGGCCAGCAAGATCCCCCGACCTAAATATAATGGAAAATTGTTGAGGGTTCTTAGCAGTTTATTCGGATGGCCGTCAATTCGAGTCAATGGAAGAGTTGATTAAAGTCTGTACAGCCCGTTCAACAGCTTGAGTAGCCAAAGTTCTGAAATTTTTCGATGGTATCTCTGTTACATACAAAAGTAATATTCGGCCGGCACTTGTGACCTAACGAGTATTTGACATTTTGCCTGGAGATTTGCTAGATCTTCTGAGAAATCATCTGAAAGTGCCACTGAGACAATTTGGGCAAGTACTATTGATCTGTACTTAAATATTGGGCCATTTATGGAAGCATTTCTCCATCAATGCGCTGAAATTTTTTAAGAGGCAATCTTTTCACAGGTCTCGCATGTTTTCCCCAATCGTCCTGTTAAGACTTAGGCCCCGAAGTACACCCGCCAAAATAAATGTCCCTGGGGCTTTATGTGAAAGTCTATCAAGCTGATTTGAAGCCACGGGTTTGTTTTGAGTGACAACCACGCACCCTCCCACCACTACTTAGGAGTACGAGTTTGCGTAATGAGTGCAGGTTCAGTGACCTTACTGGTGAACGCAAGGCCTATCTAATCATCTGCCGATCTCACGGTTTCGACACCTGGTTACCTCGTAGCTCCACGCCAAGCTCCCAGAGATGCTGCAGAAGTCGCCATAATCGGAATCATGAAGACTTCCAAGCGCATCTAGTGGGCTCTACCCGCATATGGGTCTTAACCACAGTGACCACGTTTGCACCTCTATAGGGGGTCCTCACCGTGACCGGATGGTGGAATTACCTCCTTGGGCCCTCCCCGTAGTACCAGATTGACCCCTGGTAATGCTCCGTGGACTTGGGCCTCTCTCCAGCCAACTTCGGCTGTGTCCGACTGCAGACACTGGACCGATCATAATCCTCGAGTACGCGGGGACGGCCATACTCGAAGGCTGGCCCGTCAAGATAAAATAACACATGTCTCGAAAAAAAACGTTTATGTGGGGTGTGGAAGAAAATTATCCACTGGAAAGGTTTTTGTAGCATTTTTATAACACCGCCATACTCGCCAGTATTTACTTTGGTGCCAACACAACCGATTACAATAAGATCATGTTGGGGAATTTCTTAATGTGATAGAAACTCTGTCATCGCAGTTTTTATTACTTTCGCCGAATCAGTGTTAGATACTACGTACCCCATGTAAATAGAACCCGGCTCTTGAATTAGTGTCATAGTCTTGTAGTATTTACCACATTTTTATCTAATCTTTAAACGTATCGTTTTTTCGCCTTTCAAAGTATAAAGCAGAAAATTTTGAAATTCTGATTACCTTTGTGTTAACAAAGTTATTCTGTCTAGTTTCAGTTCTCTCTTTTCTTTTTAAAAAAATTCAGAAAAAAATACAAAATCAGTCGAAGCGAATTTCCAATTTCAACAGCTGATTAGCTTTTGGGAAACTTCCGTTTGGTGATTTGTTTTTGTTTTGTCTCTTCCAAGGTCATTTTTATCATGCACTATATCCCGTGAACCAAACATTAAATTGGCATTGTAAAGGTGTCTATTGAGCCATATTAATATTTGTATGATTCTTTCAATTTTGAAACAAATTGTCAATCAATGCTTATAAAACTTAGATACTCTTAACAGTTTTTGAAATAAATCAATAAAACTGTCTTCGGCGCAACTATTCAAAATAACATGTTTTTTTTTTAATTTTGACGTTCTCTAATTACAAGCTTACACGTTAGAATGCATCGTGAACGAAGGAAACAGGTTTCAAATAGAAGAAAATCGAAAAACCATTTGCATTTATATGTAACGTCTCCCGTACTTTTCTATCCATTTCATCCAAGAGACGTATAGTCGAGATAGATCCGGTGATTGCGGCGGCTAGATCATCCTCTTGCATTTTCATTTCCCAAGTTGTTCAAATAGGTCCTGCAAAGTTTAGATGAGTGCTTCGGGTCGTTATCTCCTTTCAAAATAATTTTTCCCTAAAATATGTCGTGTGCGAAGGGAATTGCAGATTTTTTTAATATCTCCAGATATCCTTCTTATCTTAGAAATCCCATTTTCTTCAAATTTTCAACCTTATCACCACCACAGCACTGCCAGATCCTGAAACTTCCTTCGTCATGCTTTATCGTCGGCATTATAAACTCCTCAGATACTTGTTCTCCAAGTTTTCTTCGGACAAACATGCGTGTTTTCAATCCAAAAATATTAGATTTGGACTCGGACTACTCGAAACGACATTTCCTAATTGCTCCATTGTCTAAATTTTATGCTGAAAAGGCCAAGTCAGTATTTTTTCTTATTTTTGGCACTTATCAATGGTTTTTTACGGCAATTGTATCCTCCAGGCCAACTACTTTTAAACGTGTTTTTCCCGTAATCACCGACAATTTTTTACCGCGACTGAAATTCATTCTTTCTCTTTTTTAGCGTCTATTTCTTTTGCTGGTAGCCGTAATAAACGTGTCTTCTTAACACTTGTTATCCTTTTCCTTGCTGACCATCGTTTGTTGATTAAAGGTCCTGTTTTTTTGTTTTTTATTCAGAGCATTGAACCCGTAATTTTTCGAAATATTCTCTATTTGAGCCATTGAATATCCTTCGCTACGAAGAGTACAAATGAAAGAAAGTTTTTCTGAAGCGATTCCATGTCAAGTAGGACAACTTCGAAACTTTACCGCTTTCGATTTGACTGAAAATTTACCCACTTGTTCTGTATGTTGTTTTCGAAATCTTAGGTATTTTGCTCCCCTTCCAGAAATTTTCCCGATAGGCATTGTTTTTGCTCACTGATCTTTTAAAATAACTGGAACTGATGTCGTTTCGACAAGATTGTATTCTAAACCAAATGCAAAAATCCATATCATGGCACATCTATCCAGATCGTTTTAAAGTTCTTGGAAAAAGTGATTAAGACGAGTGCCTACTGACAAATTGCATGGTCATCAAGGTATATAAACTAGACATGGTAAACCCATGCGCAGACTTTCTTCCATCTCGCTCGCACAGCAAGCTTTTCGTGCGCCATTTTGCCTAAAAAATTTGGGCTGTCAAATAAGCAAAACATAGGGTGCACATCTGGTAAGGCGAAAGAAAACGAGATGCCCCAATTCAAAATGTATAAATGGCGGAAATCGGCGGCGGATAGTCGGTGCATTGCGTGGGAAACGTGTAAACGAAAGACAAGTGAAGTGACGATGGTGACTTGTTCGGTGCGTGGGTGCAATAGCAGCAACAATAAAACTTATTTCCAACACCACTTGCCATTTTTCCTTTCCTACTGGGCGAAACATGTTTTCCAAAAAATGTTGATGCTATTCCAACTGGGCACTTTTCGGTGACTTCGGGCTTCAGTGACGCACATGCGCAGTAGTGAACGCATTTGGGAATCGGCAATATGCTACCATGTCTAGTTTATATACCTTGCATGGTCATATATTTGCTATTTTATTTGATTTTAAAATACAAGTTGCATTCCAGGCCACAAATACTTACGCAAATAGAGCAAACTTAAACAGAGTATTTTCTTAGAATATCTTACTGAGAATATTCACGTATTTTTTTTAAAATATAAACGAAAAATATGTCTTTCTAAGTAGTAAAAGTTGTACTCACAGATTACATCTTTAAAAATCATTGAAACATACTAAATAAAAGAAGCTAAATGCAACGTTTTTCTCCATGATACTGCCTGAAAATCGTTTTTGCAACTACTTTTCCTTTTTAAATACATGATTCTCCACTATTTCGAAGCGTTTTTATTAATATATTTCCAATCACATGGACTATTTTATCGTTGAAACAATTTAACAGTATTATTAATACAGGATGTCTGAAAAGAAAGTTTACATCGGTTCTCATGTGAACATGTGGAAATTTCTTGGTACTGAACTGCAAAACTTCTCTGCCTTTAACCAAAGAACATGGTTACAGCAGAACGGGGCAACCTCTCACACGTCCAATACGTCTCTGCCTAGAGTACGTGAAACTTGCCCTGGCAAATTGATTTCCAGGAATGGCGAAATAAACTGGCCTCCACGCAGCTTGATTTAACTTCTATGGACTTTTTTCTGTGCGGTTATCTCAATTCAAAAGTTTATAACAATAAACCGACTTTTCTGGCGCATTTGAAAGAAAATATTTGCTACAAAATCGCAGCCATCACGGAGTCGATCTGCCACGCCACCATTAGAAATTTTACCGTTCGACTAAATGAATACCGTGAACGCGAAGATTTATGATATTGTTTTTAAGAAATAAGTTCCAAAATACTGTACTTTAATAACACAGTCCTACAAATTTGAATTTTTTTCCCTTTTTTGATGTGAGTGCTCATTTATTAGGTTTTGGGACCTCCTAATAAGGAATCTGAAGTTGGTTTCTTTCTATCACAACAGTATTTTTCAAAAAACACATTTAAAATTATGTGAAAATTGGGGTATTTAAGAAAAAAAAACAATCAGAAGTAAACAAGCAGCTGAATAATGAGAATTATTTTTATTAAACGAATATGTAGTGTTATAATGAAAAAAATATTACAGAGGTTTGTGGAACCTTTTCTTTTTTTCTGAAAAGCTTCTGTTGAGCGATTTTCTCTTGTAAGCCCGGTTTGGATCATCACGCTTCATCATCCAGCAGTAATCGGCCATCATGCTAATATTACACTTTCCTTGGTACCTTCGCTCCATTTCCTTACTATCTTGGTGAAATCTTTTGCCTTGTTCTTCACTAACTGCTCTTAACTCTTCAGGAAAGTAGCCCAAATGTGAATGAAGAAAATGGACTTTGAGACTCATGAGGCAACCTAATCTTTGGAAGTTTTGAAGCATGTTTTCGATAATATTTTCATAATCGGGGCTTTTGTGATTTCCTAAGAAGTTTTTAATAACTTCTTTTAACGATACCAACGCAGCCAATTCTATAGGAGTCCATTTTCCATCGAAATTTGAATCTTTCATCAGTTTTCGTATATCAGGTCCAACAAAAATACCTTCCTTCAGTTGATGGAAATACTGATGATCAAAGATGGAAATACTGTAAGTAAATACTTGAACCCATCCCCTCATTTATCTAAAGCCTTCACAAATTGCTTCATAAGACCAAGCTTTATATGCAAAGGTGGTAGTAAGATTTTTTCTGGTGGGACTAAATTCTGTCGAACTATATTTTTATTTCCTGGGTCTAAATTAATTCTTGCCGGCCATTCTTTCCGAGTATAATGTTCTGCTCTATTTCTGCTATCCCATTCGCATAAAAAACATGGATATTTTGTATAACCACTTTGCTGTCCTAATAACATAGAAAGTATTTTTAAATCTCCACACACAATCCATTCATGCTTCTCGTAATCAACTTTAGTCAAAATTGATACCAAATTTTCGTAACACTCCTTCAAATGTACAGAGTAGGCGACTTTTCTTCCTTTTCTTCTGGACTACAATTTTCAGTTGATTCGTTAGTATGCATAGTATTGGAAGAAGATGGAAGCAACGGCTGATCTTCATTCGGTTCTCTTAGTACTGGAAAAGTCACTGATTGAATTTGCGGGAAAATGATTCCTTTTTTTGTTTTAGCGTTGTACCCTTTCACATTGCAGCAACAGAAGTAACAATCTTGGTAGTGGTTTTGAGGTTTCCTCCATTCCGTGGGTTTAGCTATGTTAAAACAGTTCTCCTTGCCCAGTGACCACTTGCGAAGTTCTGATACGCAGCTCCTACAAACTTTATTCGGTGTCGAAGTTTTGTCTAAGTTACGGATAGCAATACCGAAGTAACGTTCGTATATGTTTTTCACAAAGCCCGTAATGGTGTTTTGTTGTTTTAACATCAAATACTCACCACAAATGTAACAAAAACGTTGACGGGAGTTATCACATTTATGCGAAGTCATGGTAAAAACTTTCTATTTATTTATAATATATAATGTTATAATTTTACAGTACATTTAACGACTGACTTATTACATCCATAGAAGAGGCTATACATATATACCACATAAGATCAATGTTTAAATATTGACCCAATAACTATCCTTCTAAGAATGAAGACTCTAGATAATTTTACTTTTATGACGATTGGCAGGTAAATTTCCTTTCCATCGCCCTCAAGCTAAATTCCTATAGAAAAATTATGCAAACATAAAAAAAAAATTCCACAAAATTCTGATGTGATGGAAACTTTTGACTATTAGTTACGTAATAAGCATACAAAAAGCTAGTAGAAACACTATTTAACCTTCAAAAAGGAAATTCGTTGTAGGAAAGTGTAATTAATAAACATTTATTATAGCATCTTATTTTTTTTTTTTATCGACTTACAAAATATACAGTAACACCCTGTGTTACAACCTTGACTGAAAATGAGAATATTGTTTTATTTTTTAAATAGATATCAAGTAAGTAATTTTTATGCACGGTTAGCTTTAGCTTCAGGTGTAGCCTTCAAAAAGGTTAGCGTTGGAGATTTAAAGTAACTACATTATTCAATACACATGCTGAGTAAAAATAATTAAAAAAAAACTTCAATGTGTATAAACCCATTAGTATTTAATCGATTGAATGTTAATTACATTACATTTTAATCCTTTTAATCGCATTTGTAATAAATAAAACACAACTTAATCATAGTCTACTTTAACATAATTCATGTGCGTACCCTTTTTCTGTTCGATTCGTTCAGACTGTTCCTGTTTATATCTTGAACACCTTCTGCCGAATACAAAGCAAAACCAAAGTGATATGGGTACCAGGGCCAGCCCCAATGGCATCAGAAACAACAGCAAAAATTCGGCCGGATCGGTAGTACTCTGCAACTCGTCATTTGAGTATTGAACCTTTACGTTTACTTCTCTTATCCGGTGTCCAAGATAGTTCAAGGCTACGCACGCATACACGCCACTGTCGTCCTCGGTAACATCGTTCAAAACTAACTTGCTCAAATATGTCCCGTCTCCAATCACTCTTTCTGCGGCGCTACTGATCAGTTTGTACGTTTCGTTTGAGTACTGGACGAATCCACTTTGATCATCCAGGGTCCTCGGCGTTGTCTCCAGCTTGCGGAACCACTTTGTCGCCAGATGCGCCTCGCTTTGAACATGGCATTGTAGAACTACGCGTGATCCCACCTCCACTGTTGTGTTAGCAGGAGCCTCATCCAAAAACTCCGGCAGAAGCATGGCTAGGGAACAAAGCAATTCAAACAAAGATCAGCTAGTGAATGGTTGCAATAAGTAAGATTACCTTTCACTTCGAGCCTGTATATCCTTACAAATTGTATCTGAAGTTTGTTCAGATCATTTGATTCGTAAGGCTTCATAGCGCACTTATACAACCCGGAATGCTCCTCTGATGCGTTACGAATGTAGAAATATGGACGACATGAACCGCTGACGCAGCTTAACTGCTTCCACTTCTCATGTGTCTCATCTAGGCACGAATTCTGATAGGACTCACCGCCACAAGGCTGAAAATTAAACAAAGTTAGAAAAAATACTAATTACAGTGAATTATACCTTAAAATACCATTCCACTGGTAGTTCTAAGGAAGAGTTGACTGGATTTTCCTTTAAGCCGCATTTCAGCCGAACATCTTTACCGACTTCTTGGTGCATTATTTTTGGAGTAAGCACGCTTGCTTCTGGCAAATAAGATGCTTTAGTATCTGGAAGAGCAATCAGGAATTATAGTATCAAACACCTTAATGTTATAAATGTTATAAATTTTTCATAGAGTTTTAACAAATCAAACAAAGTTATGAGAGTTTGGAAACAAGTGAACCTGTAGAGCCATTTAATCGGTATCTGACGCGGTTCGACAAATAAATGAATAACAATACAAACTATAAAAAGCGGATGTCATCTGTCGTGAAAATCACTAATACTTACAATTAACTAGTACTAATACCCAATTTATATCGCCAAAAAACTATATAGTTTTGTCATCATTCGAGGTTTTGACCATTATTGGGCTCAAATACTCATATTTTTCCATATATTTCCAAATCACCCCCAGAAATTATTTTGGACAGAATTACGGATCAAAAGAATCTAGTAATCGATGTTAAGATATGCAATAGGTGTCACTAGTTGATATTTTCATTTTCACCACTCAGTTTGACACAATATAACAAGGAAATGCAGTGCTTCTCACAAGCGTGTGAAAACTAAATTGGATTCCAACAGGTGTAAATACAAACAGCTGCTTTACATGTATTTTCATCGACTTTTCCTTTATTTTCAATGGGAGAGGGAGGGCCGTAGAAAGATTTTGGATGTCACTCTAACGAACGAACACTTTTACCACCCTATCAAAGAATGGCAGCTATCAAAAGAGTGCTCGTTCTCCAACCATCGATATATAATATTCGATGTGGCTTTTGACCTAAATCCAACCTTCATAAACAAAAGGAGGATGGATTGATGGATGGATAGGGTAGATCGCCTCCTCGTGGTGCATCCTGGATAACGCTAAATGATCTACCACTACACGACTTTCGATTGTTTTCAGACAACTCTCTCGTCTTAACGACTATATCTGAAGATTTGGGCTGGTAGCAGTGGTATTCTGTCACCTGAGTACGCAAGAGTGACATCTTGCGGAAATGGCTTTCAGGCTAATGCCAATGCTGCCTCCGTCCCGGTAAAACCCTGGCAGGCCTCACGGCACGTTCAAAACTCGTCGCCACTGGTCTGGCCGTGTAGGTTCAGTTGAGTTTGGACTCCTGACTAATCCCTGGGCCGGCTCTGAGCACATATTCTCATAAGGAATTGTGCCAACCCTCGTATGGCCATCCTGCTTCGGCAAAGATAACCATGGGGTCTCAGGGGAACTGCACAACGAGTGGAGATAGCGGCTGCGAGGGGGGACCCAAATTGCAATGAATACAGAAACTTAATTAGGAAGATCCACTCAACCCGAAAGGGAAGTGGACGAAGATGACGCTTCCTTCTAGTGGGAAGAACACCACGATTCTCAGCCAACCCTCCACTTCTTCGAGGGGTGCATGCACCAAGGCAAATATTCCAGGAGCAAGTACCCCCTCAGTTATGCCTATTGGCACTAGCGGTAACACCAAGGTAACGGCGAACAAGCCGGCCCGCACTGTTGCCGGAGTGCCCTCCAACACCGCCTCTTCTTCAGGCAACAGACACCCTCTATTGCGGCTTACAGGGACAGAAGGTCTGCCTTTAAAGACCTGAAAAGGCTGAAAGATTTACCTCCAGATGGTCTTTCCCAGAAAGATAAAATCTCTCTGAAATGGGCAACCACCACAGTAGAGGCTTACAAAGCCTCTATTCCAAGGAAAGAGGCAACTCATAAAAGATGTAGATCTAATAAGTCTGCCCCAATTCAACCGAGCGTCCAACTGCCGGTTAGTAAAAGACCAAAACTGGCCACACCCAATCCTGTTAAGGGCAGAAGTTTCAGTGAAGCTGCCAAGGATAGCCTGGTGTGGGCTGTTATCAACAGAAGCAGCAGCGATGGCACCATCTCACCGATAAATTGGAAGATGGTGGAAATCGCACTTCTTCCTGGCCCTTCACCAAATTGTCGTGACGCTGGCTGGTACCAGGGTCACGTTAGAATGATAACCTGCACGGATCAACGTTCAGCGGATCTATACAAGCAGGCTATCGGTAGATTGGGAGAAGTCTGACCTGGAGCAAAGCTGGATGTTGTCTCCAGGGAAGATATCTCCAATCGGCCTCGGTCCAGAGCGTGGATACCAGCGAAGCTATCTACACCGGAGGAAACCGTTGAGCTAATTTGTTTAAGTGTTTAATTCGATGGCGAAAATCTCCATAAACAATATTATTAACTTCCCAGCATATAGGAAGTTCTTATAATCGCCTCGAAAAACAAAATTGAAATTTTCAACTTCTCAACTTCTTTACGTTTTGAGGTCTATAGAGTATATTTAAATAAGTTTCAGAAAAAGAGATGTGTGTGTACGTACGTTTGTGGATAGTTCTTTTCTTCGAGCATAACTCACGTAAACAAAGTTGTATCGACTTCGTTGAGGTGTCAATCGAGGCGCCTTTGCAATCTTAAGAGCTGATTAGTTTTTGGAATATTTCGGTCGGTGGATCATGCGGGTTATGGTTCTGTCAGATTCAGATCCAGATTTTTTCTTAATAGTGTAAATTTCAGGTTATACTATTGAATACATGACAAGTACATTTTGACAGATTGCAGATTTATATCCGTCTAGAATATGTAGTTAATTACTCTTCGGCCAGAGGCCAGTAACATCATTAGAAAGCATGGCATGTTGAAGGTTGCCAATTTGCTCCCATTGGCCTTCTTGCATGTTGAAAAGTAAGTAAATAAATAATAAAATATCTACTTAATTCTAACTTAACCTAAATATATTTTGTCCCTTTTAGCGTTCCTGGCGCAGGACATAGAAATAATAATACAACATTGACATAAAGGGAAGAATGTGAATACCGTCTTGAACGGAAACTAAATTACATTTCATTCTTAAGCGGGTAGAGTGCCGCGGTATCTTGCTTAATTCAAGTGGTTAGTATTTAATTGTATTACATGTTTTTTCTTAATGCTTTTTAACACATCTATGTTAAGGGTGGGTAACATGGGACTCTCATTACCAAGAGGCACACATCGCATCATAGTGCGTAAATGACTAGAGATACGGGCCATCACAGTTTGAACTAACGCCCGTTAAATTCATGTGTCCCATCTCACCCGAAGCCTGCCAGAGGCAGTTCCATGTATCTTATGCTAACTAGTACCTTATGTTAGTCAATGAGCTATTCCCTGTATATTCTTGGGATGGGTTTTGCATAAAAACTTGGAGTAAACTCATCGACATCAGAAGGAGTGAAAAGGGTGTGAGGTTGTTTAACTAAAACGGAGAATGGAGAGATGTAGTTTTCAAGATTGTTTTGGTTTGGTTCCCACGGGTTCGTCTCAGCGATAGCCTTTATTCTGATATTATCGTGTGCTGAGGCTTTCTTAAGATGTTTATGTGTCAGATCCAGGGTATAGTAAAGGAACGGTTTGATTCCCGATTCTTCATACAGTGTAATATTCCTGAAGAACTTCTTGTCTGGTTTTCTGTATTTGGAGAGGCATTTTCTCAGAATCTTCCTTTCAAAGATCTGTATTGCTTTGGCTACGCAAGGGGAGATAGTGAACCAGGTCGGAAAGGCATATGAGAGTATGGGTCTGATGAGGCATTTATACATAAGCGTTTTGACTGAGATAGAGACAGACTTGGAACTGAGCATGCAACCTAATAAGGAGGCAGCATGTAGCGATCTGGTTAGAAGCGACCTGGCGTGTGGATTGACCTTCAACCTATTGTGTAGATCTACTCCAAGAATCTAATACTATTTTTGGGAGTCAATGTGACTCCCCCAACCTGGACAGATATGAGCTTGCTTTCAGAAATAATTTTTGGGCTAGCTTTTCCAGACGCATTGCGGAAGCATATCAGCTCGCATTTTTCGGCATTAACTTTAAGACCCCACTTAGTGAGAAACTTTTCTGCTTCGTTGAGGTGTATTTTTAGTATATCTCGTGCTTTCATTGGGGAGCTTGCGGATGCATAAATTAACGTGTCATCTGCGTACAGTGATGCATGTGAGGTTGGAGTTAAGTTTCCACTATTGTCTATCATTTCGACTGGAAAGTCATTAATGAAGAAATTGAATAAAAAGGGACCGAGAATTGAGCCCTGGGGAACTCCTGAAAGGATTTTTATCATGTTGGATTTTTCTCTAGCTATTTCGATGAAGGCCTCTCTGTCGAATAAGAAATCGTCTAGGATCCGGCTTATTGGGGGGGGGGGGGGACAACCTGTTTGCAGTATATGGTAAGTTCTTATAGTCGCCTAGAAAATCGAAATTTTCAACATATCTTTACGTTTTGAGGCCTTAAGAGTTTACTGTATTTATAGTGTTTTTGGAAAAAAGTATGTGTGTGTGTGTGTACATACGAACATACGCCCACTAGGAAATATAGTAAGCAGTTACATCGGTAATTAATGGCGGAACTGGTTCGAAATAAAATTATTATAAATGACAAGTAACTACTTCCTTTTTGCATTACCGTTTCATCAAATGTAATGCACTATGTAATGAGTTCGAACACGTGTTCGCTACACGTGTAGAACTCTAGAGTTTTTCCGTCACGACTGTCTGAATATGCAGATTATGTTATAGAGTACATTTCTGGATTTGTCGTTTTTAAACTGTGCAAAGTTTTACAATGCGATGAATGTATTTCAGCATTACAAGGAGACATTTCTCATCGGTCTCTTATCAATTATAAAAGTAGAGGATTACTTAAAGGACCATCAAGCAGCAGTGTTCTGATTTGCCGGCAAACAGAAAAAGAACTTCGCACAACAGTTCATTTTTCAAGGAACGTTTTAGGAAAAAAACGATTTGATCAGATATCACTAGCCGTGCAAACTTATTGTATTGGAAAAGATCTGTTCGATGATCATTCGGCACATATGGTTAACACTCTCCACTATAGGTCGCTTATTAAGCTAATAATAGAAAAATATCTTCAAACAAGATTTTTCTTCATTGCCAAAAAAGAGTCTGAGGCAATGTCTGTACGCCAGCAACTAACAAAATATATTCATTTTAAGGGAATGTGAGCCCTTATAATAATTATAATTGAACCACCTTCGAACTTTCATTTAAAAACAATATACCTGATTTAAGTCAGCTAAACCGTAACTCCGCCGAAGCCGGTCCCAAGCCCGTGAACTTCAGTCTTGAGTTCAGTGTATGCAATGTGATTTTGATAAATTCGAAAATTCAAATAAATTACCAGATTTTACTTAGATTTTCCAGATAGTTTGAAAATACGCCTGGTAAATAAAACAAGCCGCAAGGTGCGACCCTTGAGGTCCACACGGTCAACTTCCCAGTAATATCTACATAAACATCAACAACATTACAATAATGAGAGGTATTCATAGCAGTAACAGGAATGAATTAATATGAATCAAATCGTCTACGGAAGGGTCCATTGATTACGTAAGGTTTTTGGTCGATGCGGACAGATTGAATATTCACGCGGATCAATCGGTGGGGGCCTTTTCGGTCTTGAAAATTTTTGTTGGTTTTCAAAATTTGAGCGGTTTTTTTGAATTAAAAGACTATTAAAACTATCAAAAACCTGCTCAAATTATGCAATATTTTAAAACTTTGATTGAATTTACAATATTTTTTTAGAATAAAAGATATAAAGTAATAGCATTCGTATGAACCCTCTTTACATGGTAACTTTGAATGATTTTTTTATTTTTAATCTAGTTTTTTTCATAATCATGGAATAAAACTTTGCCGGTTTCTCTTCAAAACCTGATAAGAATGTATAAATTTTAAAAACAGTTATTACTGTGCTGTGCAAATCAGGTTAAAAAATATTTTTTATGAAAAAAATATATTTTTTTGCATTTTCTTCTATTAAATTAAAAAAAGGCTGAAACGAGTTTTTATAATGTTAAAAACTTCACAAAGATGTTAATACACGTCAACTGACACCTTAATGATGCAAATATTATATCTGGTTCGTGAGATATAGTGAATGATAAAAATGACCTTGAAAATCATGATGACTTTTAATGATTTTTTATTTTTAATTTAATTTTTTACTTAATCGTGAGAAAAATTTTGATGGTTTTTCTACAAACATTGTTTGGAGTATGTAAATTATATAAACATTGTCTACTATATCTCGCAAATCAGGTTAAAAATTTATTTTTTATGAAAAAAACCTAATTTTTTGCACTTTTTTCTTCTTAAATTAAAAACGGCTCCAACGATTTTTTTAAAAATGCAGTAGATTTACAAAAATATTAATACGCGTTCATTGACATCTTAATAATGCAAATCCTATGTTTGATCCGCGAGATATAATGCATGACAGAAATGACCTTGAAGAGCATGATGACTGTTAAGGATTTTTTATTTTTTATTTGATTTTTTTTGTGGTCAGTAGAAAAAATTTTGATGGCAGTTAAAAAAAACTGTTTGAAGTATATAAATTATATATAGATTGATTACTTGGACTTGACAATAAGGTTAAAAATTTATTGTTTTTGAAAAAAATCACTTTTGCACTTTTTTTTTAAAAGTTAAAAAACGGCTCCAACGATTTTTTTCCAAATTTGTTTCAAAATTTGAAAGGTTCACACAAATGTTAATACGCGTTGATTGACAGCTTAACCATGCGAATCGTATGTTTGGTTCGCGAGATATGTATAACGCACGACAGAAATGACCTTGAAAAGCATGATGCCTGTTAATGAATTTTTATTTTTTATTTAATTTTTTACGTAATCATGAGAAAAGGTTTTGATGTTGTTTTTACAAACATTACTTGAAATGTATAAATTTTATAAAAATTGAATACTGTCTTTCTTAAATCAGGTTGAAAATTTATTGTTTATAAAAAAAACCCTAATTTTTTGCACTTTTTTTCCTTAAATTAAAAAACGGCTCCAACAATTTTTTTCAAAATTTGATAGATTCACACAAATTTTAATACACGTTGATTGAC
Organism: Oxycera nigricornis; assembly: GCA_963942545.1. Lineage (NCBI taxonomy): Eukaryota > Metazoa > Arthropoda > Insecta > Diptera > Stratiomyidae > Oxycera > Oxycera nigricornis. Next base: position 83,214,548 of record OZ012660.1, read on the forward strand.
ACCTCATTCATGCAAATCGTATGTTTGGTTCGCGAGATATAACGCATGACAGAAATGACCTTCAAAGGGTCAAAACAGCAAACCCCCCCCCCCCGACCAAAGTATCCCAAAAAATAATCAGCTCTTAAGATTGCAAAGACGCTTCGATTGACACCTTAACGAAGTCGATACGACTTTGTTTACGTGAGTTATGCTCGTAGAAAAAAGTGTCCACGAACGTACGTACGTACGTACACACACACACATACATCTCCTTTTCTAAAAACACTTTATATATACTCTATAGACCTCGAAACGTAAAGAAATGTTGAAAATTTCAATTTCGATTTTCGAGGCGATTACAAGAACTTCCCATATCCTGGGAAGTTAAAAATAACAGCAACGAGAAATATATCATGGCATAACAAAATATAATTTTTTAAATTTTTCATGAGCATAGATGCATCAAACTTGATGATGAATAATCAAGAAAATCGCATTGCGTTACACAACTATAGACATAAAGGAAGGAGGAGGGGGTTCAATAGTATTTTTATTTACTTTTTACTTCTCTTTGATGATTTTCGGTATTATTTTACACATCATTCACAATATCAGAATTGTGAACCCAATGTCATTTCTTTTATTTTTGTAAACCCACTCGTAGCTATCAATGGCACCATAGAAACAAATATCGGAAAACATTCACTGCAAAATTCAGCTTGGACATAAAGTTATTAAGTATGCAAAAATTAGTATCAAATTAAAAATATTTTTAACCTCTCAAACATTGGGTAAAGTACCTCATCCCAGTATCAAGGTTTAATGAAATATTATACATATGTTTCAACGAAGGTAAACAGCACATAAAATATATCTCTGCTAAATGATTCAAAAGAATATTCAAATCTCCCTCCACCCGAAAAAAACTCGTTCTACGCATTTGACTGTTCCAGCTGGGTTGGTGAGTACAACTACACTTAAGTATTTTGCCTCAATAATTTTGTTGAACACCGCTTCCTCTAGTCTTTCTTCATTGACCCATGCGCAGCTTTTCTACTACCTCGCTCGAACAGCTGGCATTACGTGCGTCATTTTTGCCAAAAAATTTGGGCTGCCAAATGAACAAAACATAGGGTGCACATCTGGCAAGGCGAAAGAAAACGAGGCGCCACAATTCAAAATGTATAAACGGCGGAAACCGGCGACGGATAGTCGGTGCATTGCGTGCGAAACGTGTAAACGAAAGACAAGTGAAGTGACGATGGTGACTTGTTCGATGCGTGGGTGCAATAGCAGCAACAATAAAGCTTATTTCCAACATCACTTGCCATTTTCCTTCTCCTACTGGGCGGAACATGTTTTCCAAAAAGTGTTGATGCTATTCCTACTGGGCACTTTTCGGCGAATTCTGGCGAATTCAGTGACGTACATGCGCAGTAGTGAACGCATTTGGGAATCGGGAAGATGTTACCATGTCTAGTTTATATACCTTGACTTGAAACCGTGGTGAAAACAGGGAATCGGAGAAGCGAGGCCTACCTTCCCTGACGTTGGTCCATCCCTTCGTAGTATTATGGAGTGGCCATTGTTCCCTTCATGCTAGAGTCGAAGAGCTTTCAACTTAACCGCAGAATATTTGACCTGCTGTCTCGTGAATAGCTCAGTCGGGAGCCAATTCAATAACATGAACAATGCCATTGTCGGAGTGGTGCGTAGAGTCCCGGTAATTGCAATAGTTGCAATCCTTCTGACCTTGTTTAGCAAGTTTACATGTGATGATTTCGCCATAGCTGGCCACCAAATAACTGCGCCGTACAGAAGGATTGGTTGCACTATCGTCGTATAGAGCCATGATACGATTTTGGGTTTCAATCCCAACTTTTTCCCAATGGCTATTTTGCAGCAGTAGATTGCGCATGTCACCTTGCGAGCTCTTTCTCCTATGTTCGCTTTCCACGCGAGCTTGGAGTCCAGAATCAGACCCAAATATTTAACTTGGTGAGGCGGTATGAGGCTTATCTCATCGAGTTTGGGTAAAACAAATCGTGGAATTTTGTACCTTCTTGTGAAGAACATAAATTCCGTTTTCTGCGGATTAATCTCACTCTTTGCTCCATTTGGTAAGAATACCCAGGGCAAAGTTTAGTTTTTCAGATAGGGTGTTAACGAATTTGCCCGATATTGCTATTGCAACATCATCGGCATAGGCTACGGCTTTGCAGCCAGTCGCTTCTATTTTTGACAGGAGTTTGTCCACCACGTAATTCCATAGAAGGAGTGAAAGTAGCCCACCTTGTGAGGTGCGTCTGCACGTCCTCCTTCTTAAGGTGATGTTTTCTAGTGTGGAGTTGATGTTCCTGCTGCTAAGCAGTTGTCCGATGAACTCTATCAGGTTGTCATCGACATTGCTTTCCCCGAGTGCTTTGCCAATAGCCTTATGGCTGATATTGTTGAAAGCCCCTTCAATGTCTACAAAAACCGCTTGCGTGCATTCTTTGACGCTTAGAGATTTTTCGACATAGCTGGTTAGCGAGTTAAGAGCTGCTTCAACCGATCTCCCTTTTGTGCTTTAAAGAAAGGTTTCAGATTAACTCTCAAATGAATCTCTATCAGCCGTTCCAAAGTTTTCAGCAGAAAAGAGGTGAGGCTGACAGATCTATAGTCCTTAGGTGAGGAGTGCGATGTCCTGCCCGCTTTAGGTATGAAGACTACTTTAGCTTCTTTCCACCGCTGTGGAATTTAAGCCATCCGTAGGCATGCATTGGAAATGGCATTAAGCCCTGCTTGATCTCAACAGGTGAGATATTGTCCATGCCAGGAGATTTAAAAGGTTGAAATGAGCTGATTGCCCAGCGTAGGAGCCTGCCATTTACAGACACATTGGTTGACAGACAGCCCGGGAGCGTATGTGAATCTGTTTTGTCAGCCAAATCCTCACTACCGGTAAGTGCGTATCCGCGAGAACGGCCAACGTCTCGGAACTGGATTTTGTCCAGACTCCATTTGCATCTTTGACAGTCCCTAAAAATGAGGGATGTCGTCGTCGTCGTGACATGGAGGTGGGCATTGCAGCCCTAGCACTGCGACCTACTGGTCGATTGTACTAGCCTCATACTTTTCCTTTCTGGAGTTAATACTTATGTGTTGAATTTTCCGGATGAGATGATGAACCTCATCAGGTCGTCCAAGGCTAAGGTATGGAACTCCTTGTCTCCTATTTGAGGCATAAAAAAAATGAGGGACAGTTCGTCATGACTTTTCTCAGACGACCGACATCCCTGGAGTTTTCTATTTCTGCACAGAAACTGCTCCAAGAGATGCGTTTAGCCTTTCTGATGGGGCATTTAAACTCCTTCAGTTTGAAAAAAAAATGCTTGAAATTTGAAAAAAAATCAATCGCTTGATTTTTGAAATCAGATGTTTAAAGTCAAATAAATCTTCATATTTGTCTCGTGTCTGTAGTGACGCATAATGCCTCCTGTTCAAAACACACCAAAAATGTACTAATAAATTTTGAAAAAATTAAAATTTTAGACAAGTCTTGCTTAGGTCGATTATTTTTTTAAAACAATGAGTCTACGGTTCGCTCTATCAAGAATAAGGGACAGCGTGGCAACAACTGCGGCAGGCTCAACAGAAAAAATGTCTCAAATTCAGAACAATGTGGATACGAGGATACCAAACTTGCTTTAGAAATGTGGATGGAAAACATGTCGCAAAAAAGAGTATCCTTAAGTTCAGCTCTGATGAGAGCAAAGGCCAAAAAATTATATCATAGAAGTCACGAAAATTCCCATTACAAATACGAATTCCAAGCGAGCAAAGGATGGGTTCAGAGTTTCTAAAAAAGGGTATAACCTTTTAACATCAAATTGTTTAGGGAATCGGCTTCCGCCGATCACGAAGTAACGAAAATATTTCCGGCTTCTCTTCAAGAAATCATCGAAGCAAAAAGATACGCTCCCTAGCAAGGGTTTTCAGACGAAACGGGGATATTTTGGAAGAAGATTCTGAATTGAACGTTTCTTTCAAAGCCAGAAGTTACATCTCCAGAACTTGAGGCAACCAAAGAACGTGTTTCTTTATTGTTATGCACAAATACTTCAGGAGATTTTAAGGTAAAGCCTGGGTTCAGTTACCGATCCCAAAATCCCAGAGCGCTGAAAGGAAAAAACAAAGACCGGCTACCAATTTTTTGGAGAGCTAACAGATACATTCACTGGTGTCTTATTTCAAGAATGATTTTATCCGTGCTTTATAAGTCAAGTGGAAGTATATCTTGCTTCACAAAATTTTGCTTTCAAAGTGCTTCTACTCATCGACAATGGCCCTGGTCATCTCGCCAGTTTAATCGGAGCTGATTTGAATGTGAAGGTCTTTTTTTTGTCGACGGTATTAATACAACCACTTGATCAAGGAGTGATTGCGGCATTTAAGGCATACTACACCAAACACAGTTTCAAACGAATTTTAAATTCAGTAGAGTGTAACTCTGACGAAACTGTAACTTCTTGTTGGAAAAATTAAACATTGAACACTGCATTGCTGATATCGATGCGTCTTGGCAGGAAATGAAGTCTATCTCAATACGTATATGCTGGAGAAATATCTGGCCACAAGTGGTTAAAACTATAACAACGCTCCACCAGTAGAAGATGAAGCATAGGAAATCGTCCGCATCAAATCGGAGATGAAGGATTTGACGACATGGGCCAAGACGAAATTAACGAGTATTAAGAACTTATTTTTGAAAAACTGAAACCACCAAAAAATCTACTGGTCAACGAGCCCGTCTCGGAACAACTTCGTGACTCGCCTTACGCGCGATCAAGGACTAATATGCCCGGATTATTTCTATAATCGGGAAACCACCCGAAGACTAGCCGTTGCACATACTCACACATATGACCAGTCAAATCTTACCATTTACTCCCGTGCATTTTGTTATCAGTAGTTTATTGTTAATTGCTACGTACTTTACACTGCTACGCAATTGGTAAACACGTGCGTTTTTATGGCTAGTCCCGATGGGTTATCCCTTTTGTTTTTTGCTCTTTACCCATGTCGCCCACCGAAACAAGGAGAAATCCCAGGCTTGATTCAAAGAACAAGGGATAGACCAATCATCACAACACGAGTTATCTGAAGAAATCTTACAGCAAAAAAGCGGAAAATAAAGAATCTGATGAAGTTGAATACGAAGAAGAGAACTCCGCAGATGCTGATAAGACTTATCGCACGTTTTGATTTTTTAATACGTTTTTGCTTACCTATGAAAAAAATTCTAAACAGGAAAAAAATTTCCCCAAAACAGCTCAGAGAAATTACCCTAAAGAAGCAACTTGTTCAAAAAGGTACCTTAATAGGAAATTTGAGATTTAACAGTGATGTCGAGGCCGTCGCAAGTCCATACATGGAAATTCTTTAGGTTCTAGTTCGAATTACAAATCCAATCTTTTGGAATTTTTTTGGGATCTTTTTTCTCGTCAACTTTATTACATATTAATATGAACCTTTTTACGAAACATTATTTAACTCATTGACAGCAAAAAATATTTTTTTTATTTATCACATTTTTGCGATTAATAGAGGGCGCCAAAGTCTAGACCACTTTTCCCATGGCGGACAGATAAACTTCAAATTGGCACATCTGAAACGAAAAATTCCAATGGAGTTTTAAAGTGGAAGGTTTCTCAGTACCACCACCGATTATAAAAAAAATCTCAAACAGCCGCTGTTTGAGATTTTTTCAAATTTACTTGCTTTTTGTCACTTTTCATATATCAAATTCAAGCCCCCCCCCCCATGTTTGACGAAAGTGTGGTGGATTCCTGTGAAGGAACAAATGCTCAAAATTTCATGAAAATCGGCCGAATTAATCCTGAGATTAACTGTCCGCCATATGAAAAAATGACATTTTGAGAAAAAAGCGTTTGAAGTTTTTTTTTGCTATTTTTACTAATATTTTACGAAAAATTGCGTGTCATTTTGCAACAAAAAACAAAATAGATTTTTTGAAATTTCTAATTCGAACAAGTACCGTAAGGAAATTATTTATCTGGCGCAACAGAAAAGGATTAGCAATTATTTCTTACTGTCAGCATCACAAACCATTTAAGATATACATACCTACAGTGCCGTGAATAATTATAGACTCAAACATATTTTTGGAATTTTTTCCAAAGCATTTTTAAGAAATGAATTTTTGGCCTGAACATGTTTTTTTGAAATTCCCAGGAAATCCTTTCAATTATCTACCTTTTCCCTCTCTTTCAACCACACTAACTACAAAGTGTAAATCACAAAAGTTTCCTTTTACAGCTGACTTATAAAGTCAGTTGCTGTTCTAAGTTTGCCAAGAGTGTTTCTAACATGGATTTGAGTTTTTATGTAGCATTTTAATACTGTGAAGACGTGCAAGTGTATTTTTTGAGAGTTTTGAAATTTTTTCGATCCCTAGAGTGCCGCGCGGAAAAAACTAAGTGATGTTGAAAAACATAGAATTGTTGATTTAAAGGACAGTGGAAAACTCAGAGAGAAATCGCGAATGGAATGAAAAGATCGCAGAGTGTAGTTAAAATTTTGCTGTAGCTTGGAATCGAGAATTATGGGAAAAAGAAGTCATCTGGACGTCCACCAAAATATTCGCCTAGTGTGAAAACCGCCGTTTTAAGAGAACTATCGATCACAGGAGCTTCATCATCGAAAATTGTAAGCCGGTTAAACTTGCAATGTGATCCGAGCTTAGTTAGAAAATCGGCTGGATCCTCCGAAAACTTTAAATACCACAAATATTTGCAAAAACCCAAATTGACGCAACGTCACATCGAAGCTAGACTGAAATTAGCCTAAAATTTCATCCAAAAAGGAACCATTTGAGATCATGTGATCTTCAGCGACGAGAAAAAGTTCAATCTCGATGGACCAGATGGATTTAACCAATACTGGCACGATTTACGAAAAGATAAAAGAATCATGCCAAGAAGAGCACAGGGAGGTGGTTCTATGATGATTTGGGCAGTTTTCAAAAAACATGCTAGGAGCGAAATAGCCTTCGCCAATGGTAGACTTAATGCTGTCGGATATCAGGAGTGACTAGAGAGTCATCTACTGCCTTTTGTGACGCTAACGAAGACGAAAACATTTTTTTTCAGCAGGATAATGCACCTACAAAAAGTGGTTCCATGATTATGGAATCCAATTATCACCATGGCCAGCGTTAAGTCCCGACCTGAACCCCATAGAAAATTTGTGGAGCATCTTAGCAAGGAAAGTCTACGATCAGAAGAAGTCATCCATTGAAAATGTAGCGGAACTGAAGGAAAGAATAATAGTAGCCTGGAACGAGATATCAATAGCGTATTAAATAGTCCTGTTAATAGCGTTTCGAGTCGATTGTTAGATGTAATCAACAATGAGGGCAAATGGAAAAACTTAACAAACATTACACTGAGTTTATACTTTTTCACAGATCTTACAGCGAATTTTTGTGTGGGTTTTAACTTCCCAGTATATGGGAAGTTCTTGTAATCGCCTCGAAAATCGAAATTGAAATTTTCAACATATCCTTACATTTTGAAATATATATTATATTTTGATGTGTGTGTGTGTACAAACGTGCGCTCGTGGAAATTTTTTTCTACGAGCATAACTTACGTAAACAAAGTCGTATCGACTTCGTTGAGGTGTCAATCAAGGCGCCTTTGCAATCTTAAGAGGTGATTAGTTTGTGAGATACTTCGAACGGGGGGGGGGGTTGTAGTTTTGACCCTTTGAAGGTCATTTCTGTCATGCGCTATATCTCGCGAACCAAACATAGAATTTAAATGTTTGAAGTGTCAATCACGTTGAGATTTGTGTGATTCTGTCAAATTTTTAAAAAAATCGTGAGAGCCGTTTTTTAATTTATTAAAAAAAGTGCAAAAAATTAGGGGTCTTTTCATAAATAATAAATTTTTAGTCTCATTTGCAAAACGCAGTAATCAATGTTTATAAAATTAATATACTCCAAACAGTTTTCACAGAAAAACCAACAAAACTTTTTCTCATGAATACGAAAAAAATTAAATTAAAAATAAAAAATCATTAAAAGTCATCATCACTTTCAAGGTCATTTATGTCATTCACTAAATTTCACGAACCAAACATAACATTTGTATCAATAAATGTCAATCGACGTGTATCAACATTTTTGTAATGTTTTAAACCTTGTAAAAAACATTGGAGCCGTTTTTTAATTTAATAAAAAAATGCGAAAAATTTGGGCTTTTTTCATAAAAAATAAATTTGATTTGCACAGCTCAGTTATAAATTTTTATAAAATTTATACATTCCTATCAATTTTTGAAAAAAAATTCCATGATTCTGGCAAAAAAAATTAACTTAAAAATTAAAAATCATTCAAAGTTATCATGTAAAAAGGGTTCATATGAATGATATTACGTTATATCTTTTATTCTGAGGACTTTGTTGTAAAGTCAATCAAAGTTTTTTAAATTCGCATAATTAGAGCAGATTTTAAATAGTTTTCAGTGTTTTAATTTTAATAAAAAGCTGCTTCAATTTTGAAAACCAAAATAAATCAAATTTGCATTTGTAGTAATCAACGTTTCGAATGGTAAAACGGTTTGTAGTAAATTTTTTGCAAGATCATATGCTTTAAAAAGCTTTCATCAAATAAATTATTTTAGTTTTTAGTAGTTTTATTCTTTAGTGTTCGTAAGATTTCAATTACTTCCTCCATCATCATTTGTAACACATTTTTCTTTTTACATGCAATGCATATTCTATGTTTTTCAAGACCAACTGAAAATAAGAAATAAATATTAGTCTCATTGATGTAAAATCGTGAAAAAATACAAATTCAGTGATTCTACCGAAGTGATGGCAATTTTGAACGCAACTATTTAAAATGGACACCATGCGACAAAATCGCTTCAGTGGGGGTAAAATCAAAAACTGAATTCATTTTTGCTAGCGCTTTTTTTCTTCAAGCATCAATATGAAAATAACAAATAACATAGAAAAGGCTTTATAACCTTTCCCGCTCCGATGAATTCGCGTGAATATTCAATCAAACCAATTCACCTCCCCTCCCCTCTTCAACTACCAAAATCCTTACGTTATCAATGGACGCTCCCGTAGATGATACGATTGATATTAATTCATTACAATTACTTCGATGAGTACCTCTCATTATTTTCATTATTATTTTTGTGATTGATATTTTTAATATCTATGTAAATATAACTGCGAAGTTGACCGTGTGGATTTCAAGGGTCGCACCTCGCGGCTTGTTTGAAATAATTTCCTGTTTTTATGAGAGACTCAAAAATATAGTTAAATTCACAGCACTGTAAATGCATATGTAAATATTTTTGACTCATTAAATTTGTTTTACCTCTGCATTCTTCTTAACTTTTAAATAGGCTTAACATTCGCGGATTTAACATTTACGGAAGTTTTCTGATCCCTAACTCCCGCAAATATTAAGGGATTACTGTATTATGATTTCAAGCAGCATTTATACAAGATGCCAAGGCTAGGAGCTTACTCGTTCAAGATAACATGGTTATGCACACATTCTTACAAGTGTCGATCATATTAAATGACTTGATTTCATATCCGCGGGAAGCTATGACCTACCTCTCTCCTCCCATTCGCTGGCCGTTGATGATACCAGGTCGCAGGAAGATACCAGCAACACCGAAATAATTAAACTTTTTACAACCGTTCGCATACTCCCACCGTTCAAACCACATACTTCACCGTGTGGGAAACACTACTCTTTATTGAATTGCGTGAACTGCTCATTGGACGATTTGCTTTAATTGCTCAATGGCTCGTTCCCATAAAGACAGCGACTGCGAATATTAATTTTGGTTTGGGCGACTTCGCAATGATAGGGAATCGCGTTGGGTCAGACAAACTCCGATTGACGACATGTTTATGTGCGAAACTATTTTTGAACCGATTTCCACAGAAGTGCACCGCACCAATCGCATATACGGCGAAGCACTTGAATCACCTGGTCCGACCACTTGAAAGCTTCTGATCCAACTTTAATCAAATCTTAAGCACTCTTAATCAGTCCCGTTCCATTAATAGATCCGCTCAGCCGGCAATATCGATCTTCGATAAAATGCGGCTCACACCCAATTCAAGGCGATTACCTCGCGAGCTCCACAGCCCATCAAAAAGGCAAATTCTGTTGCCTGCAAGTCGGAACCGTGGCCGATTTTCCTTTTGCTCATCTGCTCTGCCGCTCCTATAATTTTTACTGCATACTATATGCTACCGCGCGGAGGAAACTACTGTTCGAATAAATTTTATTTCGCCGCTGATACATAAATCCTATTTACCTTTCGGGTCGACAAAGCTGATAACGTTCGGTGTTCGACAACCACTTAAAGATAACCTAAAATCGATAAAGAAACGTATAGCTCTGATAAGCAATTTAGTGCAATCGAACGCTAGCCATTCACTTGGCGTTTGCGAACGTTTATTAGCCAAGTAATCTCTTGCAATCAGCTACCTCCGTTAATCGAAAGAAGCCCCCAAAAATCGCATGTAGGAGTACTCGAAGCTTAAGAAACAATTGTTTATTAAAATGGATGTACTAACAACTGTTTATGATACTTATTTGTAGATAGCATAAAAATATACATTCAAATCTATATCGAATAATTTGGATGACGTATCACATGGATTTCGTTTCAGAATGCACTACAATTTGAACTGAACACATTTTCATTTTTACAACTCTCCTTTCTTGCAATACGCACATCATATGGTGACGTTTCAATGAAAACTCAGAAATTGAAAATATAGTATTAACTTTCCATACTGACAAATTCCCAGTGAAATCTACATAAATATTAAAAAAATTAACACAAAAATAATAAAAATGTGGTCTAAGTGCGATCCTTGAAGCCCACACGACTAACTTCCCAGTGGGGCGAATAAAAAGGTCATAATTTGTTTTTATTAATAATTACTACTATTAATAATTACTATTATTAACAAGCCGTGAGGTGCGACCATTGAGGTCCTCACGGTCAACTTCCCAGTAATATCTACATAGATATTAAAAATATTAAACACAATAATAATTATGGAAATAATACTACTTTTAATAATAAAAATGTACCTTTCATAAAAGTTATTGGAATGACTTAATATTAATCGTAACATCTACGCGAGCTACAATTGATTACGTAAAGATTTTCGTGGATTGGTTAGATTTAATATTCACGTGGATCAATCGGAGCGGGGAGCAGGTTACAAAGCCTTTTCTACGTTTTTTGCTATTTTCATATCGATGCTTGAAGGACAAAACAGCACTAGCAAAAATAAATGCAGTTTTTGTTATTACGACAACTGAAGAGACTTTGTCGCGTGATGGCCATTTTGAATAGTTGCGGTCAAAACTGCTAGCACTTCGGCATAATCACTGAATTTGTATTTTTTCACGATTTTACATCAATGAAACTAATAATTATTTCTTATTTTCTGTTGATTTTGAGAAACATTGATTATGTAGTCAAAAATAGGTGCAATTGCATGTAAAAAGTAAAATATATGTATTACAAATGATGAAGGAAGTAATTGAAATCTTACGCATACTAAAGAACAAAACTCCTAAAAACTTCAATTTTTTTATTTGATGAAAGCTTTTCAAAGCATATGATCTTAAAAAGTGTTGACTACAAAACATTTTACCATTCAAAACGTTGATTACCACAATTGCAAATTTGATTTGATTTGTATTGGTTTTCAAAATTTAAGCAGTTTTTTTATTAAAGTTAAAACACGGTTCTGTGAAGAATATTAAAAATCTCCGCAAATTATGCAAATAATAATAAACATTGATTGACTTTACAACAATGTCTTTAGAATAAGAGATTCAAGGTATAAAAATTCGTATGAAGCCGTTTTACATGGTGACTTGGAATGTTTTTTTTTATTTTAAATTCAATTTGTTTTGAAATCATGAGAAAATATTTTGCTGGTCTCTCTACAGAAATTGATAAAAGTTTATAAATGTTATAAACATTCATTATTACGATGTTAATTTTATTAAGTATTAATTATTATTTTTATGAAAAAAACACTAATTTTCAATATATTTTTATTAAATTAAAAAAATGGCTCCAAAGATTTTTTTTAAATTTAAAAGCATCATTAAAATGTTAATACGCGTCGATTGACACCTTAACCCTTTATGGAGCTATGTTGCACATCTGCAACATACCATTTGAATTAATGTAAAAATATAGCGAAAGCGGAAAGACCAACTTTGCTCAGTGTTGTACAACGGTAACAGAACATTCTCACGATTTAGTAACATATCAGCGGACTATATGGCCACACTTGCATTTATGTGGCTTTGAAATCATAAACACAAACAAACCGGTTTAGCGCTGTTTGAGTTTAGTGTTGAAAAGTGATTTATTGGTGAAATAGTGATTTTTGGCTTTTAAAATTGATGTGAGTATAAGGCAAGAGGATGGATTTCAGTAATCAATAATAGTTTTTTTCAAAATCAAGTTTTTTTTACTATTTTTGGGCTGGTTTTGTTTTGTTGCATAAATGCAACATTGCGCGTACCAAAGTCATTTCGTTAACGGTTTATTCGAATTTGAATGTTTCTTTTTTGAACGTCTCATTCAAAATAAAAGGGAAAAAGGTCCAGCTCAGCATGTTCCTCCAAAAGATGTGAGGTTGGACCAATACGGACACTGGTCAGTTTGGCTGGATAAACGAATGAGATGCGAATTGCCATGCTGTAGTGGGTTTACGCAAACAGCTTGCGAAAAATTTGGGGTTAGCTTGTGCTACAATAAGCAAAATAACTGCTTAAAAATTTCATGTACCATAATTTTTTTTTGTATTATTGATGCATTTCTGCATCAAACAGTTTTTTTAAGAAAATAAATACTTTTTTTGTAATGAAATTTTTTAAATTATTTTTACTTTTAACTATGTCCCATTTGCCAACTTGTGTCCGTATAATTTACTAAAATAACGATCTTGCGCCGTAAAGGGTTAATGATGCAAAGATTATATTTGATTATCGAGATATAATGAATGACATAAATGACCATGAAGGTCATGATGACTTTTAATGATTTTTTATTTTTTATTTAATTTTTTTTGTAATCATGAAAACAAATTCATGGTTTTTTTACAAAAACTTTTTGGAGTATATAAATTATATAAACATTGATTACTGGGTCTTGAAAATCAGGTTAAAAATTTAATGTTTTTGAAAAAAAACCCAATTTTTTGCACTTTTGTTCAAAAATTAAAAAACGGCTCCAACGATTTTTTAAAAAATTTGATAGAATCACGTAACTGTCAATACGCGTCGATTGACACCTTGCTCAAGGAAATCGTCAGTTTGGTTCGCGAGATATAACGCATGACAGAAATGACTTTCAAAGGGCAAAACAGCAACCCCCCCCCCCCCGACCGAAGTGTCCCAAAAACTAATCAGCTCTTAAGATTGCAAAGACGCTTCGATTGACACCTTAACGAATTCAACTTTGTTTACATGAGTTATGCTCGTAGAAAAACTGTCCGCGAACGCACGTACGTACGTACGTACATACACACACATATATACATTCTTCTTTCTAAAAACACTTAAAATATACTCGTAAGACCTCAAAACGTAAAGATATGTTGAAAATTTCAATTTCTATTTTCGAGGCGATTACAAGAACTTCCCATATACTGGGAAGTTAATAATGATTCTTCTAAATTATTATAATTACTTTCATTATTTTTTTTATCTTGCCATAAAAGCTTTGGTAGAAAAAGACGCCTCCTCCGCCTAGTCGTCCTCTACCAAAGCCTCGGCTCCTTATCCACCGCCTCGTCATCCACCTTGTCCTCCTCCTCGTCCTCCACCTCGTCATCCATCTCGGCCTCGGAATTCACAACCATTATCGAGGGTATTTTATTATTAATAATAATAATCATTCATTATTAAGAATGTGTGATCGTTCCTGAATAATTATAATTGACTTCAAATTTACAATATCAAATTACAACTAATAATATTTGGTAGTTATTAACAATATTAAATTATTCACAACAATATCCAACAATTAAGTGCATTAGCGTCACTACTCCCATTTTCCCAAACCTGACAATATTATAAGTTTGTTGCTTCTTAACACCTGAAGTGGAAGCGGTGTTGGAGGGCGCTCCGGAAACAGTGCGGGCCAGCTTGTTCGCCGTTACCTTGGTGCTACCGCTAGCGCCAGTAGGCTTCACTGAGGAGGTGCTTGCCCCTGGCATAGCTGTCTTGGTGCATGCATCCCTCGAAAAAGTAGGGGGTTGGCTGAGTATCACGGTCTTCTTCCCACTAGAAGGACGCGTCATCTTCGTCCACTTCCCTTTCAGGTTGAGTGGATCTTCCTTATAAAAATTTCCTGTATTCATTGCAATTTGGGTCCCTCCTCGCAGCCGCTATCTCCACTTGTTGTGCAGTTCCCCTGAAACCCCATGGTTATCTATGCCGAAGCAGGACGGCCATATGAGGGTTGGCACAATTCTTTATGAGGATATGTGCTCAGAGCCGGGCACGGGATTAATCAGGAGTCCAAACTCAACTGAACCTACACGGCCAGACTGGTGGCGACGAGTTTTGAACGTACCGTGAGGCCTGCCAGGGTTTTACCGGGACGGAGGCAGCACTGGCATTAGCCTGAAAACCATTTCCGCAAGATGTCACTCTTGCGTACTCAGGTGACAGAATACCACTGCTACCAGCTCAAAGCATCAGATATAGTCGTTTAGACGAGAGAGTTGTCTAAAAACAATCGAAAGTCGTGTAGTGGTAGATCATTTAGCGTTATCCAGGATGCACCACGAGGAGGCGATCTACCCTATCTATCCATCAATCCATCCTCCTTTTGTTTATGAAGGTTGGATTTAGGTCAAAAGCCACATCGAATATTATATATCGATGGTTGGAGAACGAGCACTCTTTTGATAGCTGCCATTCTTTGATAGGGTGGTAAAAGTCTTCGTTCGTTAGAGTGATATCCAAAATCTTTCTACGGCCCACCCTCTCCCATGGAAAATAAAGGAAAAGTCGATGAAAATACATGTAAAGCAGTTGTTTGTATTTACACCTGTTGGAATCCGATTTATTTTTCACATGCTTGTGAGAAGCAATGCATTTCCTTATTATATTGTGTCAAACTGAGTGGTGAAAATGAAAGCATCAACTAGTGACACCTATTGCATATTTTAACATCGATTACTAGATTCTTTTGATCCGTAATTCTGTCCAAAATAATTTCTGGGGGTGATTTGGAAATGTGTGGAAAAATATGAGTATTTGCGCTCAATAATGGTCAAAACCTCGAATGATGACAAAATTATGTAGTTTCGTGGCGATATAAATTGGGTATTAGTACTAGTTAATTGTAAGTATTAGTGATTTTCAAGACAGATGACATCCGCTTTTTATACATAGTTTGTATTGTTATTCATTTATTTGCCGAACCGCGTCAGATACCGATTAAATGGCTCTCATAACTTTGTTTGATTTGTTAAAACTCTATGAAAAATTTATAACATTTATAACATTAAGGTGTTTGATACTATAATTCCTGATTGCTCTTCCAGATACTAAAGCATCTTATTTGCCAGAAGCAAGCGTGCTTACTCCAGAAATAATGCAACAAGAAGTCGGTAAAGATGTTCGGCTGAAATGCGGCTTAAAGGAAAATCCAGTCAACTCTTCCTTAGAACTACCAGTGGAATGGTATTTTAAGGTATAATTCACTGTAATTAGATTTTTTTCTAATTTTGTTTAATTTTCAGCCTTGTGACGGTGAGTCCTATCAGAATTCGTGCCTAGATGAAACACATGAGAAGTGGAAGCAGTTAAGCTGCGTCAGCGGTCCATGTCGTCCATATTTCTACATTCGTAACGCATCAGAGGAGCATTCCGGGTTGTATAAGTGCGCTATGAAGCCTTACGAATCAAATGATCTAAACAAACTACAGATACAATTTGTAAGGATATACAGGCTCGAAGTGAAAGGTAATCTTACTTTTTGCAACCATTCACTAGCTGATCTTTGTTTGAATTGCTTTGTTCCCTAGCCATGCTTCTGCCGGAGTTTTTGGATGAGGCTCCTGCTAACACAACAGTGGAGGTGGATCACGCGTAGTTCTACAATGCCATGTTCAGAGCAAGGCGCATTTGGCGACAAAGTGGTTCCGCAAGCTGGAGACAACACCGAGGACCCTGGATGATCAAAGTGGATTCGTCCAGTACTCAAACGAAACGTACAAACTGATCAATAGTGCCGCAGAAAGAGTGATTGGAGACGGGACATATTTGAGCAAGCTAGTTTTGAACGATGTTACCGAGGACGACAGTGGCGTATATGCATGCGTAGCCTTGAACTATCTTGGCCACAGGATAAGAGAAGTAAACGTAAAGGTTCAATACTCAAATGACGAGTTGCAGAGTACCACCGATCCGGCCGAGTTTTTGCTGTTGTTTTTGATGCCATTGGGGCTGGCCCTGGTACCCATATCACTTTGGTTTTGCTTTGTATTCGGCAGAAGGTGTTCAAGATATAAACAGGAACAGTCTGAACGAATCGAACAGAAAAAGGGTACGCACACGAATTATGTTAAAGTAGACTATGATTAAGTTGTGTTTTATTTATTACAAACGTGATTAAAATGATTAAAATGTAATGTAATTAACATTCAATCGATTAAATACTAATGAGTTTATAAACATTGAAGTTTTTTTAAAATTATTTTCACTTATAGAGGGAGAGCCAGTGACCAATTTTCAGTTGTCATTGCAAAAGTCTTAAAAAGTTACTGACTCTAAAGTTTAATATCTGCTCGACAATATAATCCAATTCTGGCAGCCCCCAATGGCCGGGGTAAGTTACCATAAAATTTCAAAGAGGGTAGGAAAAAAGATTCATTTTAGTTAAAGTATCAGCCATGAAATTTATGCAGATTATTTATAAAAGTATACTGATGGTATGAAAAAATTCGCGAGAACATTTTCGTCCCTCCTAATTGTTGACAGAACGCTATAAAAATTTTTTAGAGAATATTTTTGTTACTTCATTAGTCTTCAAATTATAACACAATACAGAAAATATATACAGAAAACATTATATTGGATGCCAGAAATAAATTTCATCACTTACTGATAAATTAAATAAAATAAAAAATAAAAAATAAAAAAAAATATTGCAGGTAACGACGCTGGGATTCGCTTCTAAACGGTTGTTGGGAGTCTCCCAAAACCTCCTGGAACGAATGACACTCAACCACCTTTCCACTACTCAAACTCCACACGGCTCCTCTCTTCGCACTCAAACCGGCTCCTTGCTGCCACACCGTGGTGGATAAGGTGAAGGGGTGAAGAGTGGTGAAGGGTTGCGATATTGCTTTGAGCGGAAAAAAATTGAACTCGATATAAAAAAATTGGGAAGGTAAGCACGATATTACAGACTAAAGCCACCTCTGCATCCTTCAAGCCTCTCTATCATTCTTTGCTTGCACCTTCTGTCCTTCCCTGTGCAATGTACTTATTCACTTTTTGTATGGTTGCTTAGTGCTTCCCAGGCGAGGAATATCGGTATAAGGGATAGTGCTGGATTCTCACTAAATTTTCCATCATTAATTTTAGTACAAAGAAAGGTATGTTTTTACAAATAAATCCATTCGATTTGGTTGTCTAGGAGTGGGAGTCAATCTCCTAAGATTGTAGATATAAAGCCTTGGTGATAATTCGTGCTGTGCCCATTATGTTATTTATTGTCGTTTGATTCCTTATTAGGAACCCATATGCAATTCTCGAAATTATGTGGGCCTTAGTGATTTGAATTTGAGTACCTGAAACGATGTAGGAGATCAACAATAGCTGCGAGTTTTTTTCTTAATTCATTAATTAATTAATGTGCTATCCTTGTGAGTTTGTCGCCTTTTGTAAGACGCAGGTATTTTGCTTCCTCAACTCTTTTTAACCCGCCAGCGGTGACGCAAAATTATCTTACATAGTTGGTGACGTCGGTCTCAGAGACCGAAAATTTCGAGTGAAGATCAATCCAAAATAACACAATTTCTGTAAATGTAGCAAATTGAACTTAAAAAATACAAGGTTAAAGTATAATAAAACACAACAAAATATTACACCACATCACGTTTATTAATAATAATAAAATTCCCCTGCAACACTAAAAAATTATGTTATTTTCATACACATATTTTTAAGTTTAAATCTAAATAATTTACATATCATTAATTTACTCAAAACAGCCTTGGAAACAGTTTGAAGCCTAAGCAATCTTCAAAAAAATTAAAATGTTTTAAGTCATTGAGTAAATAATAAGCCACAAAATTATTGGAACTTTCATTCACTTTCCACTGAAACTGTATTGCACAATATGGCTTATTGTAGTCGCAAATAAAAGGATTTCGGATTAAAATTGTGGATGATTATACATTATTATGTAAGGATCACATACGATGATGTTTTTGTCTGAAAGTCCTTTGTACATTTGGCTTGCGTTTTGTTGCGGACCATATGTACTCGATACGTGTTTTCAAGTCCACCACAACAACAGGTACGCAAAATTATGCACAAGTATTATTTTTAGACATTTGAGACACCATCCTTAATAAAAAAAAAATTTGAGATACTACTTCTGAATCATTTGCTGATCTGGTATAAACTTTCTCATTGAAAAATGCCAGCCAATACATAGCATACTCAAGTGACCACACATGTAAAAAAAATACTCGATTGAATCATTTCACTTACGTAAATGGTGACGTCGGTCTTACAGACCGATTTAGGGCTTATCTCTGGAATTCGCGCTCACGTTACCGTTACTTGATCGACTATCAAGTGGAGATGTCCGATCAGGCAGCTATGCAAAATTACAGCCAGAATCGACAAAGGATTAAGAACTTATTCTATGTTTTCTACGAAACCGGTCTCACAGACATATGCGTCACCACTGGCGGGTTAAGATATTATAGTTAACTTTTATCAAAGGTTGAACATCCACTTTGTTCTTTGTTTAAAGATATTGTATTTTGTCTTGTTCGTGTTCATGGTTAATCAGCTATGAAGTAACCATTGCCAATATTTGTCTAGGTCTCTGTTTGTTGTTTATTCTATGTCAAATTCAGTCTTGCTCGAGTAAATCAGAACTGTATTGTCCGCGTACATCCACTACTTTCGACAGCTGATCTTTTTAGGCTCGGTTTCGATGTGCGATGTCAATAGCTGTATTTATGCTTATATAAATACCTGAAATACATACAAAAATATTTTAAATATGTATAGAATGAAGAGAAGATTCAGATGTAAATGTTTTTATATGTACTCAATCATAAACAATTTTTAGTTTTCCACATTTATATATTCGTTTAGATATCCCATAGTTACAAGCAGTGTCGTTCAATTAACTATGTTGTTCAGAATACAGCCACAATACTGACACTAATCGATACATCGTAACATTCTGCATTTAGTCAACCCTGGAAAACAACTTGATTAGCTATTTTGTTGTGACGCGAATTTCGTCAGCTGACTTTGACAAGCCGGCGATGCTTCTTCAATAAATTTCTGGCGCAAACATTTCGCAAATACTAGCAGTATTTATAAATTCTCTTTAGTTTGTTGCTGTAAATAATAATAACACAAAATGGTGAATCATGAAAATGACTTCAAAGGAAAAGTTTCCAGGTCGTTTGTGAACAGGAACTTGGTGACGATCGTCATGATTCCCTCGCTGATTGCGCTACACTACGGCTGGATGCTGCTGCAGAAAGATGAATCATTGGTCAAACAGGAAGAACGCATAGAATTGCCGATCGTAACAGTAAGTGGGCAGCTTACCGTTGAAATTGGTAAATAGTTTGAATTTCAGGGAACACGGTACTTGCTGAAAAAGCTGAATATAACTTCTAGCGAGGGCCCCAGCAGCCCTTAAGAACAATCAACACTCGTATATGTATGTATGTCCAGCAGTTTCGTTGGGATAATAGTTAATTTTGTGCAATAAAATGTGAAGTAATTAAACAAACAAATCTACTTGTATTGTATGTACATGTATTAGAAAAAAAGTTGACATAATAGCCTTAAGCAACGGTACTTCACACAGTAGATTAATATCTTCAGCAACAGCGTTTTATTGGTTTCAGAAAATTCATCGTATAAATCAATGCTAATGGAATAATGGTTTTAAAGAAAACCCTTTAGAGAGATGAACAAATGAAGTCCTTTTTTCATCGTTGGGAGGTGCAAATCTTCAAAAGATACCGATTTGCTCCTGCTTCTCGGCATGTCGTATTTTTACCGACTAAAACTACCTCCGCCTCCTCCGAAAACCTCTCACTCCATCATTCTACGTGTGCAATTATTTAATTAGTACTTCCCAGACGATGTACATCGGTATAAGGAGTAGTACAGTATCTCAACAATTTTTATTTAGGGTTCAATATATCCAATTTTGTTTCACATTGGTAGAATAAATCTTAGCGTTCTTAGTTATTGAATTGAGTTTTCAGTAAATGTTTACGTAGCATAATCTTAAACGATTTTATGTTACGCGCTTCTCTTATTGTGTGAGGTAGCTCATCGTAAAAATTTGATGCGGCATTAATCGGATCCATCCTCAGGCGCTCTGTCCTAGAAAATTTTATGAAAATATTCGCGTTGCTCATATTTTAGTCGTTTCACTCCCCCCCACCCCATTTATATCTAGCTTCATTGTTTCCATTTCTTTATGGTGTCAATATTTAAAATGAATTTTCCTTCTCCATGTTAGTCAATCCGTCTACGTTGAGTTCTTGTGCTACTTTATATACTTCAGATGCAGCGGTCATTCTTTGCAAGTTGTATATGCTTTGGTTAGTAGCCGTGACATGCTCATGAGGTTATTTTTCGTAGTCTGGCGCCAAATTATAATCCCGTATGTAATTCTTGACAGTATGTATGCAGTTTTAATTTGTTTTTTATTTTCAACTAAGAAATAGCTGAAATGATGGAGCAGACCAACGATGAAAAACTAACGTGAACACCGCATATAAATGGCATGAGGAAAAAAATAGCAGCTATCGTTGGTCTGCTCCATCGTTTCAGCTATTTCTCTCGTGATTCCGTTCAAATCCTTTTTTTCGACGCTGCAATGCAGAAACACTACTACCGATTAGTTAAAGCTTCTTATCGTCGATTCTTGACCGGCTAAAATCACCTTTGCTTCCTTCAAACCTCTCCCTACATTGCCCTTCTTGCATCCTTCGGTTTACGCACAAGTTGTTTGCATACTTAGTACTTTCCAGACGATGAATTTGGATTTAACGAATTTTTTCAACGTTGGGAGGTGTAATCTTTAGAAGATTTCGATACCTTCCAGCATGTCGGATTTTTATCAACTAAAATCACCTGTTATAAAAGAATAATAAATACGCAAATCTCTGTAGGTTATAAAATTTATTGAAATAATAAATTTGATGATCACCATTTCAATTAACAATCCAGTTCTATTCGAACAAAAAATTTTCTTCTCGGTTTCCTCGTTCCTTTGTTTTTTTCGCAACAAATTCTATTTTGCTCACTGTCAACTAATTATTTGTCTAGCTGTTGGCCAGGATGAGTTTCTACACCGTAGACCCTCGCTGGTCCGTGACTTGATCGCAATACACCTTCATCTCCACCAAATCAGACTCCATCATTTTTTCATGAATTCTGCATAGTTGATACTAATGCTTACTACTTCCCTTACAATACTTATCGGTATAATGAATGCTACCAATTAATAAGGTTTCTAGTCATTTTGGTTAGATTTATAAATCAAGTTAGATCTTTAAACCTACAGTAGACCCTCGGTTTTCCGACAAACGTTTTGCAGGGCGGTGTAAAACTGTCGAATTTTTCAGATTATAGAGTACTGCTTTAGAATCTCTACAGTCCGAATGTTTTTGAAAAAGAGCACCATGTAATCCGACAAATTACAAATCAAAGATTTTACCTAAACTACAAATACTACATATATATATAATATGTATGGTGAATTTAGTAAATTAAACATTACAATAGAGAGTTTACGTTTTATTATAAAATTAACATGATAAATGCTATAGAATTTACAGAAAATAATAACTTAACTTATTTACGGTAGAAAATAATTATGTACCAACAAATGTACATATATATTTTATTATTATCTGTGGTGACTTAAATTGTCCGTCAGTTGAATGGCCTTCAAGTCCGTCTTCTATTGCCAAATTTTCTAATGCACTCTCTATTCTCCTCTCCTCATTTCTTTCTCACTTTTCTCTATCTCAGTTTAACTCGCCAATAAATGTAAATGGCCGTTGACTGGGTTTGATTTTAATTAATCTCCCATCTCGTCTGTGTCTGCGGCTGATTTTACCTTATCTTCCTATTGATCCTCATCATCCTCCTCTTAATATACAATTAACCTCACCTATCCAAAAGCTCCATAACTTTCGTGTTCCTCCAGCCTACAATTTCCGTAAAACGGACTATCTCTCTTTATCCCTTGAATTATCTTCGATTGACTGGGCTGCACTTTTCTCCAATCTCACTTGTGATGAAGCTGTAGCCAAATTCTATTATGTCCTGTCAAACCTGATATCACAATTTACTCCTCTTCGTCGTTCATCTAAGAAATCTGACCCTCCTTGGCTCACTCAATCGGTTCTTGATGCTATCAAGTGGAAAGACAGGGCTCGAAAACGGGTGAAAACATCTGACTCTTTTGAAGCGCAATCTGTTTTCCGAAGGCTTCGGTCTGTTGCTAAGCAGAAAATACGCCAAGCTATTTGCGCCTATCACAGCTCTATTGAAAACACTCTCCTCTCTAACCATTCTAAACCATTCTGGTCATACATAAGATGCTTAAAGTCCTTCTCATCTATCCCTAGCTCCATGCAATGGAATCATAACTGTGCTTCTTTGCCTGTGGACATAAATAATCTCCTTGCCACGTACTTTTCATCTACGTTTTCTCCACATAAGCCAAACATTTTCACTCCTGACAGAAGTGTTCAAAATCCTGCTATTTCGTCTATAATTGTCAATCCCCACCTTATTAAATCCGTTATTGATTATTTAGACCTTAATGTTGGTCCAGGTCCTGATGGTATTCCTAATTTGTTTATCAAATTCTTATCCTCATCTCTGAGTATTCCTCTTTCCTTCATTTTTATTTTAAGTCTCTATTCAGGTGTTTTTCCACAGTGCTGGAGAGTGGCCAACATATTACCCATCCTTAAGTCTTCAAGTGTTACGAACTATCGTCCCATATCACTCTTGTCCGCTTTCTCTAAAATTCTTGAGCGTATTGTCCACTCAAATCTATACATGGCCTTAGAACATGTTATTGTCCCGGAGCAGCACGGCTTTCTTCCTAATCGTTCCACTACCTCAAATCTGCTTGTCCTTTCAAACACTGTTGCTACTTCTCTTGATAATCATCTGCATGTTGATAGCATTTATACCGATTTTTCGAAGGCTTTCGACACTGTTGATCACTTCATCCTGTGTCGCAAGCTTGAGCGCTTTGGAGTTTCAGACTCCCTATTTCTGAGGGTATATTCCTATCTCTCGTCAAGGTTTTGCCGCGTTTCTGTCTTAGGCACGCACTCTGTTCCCTTTCATCCCGAGTCTGGTGTCCCGCAAGGGTCCATACTAGGCCCTCTTCTATTCACTCTGTACATAAATGACCTTCCTTCTATACTCAAATCTCCCTGTCTTCTTTATGCTGATGACCTCAAGATATTCCGGGTGATTCGGTCTCTTGAAGACTGCAAAGTTCTTCAAGATGATCTTATCTCACTGAGTTCCTGGTGTCAAGCTAATTTCCTTTCACTTAATATTCCCAAGTGTCATACAATGACTTTCACTCTTAAGACTTCTTCCATCTTCTTTGTGTATTTTATTAACTCTATTCCTTTAAATAAAGTCGACCGTGTGAAAGATCTTGGCGTCATTTTTGATCCTAAGCTAAAATTTGACGCTCACGTTCACAATATAGTTTCTAGAGCCTCAAAGCTGTCAGGATTTGTGTTAAGACATTCACTTATTTTTACTAATCCCTATTCCGCTGTACAATTGTTTGTGACTATCGTACGTACTATTTTAGAATATGCATCCCAAATTTGGTCTCCTTATTCTGTTTCCCTGATCAATCTTGTTGAATCCGTGCAGCGTAAATTTACCCGCTTTCTACTTTTCAAATTCAATATCCCTTATATTCCCTATGAAGAACGCCTTTCTTTTTTTAACATTCAGTCTTTAATCTCGCGATGGACATATCTTGATCAGTGCTTACTGTTCAAGCTTTGTCATAACTATTTACAAGTTAATATCGACCATTTAGTTTCTCTGCGACAATGCTCTAGACCCTCCCGGTCTTCCGATATTTTTGTTTTGCCTTTCGCTAGAACGGAGGTCTACTTCCATTCTCCTCTGCTTGATTTACCAAGGACTCACAACAGACTTCAGCTTGGATCTTTTCCCTCTAGCATAGTTGCTTTCAAAAGAATTCTTGAAAATGTTTTGTCTATGTAATTACTTTTCATGTTCTTCAGAATTTGCGTTTTTGTATTTATTTCTATTTCGTTATTAAGAATGTGTGATCGTTCCTTATAAATTATAATTGACTTCAAATTTACAATATCAAATTACAACTAATAATATTTGGTTGTTATTAACAATATTAATTATTAATTATTAACAATATTTTAAGTTAAGGAGTTATATAAATTAATCTTGATTTGTTTTTAAATAACATTTTTTACAACATTGATCCAAATTTTGCTAAAATACACAATAATAATAGAATTACTATGAAGGTATTTGGGATCTGCACGAATTAATAGTGCGTTTCAACAGTTTCAAATGAAGCAATTTTTTTGACTTTTTCAGTTTTTCTATCCTCAATAAAAAACGGCTAAACCGTATTTGTTGAAAAGTCATGCAATTTTAAGTTACCTAATTACGCGTTGTTTGAAAACGGTCCCACGTCAATACGATCTTTGGTTCTCGAAATAATCGAGACGAAAAATAATTCCGAACGCACATCCGCACATACGTACATACACAAACAAAGACATCTCTCTAAAAACGATGGATTTGGATTCTAAAGACCTTAAAACGTGGAGATATGTCAAAATTTGGGATTCGTAAAATCGACCCCATTACAATAACTTCCCATAGGGAACTGGAAAGTTAATTAAGGTAATGCTACTTTAAATAATAATAATGAGGGGTGCTCATAGCAATAATTGAAATCAATTAATATTAATCGTACCATCTTAGGCAGTGACAATTGATAACTTAATGCTTTTGGGAATAGGGAGGGGGATGGTATGTCGAATGGAATCTTTAGGCGGATCAATCGGAGGGGAATAACAAAGTTTTTTTACGAAGCTTGTGATTTTCATATCGATGCTTGAAAGGCAAAGGGCACTTGCGAATATGTTGGCGAAATTGAGAATTCAGGATAATTGAATAATGTTTTTGTTTCTACGCCAACTGAACTAGATTTTGCCGCGTGATAGCCATTTCGAATACTCGCGTCCAAAATGTATTCATTCAACTTTTTACAATAACAACAGCTAAACAAACAATGCAAAACTTGAACCGATATTAAAATTAACATTGATAATAATAGAGTGTGGTAATAACAAAAGCAAAATGCTGAATTTTTCCAAAAAAAAACTAATAATGCTACCCTATTTAAGTGTTAAGCCATAAACAAAAATTGACAAAGATGCAACAAATCATGATTCACATTTAACTTCAGGTAATGCCTACAATCCGCATATTTATTCTTTGGCCAGTGGCATCAAAAAAGTGCCGACCGTTTCATCATTAAACATTCCCTCTATAATTGCTTTTACCTCATCATGGAAATCTGTAGTCAACATGGAGAGGTGTATAACAACAAAGGACCAAAAGCAACGCAAGGCGACTCAACACATCACATGGCGATCCAACCTCATTACCAAGGAATGGATCGTGATCTGCAAACCAATCGTTTACTTTCTCAACATCCTCGATGTCTCGTATTACGCGAGAGTCCCTAGAATCAACGTGCTGGACTGAAGGATCAATTGAAGCCTGAAGCCTTACAATATCACCTAAAGAGATGATACGATTACTATTTACTCATTCCTCTTCTTGTTCTTATCATAAGTATTATTTTGAGTGTTACTAGTTTCCATATACCGTGCTTTGAGTATACTTCTTCGCTAGGTGTTGATTCTCTGATTGACATTATTTGTCTGATGAACATATCATTTTCGCCTTGCAGAGCTGCTACTCTCTCCGGAAACAACCCCGCTATTATTATTATCCAAATGCTGGCCCCATATTCCAAGTTTATTCTCACTAGTGTCACAATTAACAATCTTAGCGTTTTAAGCCAGCCTACTTCTTGGGATGGGATATTTCGGTTCTTTTCGTCATACTCAATAAGTTTTTATGCTATCCATGCTAAATTATACCGTTATTTACTGTACGTTTCTATTCAAATGAAAGTGTGCTTTCTAATGTTGTAAAACGAATAGCTATCTTCTGTAAAATATTTTTGGGTTCATTATATTACATTACTATTGTAATTTCTTATCAATTTCATGTGTGATTTGGAGATTTTCAGTTTGAAGTAAGAATCGCAAATGTGCGCTCTTACCATTCATCGAAAATTGGTTCGACCTTTCGTCAATTATTTATTGCAATTAGATTTACGTTCCAAACACATTGGAGTTTTTGTTTCGTATCTCCATCACCGCCAAATGGAATCATGGAAAAGAACATATTGATATATGTAATAATATTGACTGTCGAACATATTTTATGAAAACTCAAAATTTTGTTCCTGTCCACCCAAGCAGGTCGGCGTGAAAATGTTCCTATTGTTTTGAACAAGAAGGGCTTTTTTAAACATTTATATTAGTGCCATCTTTGAGATTAGCGTTTTCATAAGGAACATATACATACACATGTTTAAAAAAATTCTGAGAAGGGCCCGACATGGTCAAATCCGATCCAAGTAACATTCGTTAAGTATATTCAATTTCTGCTATACTTTCGGCAAATACGTATTTATTTGTAATAATAACAGCTCCTCTTTCATCCCATTATTGTGGTCAATGAGTAGCGATGGTTTTTTGCTTTAAACTTGCTCTCTTCGGATATCCTTATGGAACAACAAGCTAAAACTGTTGATCTTGCATTAAATTCCCAATCATTTAGGCATGACAAAAGTGGAAGTTATTCGACTATTTTAAATTTTTGAATACATAGAAAAACAATGATTAAATATTACTATTACATATTAAATAATTTTTTATACCACAATATGGTCCGCTCAATTACCTTAATATTTATTGAAAATAGAAATAAAGGTGTTAACATTGTTAGCTTAGTTTCCAGGAAACTCAAAACTTTGTTTTTTGTTTCATTTCACCTTTACCTACGTGAGTTTATGCGAATGGTACGGAGTTTATGCGATTTATTACGTGATAAAAGGAGAAGGAACCTATCCGTCCACTTGACATTTCAATCTTATATTATAGTATAGTATAGTATTGTATATAGTATATGAGCGCACATAGATCTCGCCAGCCATTGATTTGGTTTAAAAAAGACTATAGTGAAGGTGGCATTTCCTCGAACCCATAGGAGGGAAAGCAGCTCTTGTCTAACTGACTCCCTCACTACTTGAGGCAACCGTTGGTGCATTCGTTTCAGCATTGCTTCCGTTTATAGCCTTTTCTGTCGAACCAATTCCGAGACTGGCAGATCAACCTGCTTCCGCGGGAGATACAAATTAAGCATGTCGCACCTTCTGCTTCTTGGTTTTGTATTGGGATGATCCAATCCTTAGTGCTGCCTGAAAATGAGTGTAGTATATTTGGATGACTTAGGCGCCGCTCCTGGCGTCTAAGCTGGAGCTTCTCCTTCTGTCGATAGGGCGGTCGTCTCATGTCTGAGATGGTTCTGAAAAAGCAGCAAATCCATGGTAATACAGGCTCTTCAGCACAAGGGGCAGCTTGAGGATGTTCGAATCCATTGCTCAATGCATCTTTTTCATACAAAGATAAAGGACAGATTGGCTCTTTCGCGAGACCGTTCAAGGTAGATAAACCCCCCACTTTGTTAGTTCTCTAGATAAAGAGAAGATGGTGGAAGTTCGTATCGCGAAGCAAACAAAAGTTAGAGGGAGTTGGGACAGCCTGTTCTTGCTGGGAACTATGAGCGTGAATTATTGTTCAGGAAGTTCACCTACTCCAGTTGTAGTTGACTCCTTTGGAGAACGTTGATCGTGAACCAGTGAATAACCAGTTTATAATATGATCAGCAAGAAGCAATTTCGGGCCCCATTTGAGCGTCATTTGTAATTAAATTTATTATTAAGACGGGTGTCATTTTTTTTGTTTTTGTATGTGGTTAAGTGCGGGGATATGTTTCACCACAGCAAAGTTGTGTGACAGGCGTAAGCAATAAAAATATTCTAGATGATGTATAAAAATCAATGGCTTACAGTTGCTTTTTTTATTGACTCCAAAATATACACTCCTTATTCTTACATAAAAAATAATGCGTTTTTTAAACAATAATTGTAGGTCACAAGGAAGGATTGTTACAACAACAAGCCAAAAATTTCGTCCGTGATTTAAAGGTAGAAATAAGACGAACTTTTGCTGCTCCAGCAAACATTTTCAAAAGTATTGATCAGTACCCAGAAGAAGAATATTACGCGCACTTAAGAACCGGAATTGCGAAAGAACTACAATTGATGCAAGCTTGTCAACCGAATCGAAATCATCAGCCACCCCATGAACTCACCACTCAAATTATAACGCTGACCATCACAAAACGTTTCAATCTGCTCGCAAACATCCTGCAAGGATACCAGTACTAAAATTCACCAAGCAAGCGTTCTGTCGGTTATGCCACCACCATGAGCAAAGCTCCAAGATGTTTTCAACATTCAAACGAAAATTTGCTCTATGATTTGATCCGATTATCTAAATGTAGAAACCAATTACCACTTTTTTCTGCCTCAACGATGCTTCAACAGTGCAACCATTCCGAAGTATTGTAATGATAATCGTGCTATTGGACCGTTTTTATCAATGTTGTCTTAAAATATTGCATGAATTTTTTTTGGATTTTTCCTCGTACATTTTCGTTAATTTTAGCAATTTTTACCTGTTTTTTTAGTGTGAAAGCTTAATTCTCATAACAGATTCGTGATCTACCGCCAATACCGACATAATCGTCCCAAAACACATAACCAATATCTTCTTTTCATTTAAGAACAACCAATAAGGAAGAATTAATCGAAACTAGACTCTCTTTTACCAACCAACCATACCGCACCAGGTCCCGATAGTATCTGCGTTGATGACGTCAAATTAATCAAAGAAAATATTGCAAATGTTCTCGTGGAATTAATAAATAAATATTTTAAGGAGGGAAGATTCCCGGGATACTTAAAAATCTCTGCAGTTATACCGATTTTTAAAGGGGGCGATGAAACTGACCCAAACAATTACATACCAATTTCACTCTTGAATCCTTTAAATAAAATCTTCGAAAAATTGTAGATTCCCGAATTAAAAAATTCTTGTTGCAAAACGAAATCTTGGATAGAAACCAGTACGAATTCCAGGCAGGCAAACCACAACAAATAAAATATTTAGGACTTCTAATAGACGAGAAACTAACATGGACTTCACACATAAATGATCTAAGGAAAAACTGGCTTTCTTCATTGGTCTTCTACGTCGCTTCTACTTCTTTCCAAAGAAAGGGAACCTCATGACCATCTCCAGACTACTAACCATGGCGTATAAAACCATTTATAGACTCCCTATGCCAATTCCAACGAGCGAAGTTTACAAAACAGCCCAAGAATTGAATTTGCAAGGCATGATTTCCATGCAAACAGCTAAATTCATACAAAAGAATTTACACCGTAATGAGTACACCGCTGTGAAATTAGATAGAATTGAGGGAAGAACACTTACAGAATGAGGAACATGAATAATATAGCTGTCGCATTTGACAGAACTGATCGGCTAAAACAAGACCCCTTCAACAAAGCAGCTAACTTTTTCAATACACTACCTGACAAAATTAAAAACATAGCGAACCCAACTTCCTTTAAGGGGTTACACCACAGTGGCGAGCAAAAATTTAAGGTTTTTTTGCGATTTTTTTTCAAGTGGAGGGAAAAGTAATGGGGTAATTCTTTTCAAGAATCTTGCTAAGCATGTTTTCAAGTTTGAAAAAAAAATGTTTTCAAAAAATATTACAAAATGGCTGCCCAACAGCCGTTTCTGCGGGATGGTTTTTTTGGAGGAGCTTCGCGGCACGCAGTAGAAGTGCACCAAAAATTAATCTGGAATAAATAAAACAAAATCCTTAAACTACATTAGTATAATTATAGAAATACGTCGGGGATTTTGAAAATATTCGTTTTTGTTAAATTGGCGAGCATTTGAAAAAAAAGTTCATTATACTACCAAAAAACGGGCACTTATTTGTACCTAATAAATCGAAATATTAACTTATCGAAAATCGGTTACGTAGTTCTATGCGCAATGTTGTTTTAAAGATGTGATATTAATTTGGAGTGGAAAAATAGAAAATTGCTTGAGTTATGCTGCGTGCCGATTTACAGAAACATGTCTAGAGAAAAACGCGTTTAAAGTTTTGACTTTACTATACTTTACGTCTTCTCTCAACATCAAGGAACGCTGTACTAACATACTTTGTGGTTAACATCCTTGAAAATGTTTCTAACAATATCTATCAGTGTATAAGAGAAGTTAAAAATCGAATAATAAGCCATAATGCTGCACCCGACGAGCAGGTGTCGTATTTACCGCAGGTAGTCGTTTCGGAGCAGTCGGGAGGGATCGAAAAGAGCTCGAAATTTCAATAAAAACGATTTCTGGCAGATATAAAACCGTTTGTCTCTTATTCTAGAGGATTCAAAGGTTTTTTTAAGTTAATAAAAATAAAATCAATTTTTTGAAATTTCTACTGTGGCCTTAAAACGACACTAAAAGAATACCTCCTGCAAGACCAACATTCAATTACAATCAGCCCCACACAAATCAAAGCCAAACATCAAATCAAGATGAAATGAATTTTAAACATATATTCTGAATTATTAATCTAACTAAAAGCCAAATTTGTGAGTTTTAGTATCCTTTTAGTAAAAGGATACTAAAACTCACAAATTTGGTACTTTCCCTTATACCGATTCTTATCGTCTGAGAAGTACGATGAGGTACTATGTACTGAAATATAAATACGGAGAATGACTGAGGAGAGAGTGATTGAAGGAGACGGAGGTGGTTTCAGTCGGTAGAAATTCGGCATGCCGAGAGACAGGACTGTTCGGTTTTTTTTTTTGAAGATTTGTACCTTCCAACGTTAAAAAAATACCACGGATACCATATATTGCATAAAAACTATACACCAATTTTGTGTGGCTGTGTAATTTTAAAATATTCTTGCTGAAAAAATAATTTGAAAGACATTCCATATATTGGTGTGGTGGTGATAATTGTTTATTGAACGACGTTTTCCGTAAGCAAGTCCAACAGAATTTCTAATTTTATTTCTTTCAACTTGTTTTCATATTCAAGCGATTTCACAGTTTTGGCCAACTTCACCAAACTATTATCAGTCACAGGATCAACATCTTTCTTAGATACTTCAACCCAATCTCCTTCGGTGAATAATAGCTGCTTATTTTCCAAATTCAACGTAATATTTTTGAAATCATTGATGTTCTCCTTCAATATAGCTACCCCGATGTTGCACCGCGACATTCTGACGGGTGTATGTTTAGGCAAGAATTTTTTCGTGAACAGATGCATCTCTGAAAGATATAAACAAAATCTTATTTATTCGCAACGGTAAATGATACTGGTCTCTCTTGACTACTTTTCACTAGCTTTCGAACTAATCGCACTGAGAAAATCTTACGAACAATGGCCTTTTTGTCGTCTTATCCTCGAAAAGCACTCCTGATTTCTAAATATTCATATATTTACCAACGTTGTATCCTTGAAACAAATCCAGCGCAAGCGCGTGATAACTAAATACTCGTGTTTTCCCATTCACCATAGTAACCGACAAATCAAACAATAATGATTAGTGACATTTTACAGGAATATGTGAATGTGCTCCGACATGAACCTTCTTCAATATTTATGTAATGTCTGAAGTGATTTTTGAAACGCAAAACAGGTTCGTGCATTCCAATAATTTGCATACCATTTTATCTAACAGCATTAGATATTTTATTGACATTATTGCCAAATACGATCAATTGATTAAGAGCGCGGAAGCAGGACTCAACTTGAACAAGGTAATGAATAAACCGTTTCGAATTGTCTATTACCTAAAATTCTTAAGTGTACAAATCTAGAAATATGCTGGTTTGCGAATTTGACTGTCTTTTCAGAATAGCTCGTCTGTCAAAAGATTGAAGTACGTAGGTGCTTTTTCTTTTGTTTGTGAAACTGTTGGAATATTTTGAAATAGATTTTCCGGATAAGGGTAATGATGCTAATTCGGCAAAAAGGGGGATAGAGACGGTTGTAAAATCGTATCTTCGACTGACGTATGATATTACCTATGCAAGTGGATATTCCGCAGATATTTTGGCTTGGAATTCATAATTCTCGGCTGCGATTTTTATTTCTCTCTTTTATCGCTGAAATGTCCATGCTGCGATGATACAGCAACGCAGAAATAAAACAACCGCGATCGGATTTCAGACAACTGTTTTCGTTTATTTCCAATCATCTTAAATACTATTCTTTCGCATTAGTTTCTTTATAAATTGTAACACTATAAACCAACCACTCAAATCATGAGTCAATTGACCCCTTGTAGTCAAATTGATTTGCTATCACTTTTCAAAAACCACATATAGTCCAGTAAAATGGTGTTAATTTTGACGTTAACAGTGCAGTTTGGGCTGGCATGTATGGTATTAAAACGGCGAGAATAAATCTTTTTTGAAAGTATAGAAAAATCAAGCTATTTAAGATATTGACATGAAATTTTAAATGTATATATGTATATTGAAGTTAAAAGTTAAGATTGACATTATTTAAAAAGTGACGGCCGTTTCGACCAAGCACTTGAGCAGTGCAAAAAAAGGCAGATTGCATCTCGTAAAACCCTGAGAAAACTATCCATATGTGACCACATACTAAAAAAGTTCTGTTAGTCTTGAGTATAAATTACTGCATGAGGACGAATCTGGGGCAATAAGTACTATTTTCGCGATTAAGTGCACGTTTAAATAAACGAATAACGATTTTTCAATTTTCTTTCGATTGAAAACAGTATTCTAGAATGCTCTAACCTGTGCAGTAGTTAAACAGTCTATTGGTATATGTGGAAAATTTCAAGTAAATTGGATGAGTAGTTTTTCACAAATCTACGACACGCGCACAAAAAGTATGTGTCGTGAAAAACGCGTTTAAAGTTTCTTTGGTTTACGAGAATTATTTCGTCTTTTTTGACTTGAAAGCATTTTCAATCAAAATATGCACTAACTTTTAATGTATGTAATAGAACTTCTATGTAT
Organism: Oxycera nigricornis; assembly: GCA_963942545.1. Lineage (NCBI taxonomy): Eukaryota > Metazoa > Arthropoda > Insecta > Diptera > Stratiomyidae > Oxycera > Oxycera nigricornis. Next base: position 83,248,207 of record OZ012660.1, read on the forward strand.
TGTATTAGAGAGTATAACAGTCGAATAGTTACATAGTGGCATATGTTCGGGCACTTGTAGGCCACATGCGCTTAGTAGGACTATAGGAGGACTATAGGAGAAAGGGGGACTACGAGCGCTGCAGATTGAAAATCAGTTAAGATATCGATATAAAATTTTGTACAGGTATTTTTAAGGTACTTTCCACGTTACGAAATATTCCAAAAGAAAATTTGAATTTTTTTAACGCAGTACTCCCCCCCTCCCCCTCAAGTTCAACTTTCTGGGGCCACAACTTTAATCCTCTGGGCTCCATCTTGAAAACAAACATAAAGTAGGGCACACACATTTCTCGGAAACCATGAATTAACGATAACTGAAACTCCGTCACCAACTTCTCGCTAAATGCTATAACATGAATCAGATGTAACCCAGTTTTGTGAAAGTCGATGAATGTTTTGTTATTATTTTCGTCACTTAGAAACTTTTCTTACTCCATGTCCAGAAGATAAAGATGAGCTGACTTGGCGTACATTTTTTCCGGATAGATAGTATATACCGATAATCGTTGGTCCATTTCTATCAATAATGTCTTAAAATAGATTCTAAACGTGTTTCGTGATATACTTGAAAATAAAAAAATCATGACGCTCAAAGATCCCCTTTTTCAACGTCGTTTGTGGTAAGTAACTTTTTTATTAGTGATACCACGGTATATGCACAACTTGCTGAAAATTTAACTCTACAATGCTCTAAAATAAATTGTTTTTAAGTTCAAAATGAGAAACGTAGGAAAAATCGAGATTTTTATAATTTTTAGACATTTCGACTTATGTATTAATATTCCCAACTTTTTTGAGAGGATAAGTCAATTATTGTTATACAAGTATTTCCACAACTTTTACTGCAAAATTAAGTGAGCCCCCTCTCAACAGCCAACTGAAAACAGATCCGCCCTGATCTAAATATTTATAACTGCAACGTATCGCTTTCCAGCCAACGAGTTCACATATATCTACAGTGACCATACGCCCAAAAAAAATCGGAGCAATCTTTATTATAAAAGTTATGTCCCGGCGTCCCGAATAGCGACCGAAATGCCCCACACTGTCCGATGGAAAATGTTTCTTCATTCTTTCCTTTGTGAAATAGACAAAATTCATAAAAGCAATTAGTTCTTCTTAATTTTTTGTACAGCAAAGTGAACATATCGAAATTGGTTCGTTCCAACACTTTCCACTTTTACTAAAAGTATCGTACCGTGTGTTTTTCCCTTTAAACCGGTGACAATTGGCAATGGTCGTTGCGTGGTCGAATGCTACCACTTCTCTTTTCACAGCCTGCTGCGTTATTGCTATTATTTTCTTTATAATTACCTAATAACGTTGTATTGTTATAAGTATTCAAAACGTGGGCAAAGTGTCATGAGAATCGGTTAAATAATAGTGGTTTAAAAATCGATCACAAGATTACGAAGTGCATTTAATTGAAGCCTTGAAATTTCTTAGTATCATTATTGTTATGTTTCAGGATCGCCATGTGATGGTCCTTTGATGTGATTTCCATGGTGAAGAAATCCGGAAAAGAAAAGTAAAAAAAGGGAAATTATAAGTGAGGAAAGGCCGCACAATTTTGATGCCACTGGCCAAGGTAAAATTTATATGCCGATTGTAGGCATTACCTGCAGTGCCAAATGATAGGCACAATTCACGGAAAGTCTAAAGAGGATGTGCCGAGTAGGAAAGGCACAAGTAAAACCAGCTCGCTAGTTCTCCAAAGACTATCGTTTCTTCAATGCTTACTTGCTATTTATACAAATTCTTAACACTAAATCGAACACTTATGGCCTAATAAAGTATCCTAAATTATGTATTTCAATAACTTATCACTACTCGTTCCACATGGCATTCACAACCAAAAGGCGATGTCCATGCACGTAAGGATCACGAGGTGATAAGCGCTATCGGTACATTCATGAAGCGATGTATTTATTGATGATTGATTCTTAAAGGACACCACACTATTCAATTACCATCATAATGTATTGTTATCAGAAATGAGTATGTACTATTATCAGAAATGTATTGTTATCAGAAATTGCTGTCCAACTGAACTGTTCAAAAACAACGGTTTTTAATGCTATAAAGTATTTTCGTAAATATGAAGTTGTAGAAAATGTTCATCGACGAAAAAAACCTCGAAAAACTGACGCATTTCTTGATAGAAAGATCGTTCGGCTGCCTAAAAAACCCCAAAAAAAGTGCAGCTGATATCCTTCGTGAAATTTTAGCTGAAATCGAAGTGCCAATATCGAAAAAAAAACTGTCCAACGCCGTTTGATAGAAGCAGGACTTCTCGGCCGATTGGCACGTAAGAAACCACTAGTAACAACGGCGCAAAGATTACGGCGTGTACGATTTGCCAGAAAACATGTGTCTTGGTCTCAAAATCAGTGGCGTTATATACTTTTCAGTGATGGAACAAAGATAAATAGAATGGGTCCAGATGGCTGGAAGTATGTACGACGCACTGTAGGCGCTGCTTTTAATTCTAAGTACGTCTCCCCGATTGTGAAACACGGCGACGGTTCAATAATGATATGGGCCTGTTTTTCCTGGAATGGGGTTGGGCCAATTTTGATGCCACTGGCCAAGGTAAAATTTATATGCCGATTGTAGGCATTACCTGCAGTGCCAAATGATAGGCACAATTCACGGAAAGTCTAAAGAGGATGTGCCGAGTAGGAAAGGCACAAGTAAAACCAGCTCGCTAGTTCTCCAAAGACTATCGTTTCTTCAATGCTTACTTGCTATTTATACAAATTCTTAACACTAAATCGAACACTTATGGCCTAATAAAGTATCCTAAATTATGTATTTCAATAACTTATCACTACTCGTTCCACATGGCATTCACAACCAAAAGGCGATGTCCATGCACGTAAGGATCACGAGGTGATAAGCGCTATCGGTACATTCATGAAGCGATGTATTTATTGATGATTGATTCTTAAAGGACACCACACTATTCAATTACCATCATAATGTATTGTTATCAGAAATGAGTATGTACTATTATCAGAAATGTATTGTTATCAGAAATTGCTGTCCAACTGAACTGTTCAAAAACAACGGTTTTTAATGCTATAAAGTATTTTCGTAAATATGAAGTTGTAGAAAATGTTCATCGACGAAAAAAACCTCGAAAAACTGACGCATTTCTTGATAGAAAGATCGTTCGGCTGCCTAAAAAACCCCAAAAAAAGTGCAGCTGATATCCTTCGTGAAATTTTAGCTGAAATCGAAGTGCCAATATCGAAAAAAAAACTGTCCAACGCCGTTTGATAGAAGCAGGACTTCTCGGCCGATTGGCACGTAAGAAACCACTAGTAACAACGGCGCAAAGATTACGGCGTGTACGATTTGCCAGAAAACATGTGTCTTGGTCTCAAAATCAGTGGCGTTATATACTTTTCAGTGATGGAACAAAGATAAATAGAATGGGTCCAGATGGCTGGAAGTATGTACGACGCACTGTAGGCGCTGCTTTTAATTCTAAGTACGTCTCCCCGATTGTGAAACACGGCGACGGTTCAATAATGATATGGGCCTGTTTTTCCTGGAATGGGGTTGGGCCAATTTTGATGCCACTGGCCAAGGTAAAATTTATATGCCGATTGTAGGCATTACCTGCAGTGCCAAATGATAGGCACAATTCACGGAAAGTCTAAAGAGGATGTGCCGAGTAGGAAAGGCACAAGTAAAACCAGCTCGCTAGTTCTCCAAAGACTATCGTTTCTTCAATGCTTACTTGCTATTTATACAAATTCTTAACACTAAATCGAACACTTATGGCCTAATAAAGTATCCTAAATTATGTATTTCAATAACTTATCACTACTCGTTCCACATGGCATTCACAACCAAAAGGCGATGTCCATGCACGTAAGGATCACGAGGTGATAAGCGCTATCGGTACATTCATGAAGCGATGTATTTATTGATGATTGATTCTTAAAGGACACCACACTATTCAATTACCATCATAATGTATTGTTATCAGAAATGAGTATGTACTATTATCAGAAATGTATTGTTATCAGAAATTGCTGTCCAACTGAACTGTTCAAAAACAACGGTTTTTAATGCTATAAAGTATTTTCGTAAATATGAAGTTGTAGAAAATGTTCATCGACGAAAAAAACCTCGAAAAACTGACGCATTTCTTGATAGAAAGATCGTTCGGCTGCCTAAAAAACCCCAAAAAAAGTGCAGCTGATATCCTTCGTGAAATTTTAGCTGAAATCGAAGTGCCAATATCGAAAAAAAAACTGTCCAACGCCGTTTGATAGAAGCAGGACTTCTCGGCCGATTGGCACGTAAGAAACCACTAGTAACAACGGCGCAAAGATTACGGCGTGTACGATTTGCCAGAAAACATGTGTCTTGGTCTCAAAATCAGTGGCGTTATATACTTTTCAGTGATGGAACAAAGATAAATAGAATGGGTCCAGATGGCTGGAAGTATGTACGACGCACTGTAGGCGCTGCTTTTAATTCTAAGTACGTCTCCCCGATTGTGAAACACGGCGACGGTTCAATAATGATATGGGCCTGTTTTTCCTGGAATGGGGTTGGGCCAATTTATCGAATTGAAGGCATTATGTACTCGATCAAGTAAGTTAATATACTACGAAATATTATACTTCCATGGGCCGAAGAAAATTTGCCCGTTATTTGGCAATTTCAACAAGATAATGACCCAAAGCATACTTCACGACTGGCCAAAAAATTCTTCGAAGACAATTCTATCCGTGTTTTGGACTGGGGATCATCAAGCGCTGACTTGAATCCGATTGAGCACTTGTGGAATGATATCAAAATCGAGATAAGTAAGCAAAACATCACTAATTTGGACCAATTATTCGAACGAGTGAAGGCGGCGTGGGAGGCCATTCCTATTGAACGATGTAGACACTTACTTGGATCAATGCAACGACGATGTGCAGCTGTCATTAAAGAAAAAGGCTTCGCTACGAAATACTTCGACTGCAAAAACCACTTGCGCTCATTTTTTCTGTTATTTTCTGCCATTTTTGGCGACTTTTTTCAAGTGTTCTCAAATGTTTGTCCCAGTCAATTTTCATTCAAAGACAACATTGGACATATTTGTGCAATTGAAAGACTAAATTATTCCAAAACTACATTAACTTGATAGATAATATGAAATTTCCGAGAAATTTGAATAAATTGATTGAATAAAGCGAATAAAATTCACAATTTTAGAGCGTTCTTAAGTATTTGTCCATAGCTGTATGCAACCAATGTTACCACTAAGTCTTCATTTTTAATTTGATATAGTGGTATAAATGAGCCAATTAATTAAATGCGATTTTTTGAATATAACTTTAGTGGCTGCTAAGATCTTCATCATCAATAATAAGCGTATTCACTTCTTACAGGTAAAAGTCGAATATGGAAAAACAATTCGCTCACTCGAAGAATTGATCAAAAATCTTTGTCATGAAATGTACAAACAAAATGAGACAAAGGACAGTATTCATTCCGAAAATCTATTGAGCAACAATTCGGAAACGAGCAAAAGAAGTGAGTCCGTTTTTAATAATCTGAATTGCTAGAAATTATGACTAATTGGTTTTAGAAAACATTCAACTACAAAATAGTAAAAATAAAAATAAATCATTTTCCTCAAAACCAAAGTGTCAAAACTCAATGGAGAGCCGCACCGTTATAGAAAATATTTTAGATAACGCTCAACACCTAACCAATGACCGACTTAACCGTGAAAAAATGGCTTTGCAAAAAGTTCAAGAAGCATTAAATCTAGCCGAAAACGCAATTCTGGAAAAAGAGGAGGCACTCAATCGAGAAAGTGTTATACGAGAAGAATGTAACCAGCTTGCGAGGACTATTTCTCAGGTTATGGAGGAAGCGGCACAAAAAGTAGAAATACATTTTGATGAAATCAGAAAGCAACACAAAGAGGAAATTAAACAACTCAACGTTTCGCGGAATGAAGTAAACATCATAGAAAAATATATATTTGGCTTGGATAAAATAGTCATTAAATTCTCAGTTGAAAAAGCAACTAGTCGAGCAGAAACAAAAAACTTTGGCAATAGACAGACAGAAGAAAGCATTGGAACTGAAGCTTAAGGATATTATGGTAGAAAATGCAGTTCTTGATTCCGATCTGCAGCTCGCTTCGCAGGCAATAGTAAGTTTTGTTCATAAATAGCAAATGTAGATAATATAGAACTACTCCTGGCTATAGGTTGGAATGGAACTCAAACTAGAAACAATAGAGAATTTATTAGACCAGGACCAAAAAACCAATAAGTATGCGACATTTCAGATTAGACTCTCTGTACATAAAGTATATCACATCACCTTCTTAAGTTAGATTTACAATTACCGTTAAATGGTTGGAAATCTTATGTAGTGCTAAACTATTTAGACAATTAATAAGGGTGAGAAGTACTGACTACAACAAGAGTTGAAGTCTGCGAATATCATCAGTAGCAACAAGCAAGCGAATATTAAATTAGAATCTATGGATTCAACACGTGGAGAATGACAACGGCTGAATATTTGAATAAAGGAACGATTCCCAACAAAGATACGAAATTTACCTGTAAAAAATGAAAACTAAAATGAGACTCCCTAAACAATAAACCTGAAGCACGAACTAGCCCTTCGTTCACAGGATGCATTAAATACGTTCTTCCATTTAACAAACCTATCAAAGGGCTATGCGAAATTTCTTGTATTTCTTGCATTAACGAGACTATAGAATTTTCTTCGTTTCGTCATCCAATTCTTACATATGGCTTGAGGGTGTTTAATTTTTCCTAAGGAACAGGTGTCACTTTATTTCTCTTTAAACAACCGTACGTAAATTTATACTAAATATTTTCGAAGTTCATATGATGTCAATATAAATTACCCTCGCTACGAAGACCTTTGATTCGCCCTACATAAGTGTTAAAAAATTATCTACGATTAGCCAGACACGACTATTTTTCCTTCGGTTGATCTAAACTTTTTTCTGTCAAATGTTCTTTTGCGTATTTCTAAGATCCTTTCACGAGAAAATTGCGTGGACATAAATCTTAGTATTAGTCAAAATCTATTTCCAAAAACTCCACAGAAATATAAACTTTAGATTTTTCGTCATCAGTCTAAAATATTGCCTTATGCTAAAGTCAGATAAGCATAAAACACTGAACTATGATGAATATCGAAAGAAAATCGAAATTTTAGCTATTCAAGAGTATGTTAAAAAGTTTGAGACCGATATTCGTCCTTATATTTTCGGGACAAGAAACGAAGCGCGCTCGAGTATACCGCACGGCCTATTGAATGAAGCGATCGCATACAAGCTGGGCGGGACCACGCAGCTATCTTTCCATGAATCCATTTTACTTTGTATGTATTGGGGCAGGTATTACAAACAAGATGTATTTTGCCTTGTATCCCTGTGTATATAGGAGTAATACACAAATCACGTCAATACTTAGTTTTTGGTAATTAGTTTTTAAATACGTTTTTCTCGAGAAACATTTTTTCCGGCTTGCGTGCATTGTATCTCAGCGAATATTTGACCGATCTTCAAAAATTTGCGTCTAACTGAACCTGAAATAGAGATAAACAAGCCGCGAAGTGCGACCCTTGAGGTCCACACGGTCAACTTCCCAGTAATATCTACATGAATATTAAAAATATTAAACACAAAAATATTTATGAAAATACTACTACTTTAAATAATAATAATGAGAGGTATTCATAACCGTAATTGAAATGAGCTAATATCAATCATATCATCTACTGTAGCGTTCATTGATTACGTAATGCTTTTGTTGGATGGGGGGTGGATTGGTTTGATTGACTATTCACGCGGATAAATCGGAGGGGGCGGGCTATTTAGCCTTTTTTACGTTATTTGTTATTTTTACATCGATGCTTGAAGGACAAACGAGCGCTCGCAAAAATGAATGCATTTTTGTTACTACGCCCACTGAAGAGGTTTTCTCGCGAGGTGTCCATTTTAAATAATTTTGTTCAAAATTGCCATGACATCGGCATAATCATTGAATTTATGTTTTGTCACGAGCCGTTTTTTTAGGTTTTTTTGGATCATGCAAAAAAATTTGGCAAGTTTCTCTTCGAAAACTATTAGGAATGTATAAATTATATAAAAATTTATTACTAAGCTGTGCAAATCAGGTTAAAAATTTATTTTTTATGAAAAAAACTCTAATTTTCCCATTTTTTTTATTAAATGGAAAAAAATGGCGCAAAGGATTTTTTTATAAAGTTAAAAACAGCAGAAAAATGTAAGTACACGTCGATTGACACCTTAATGATGCAAATATAATATTTGGTTCATGAGATATATTGAATGATAAAAATGACCTTGAAAATCATAATGACTTTTAATGATTTTTTATTTTTAATTTAATTTTTTACGTCGTTATGAAGAAAAGTTTTAATGGTTTTCTTACAAAAACTATTTGGAGTATATAAATTTTATAAACATTGATTACTGCGTTTTGCAAATCAAGCTAAAAACTTATCGTTTATGGAAAAAAACCTAATTTTTAGCACTTTTTTTTAATAAATTAAAAAACGGTTCCAACGATTTTTTTAAAAATTTGATAGAATCACACAAATGTTAATACGCGTCGATTGACACCTTAACTATGGAAATCGTATGATTGGTTCCGGAGATGTAACGCATGACAGAAATGACCTTCAAAGAGTCAAAACAACATACCCCCCCGACCGAAGTGTCCCAAAAACTAATCAGCTCTTAAGATTGCAAAGACGCTTCGATTGACACCTCAACAAAGTCGATACGACGTTATTTACGTGAGTTATGCTCGTAGAAAAAACTGTCTACGAACGCACGTACGTACGTACACACACATACATACTTCTTTCTAAAAACACTTTATTTATACTCTATAGACCTTAAAACGTAAAGAAATGTTGAAAATTTCAATTTCGATTTTCGAGGCGATTACAAGAACTTCCCATATACTGGGAAGTTAAAAATTTCGATTTAGGTTTTTTTATGACGAAAGCACGAAAAAAAATAATTTTTTTTTTCAAACGCGTCACAAATTTTCACTCAACATCTGGTTCATGGAGAAATCATACATATAGGCAGTGGCGGCTCGTGGGAGTTAAGTATGGTGGGGCTACTGGTAAGAATTTTTCTATCACCAATAGAAGTTCTTATGTGAGTTTCCACTCAACCCAAGAGGTACGACATGTTCAGCGTTAACCGATTTTAAGTGTTCGGTTTCCCCAAAAGAAGATTCGCTGGCAATCAAAGAAATATTCCTATTATCGTGTTTTGAATAGCATTTAAAGCTTTAATAAAAGTTCAGTGCACTCTGAATAAAAAAAATTGTTTAAAAACATTTGCATTCTTCCAACGAAACAACTTTAGGCCTAAAAAATACCAAACACTGCGAAGGCACACTAAGTACTAATATCATGCACTACACTGATGAGACTACTTTTGCATTAACAGTCATCACCTTCATTTCCTTCGGCCCGTTGTAAAAAAAAAGGTTGCTCATGTCTGCTCAAAAGTATTATCCAGACCGTGCCAAGACTAAACGTGAAACTAGACGCACACATTCAAATCGAAATACTCTTTTTCGGGGCAAAATCCATGAAGCCCCTTCCTCATAGTAAAAGGTTGAAAATCGTCAAAGAGAAAATAACTTTGAATTTTAATCTAAGCTTACTTGGTGCAGGCACAACAACGCGAGTCAAAGAGAAAAACAAATGGTTCTACAGTGCGTGGCGAGAAGACTATATGAATGTAAACTACAGCATGGGCGAAAAAATGCTACATTATATTTTGAAATGGAATTGAATTATGAAAACTATATTGAAATCTATAATGATATTTTATTACATTTGCACTAATATAGGCTCATCAACACGTGGTGGGGCTGAGCCCCAATAGCCCCAAAGATAGAGCCGCCACTGCATATAGGTAATATAAAAAATTTCCTTGGATTGCTTTCACATTAGAATTGTGGACTCCAGCATGCACGGCAATAAGAGACTCGGACGACGGAACAGCTTCTAACTTTGCGAATGTTGATGATAATCACTTGAAAAAATTATGAGATGGTAGTTTCAATTAGTTCTAATCATTTCTTCCTCTTCAAAAAAAATCACGAAAAAGCGTAAAAATAGGCCTCCCAATGTGATTTCCCCCCTTAAGCAGTATCACATTCACTAAGTATGAAGGAAACAACAATCGAAGAGAGGTTGACGTGAACTTTTAGTGTTATTTATATTCCAGTGCTTATCTGAACCGCAGAATCGCTCCAATAAAATTTTGGTGGTGTGAAAAATTTGATTTTTTTTCGCAAAATTGTTTATGTATTAAGTGGCAACTCTGTTTGACCAGTCGTAAAGCATTATTAAAATTTACTTCAAAGTAAATCATATTTCTTTCAGAATAGGTGACGAAGTTCAACAAGAAATCCATGGCTTCCTTATTAACAATAAACAAATTAAAGAAAAGTAATCTTATTTAAAATTGCAAGCGATTTTAATTAAACTCATTTGTTTAGATGGAAATTTACAGTCGAGGATGTTACAATAAGATTTCGAACTGAAATAAGGAATCTGCAGAAAGAAAACACTTCCCTAAGAGCACAAGTTCAAGACCTTGAAGCGAAAAGCAGCAGCGGAAATAAATAGTAGAATGTATATAACAAATGTATATTTAGTAATAAACATTTTAAGCGTAAAATTCATGATCAATTTTCCCGACGACCAGGAAATAAACTAGGAAACCAATACTTTGCCACATTGTCCGAGCTTTGAGTATCCAGCCATGCCAAACCTTCACCAACAATCTTGTCGATAGCCTGTTGGCTACGGAATTCTGTCCACCTAAATAAATAAAAATAATTTTGAAGTCCTTTTGAGTAGCAGATTTGTTTACCCTAGTTTTTCCATTATTATGTTGACTGTAACGTATCCTTGATCATGATTTGATGCAACAGCCAGTATAGATGACTCCTCTTTGCTTAGTTCACCTGGAATTGATTGGACCATATACTTTCCCTTGCCAACAGGATATACTATAAACCTGCAAAAAATATCGATTGTACTAAGGTTGTTTTTATGCGTACCTAAGTATTATGATTAATTTTGGAGTTATATTCTTACTATCTTAGTTCAGCATTCACAGACTAATTAAACATATTGTTCATACAATCACGAGCTTGGTTTCGTACCAAAAAAGAATGATCATATACTAAAGGTGCTTTTAAACCATTGATTTCAAGGATAAAAGATGAGCCAAATTACAGATCGCATCTTTACTTTCTGTTTATTGTTGACCTGGCAGGTTACAACTTGACGGGTTGTGGAATGCTTAACTTCAATGAAAGCGAAACTTATTCATAACAAACTACACCACAATTTATAAAGCAAGTTAGGTAGAATTTCGGGACAAACATGTATAGTATTAGTATTTGCTACTATTGAACGATTTAACGAAGACACCTTAAACAAAGCAGCTAGCTTTTTCAATATATTACCATTACTATGACAGACCAACTCAAAAAAATAAAAACGACACTAAATAATACGTCCCGAATGAGCAAAACTAGAAGTAAATACAATCAGCTCCGCAAAAATATAAATTAACGAATGATTCAACATGCAATAATATTAGAAACATGTATTCTGAATTATAAATTAAATCTAAAATATTCTAAATCTCACCGATTGAAATACTGAGCAATGATATGAAAAATGGACAATTCAAAAAAACATATAGATGGATTTTGAGAAGTTTCAGTCGATAAAACCCGATGAGCCGAGCGGCAGGAGCAGAGTTGTATCTCTTGGAGATTTTCGCCTCTCGCCGCTGAAAGAAAAATCCAGGATTTTATCGCATGGACCTACTGGCAACACTGCTCGGAAAGTTCTGTTCAATTATTCCCATCCAAAAATCAATCGATGCTACACTAGCTTCCAATTATCCTCCTATTTTATCTTGTTTTTCCAAACTGCTTGAGGATTTTATTTATAATCCTATCTTCTACTAGAAAAATGGTAACCAATACTGAACATGGATTTACTAGTAATCGCTCTTATCGGACTAACCTTATTGAAATCACTAATTTCACGACTAAGTCTTTAGGAAACAAAGGACGAACCGATCGCATCTATACTAGACATGTGTAACGCAGTACTGTGCCGCGCTATTGCGCTGATACATAATCTTTGAGGCCAATGCGCTGATACCAGGCGCAAGTCTCAGTAGCGCAGTGTATCATCACGTTAGCGTAAAAGAAAAGACAATCAATGTGTAGGCGTTGGCATTGGCGTTGGAGCTGAAAAGTCTAGTTCAACGCATCAAGCAAATCAAGAACTCTGATATACAGCGTTATTCATGTTCCGCAGCAAAATTGTGGCTAGTGAGTCAGTCAAGATATTTGTCACGGTTTGACTCGCGGCATCACACCACTAACTCACATTAGGAGCGACCACTATTCAGTTTAGTTTATTGGAAATAAACTTTGGAAATATTTTGTAAGGGGCTCGACGCAACCGCCTTGTGTTATGTACTCTGGCGGTTGACGTCGAGACAAGTAATAGGAATAGTCGGCGAAGTTTGGCCACGCCTCAAATCGTCGCACAGCCCACAAAAAACTGCCCTTCGATCGAGGTGAAAGCTCGCGGGCGGCGATCGACATCAAGAACACGGGTTCGAGCACCCACTAGCTCGCCTAAGGCCAAGGACCGCAGACAAAGAGTCCGGTTTCGCCGCTGGTTGCGGGAACTGACCAAGCAGTTTTGGGCGGGGGTATAAAAATGAAACCGCACTTTGGAAGCGGGTTATTTTCTATTATTATATCCTCGAGAGCCAGCCGCTCGTTTTTTTTGGTGAACCGCGGACTCGGAGAAAAGGAAAGTGCGAGTGGAATGCGACCAGGAGGCCGCCCGAAACAAAGCTCCAGCAAGAAGCATAGAAGCGACGCATCGCCGAAGAAGCGGCCAGAAGAGGCCCGGACACAACAAGTAAGAAGCATCGCACCGCTATGAAGGCTGCTCGAACCAACCCCAGCGCAGCGTTTCAAGAAGCGGCGTGGCCGAGTAGATTAGAGTAGGCAATAAGAGGTTTATATCTGTAGAATCATTCATTTAACTTGTTGCGGATCATTTTATTACACTTTTTTTATTTTCTACCAAAACGTTAATCAATATAAATTACATCGTTACGCTGTCAAATAATCGCCATTGGCAGTACTAAAATGCGGATTACTAATCCTCCACTCGCACTGTCTCTCTCGAGAGGTGAGAAACGCGTTTTTCTTTGTTCAGGTCGTGGTGAGTTCAGGTGATCGAGCGAGAAGCGGCTCTCTTTGGGTGCGGTCGCCCATCTGATTGGACAAATTATCGGATTGCCATATATGGGCATAAATGTTCGGACTCGAGACGCGAGCGAGAGGGATAGGGGGTGTGAGTGCAGAGTCAGTCGGGGAACAAGTCGTCGTAGTCACAGGTGGAAATGTTTGAGAATTGTCTAAGTTGATTAAGGGAACAATATTCGGGCAGTTGTATCGTGTTTCCAGAGTTGTTGCGAGATTGTATTCGTGGCTTTGATCAAGGCATCAACCCGACGGAGCCTACCGGCCGTGATCGACGACATCTTCGATATCGGGCCGGACAAGTTCAGCTTCCCTTCGGGACACACATCGCGGGCTTTCTATGTCCTGGGTTTCTGCACGCTGCTGGCGCCGACGCCCTGGTTGGGCTGGCCACCGTTGTTCGCCTGGGCCGCAAGTGTGGCGGTCTCCCGAGTGCTGCTGCTGCGACATCACATCCTAGACGTGCTGGCGGGTGTTATGCTCGGGATCTATCATCTGGTGAGCTAGCCGGTTTCAAAAATGTTACTCTACGATCGCCACTATGCGGCCACAATCATCTTTCATGTGGCGTCCGAATTTGCGGGGCACATGGAGGATGATTGGCTGGGAGGGAGGTGTGGTAGTGGGAGCACGCAACAAAGTCATAAAGAATCGATAGATTGAATTGTAGAAGTGTGTGAGTGGTGGTGAGGGACGCACGGTTTTAGAACTTTACGTCATTGTGCCTTATCGGATATAAGTATGTTTTCCTTTCTTTGTCAAATAAAAGCCCGAAAATTTGTTTTTTGTGAACCGAAAACAAATTTCAGGGTAACATCAGCGAGCTGAATTCTCGTTTGACGGCTCAAGAGGCCCATTGGGGTGGACAAGTGGCGCTCACAACCCGTCTCTAACGGGCTGACCGGCACCCGAAAGCCTCAACCGATCGATTAAGAACCGATTTAGGCCCTTACCCGGGAGGTAACGGTAATATATTCCATGAAGTTCTGTGCAATAGCGCCAGCGCAATGCACTGGCGTTGGAGTCAAGGTATTAGCACAGCAAGATTCAGTAAGTTACGCATGTCTAATCTGTACTGATTTGTCAAAGGCTTTTTATTTCATTGATCACATGCTATTCTTTAATAAATTGAAAATGTCATGTGCTAACTTCCAAATTATTTTACTTCGACGTCTGATGTTCGCCAAGATTATATAGTTGGTCCCCTACTATTTTTACTCTTTACAGAATACTCGCATCAATATATTGAGTCGTCTTGTCGTACACTAATCATTACGTTATTTTAGATTACCTACTCTGTTAATGACTGTTAAATATTTGATCATGACTTTCAATCATGGTATGTTCTAAATAACCTAGTAATCAATGTTAATAAATGTTGTAAGCTTTTCTTTTCTAACAAAAAAATCTTTAGTTTTTCCCTGCTCTTTGCATCATATTGTGAAGTCTTCGACAGTAAATTTAAAATTCGACTAACACAACAATATCGTCACGTTAAAAGCGTCTAATCAGAAACAAGCATAATTATTTTTAATTATTTGGTACCCAACTTGGTTGAAAATTGGTTTCCTATTCAATCTCCCCTTCAAAAAATACCAATAAACAATAATAATAATAAAAACCACAAACAATGCAATGCATATTGCTACCAAGCATACAATGCATGTTACTTGACTAAAGAAGGATATCACACACCCATTTCCAAATATTTTCAATTTCCGCGCAGCTATCAAAATATCATCCTCTGTTATTTCTTGATGAATAGATTTCTGTCCTCTAGCCGTTACGAGTTTATGCCGTAGTTCGCTCAATGCCATGAGGCCACCTGTAAGTGAAAATTCAATTCTATCAAATCCAATACAGTTAAATTTATCATTGTTTTTTGAAAAATCAAAGTGTATTATCATTAGCAATCATGCTACAAACCTGTGCTTGGGTTCGAAGCTAGACAAACCTCTACAACTTGAACACCGAGTTCGTAATAGAAGTCACCCATTCCTAGAACACTCCAAAACCCTTTTCCAGATGCAAGCGGATCCACCCCAATCACGGCACACATTTCCTGAAATTGTCTGCGAAATTGGGAGTTTTTACGAATGTCCTGTTTGTGCTTAACCGCGAATTCTTCTAGTTTTTCCCTAAACACATCCATTTGTTTTGCCATCTGAGCAAATTGGGAGTCCTCCAAGAAAGTTCCTTTGTCCTTATATTTTTGTGATTCCAATTGTTGCTGTTGAATCGCACCGAGCCCCGCTCTTCGTCTCATTTTCGATTAGCCAAAGTAGGCTACTCCACGTTTTGTCACAATTATCAATTGCAAAGGACTTTATTCGAAACACACTTTTATCGAGATGCCAGCCAACATTACAAAATCTATTGAAAAGAAAACGAAATTAATTTCATTACGTATTAAAGTACGGAAAGTTTAAACAAATATTCAATCAAGTATTCAACATAAAGGTCAATGAAGCAGTAGATTCATATGGTCACATAGGGAGCAATTCGATTAAACACACCATGTATTTGAAATTTAGATTTGACTGCAATTGAATTAAATGTAAGAAGTTTATTGGAATGGCAAAAAACCAATATTCTGCAATCTGCGAATAACTTTCATGATATTCTTCCGTCCAAAATATGACACCTATTTAGTTTCAGAGTTCAAGAAAAATAAGTCAGCAGGCACTTATAAAATCCAACCCATGGTAGTGAAAAAATCTCACGAGAAAATGTACCGCACTTCTTACGTACATATTTAATGCATGCGTGAGTCCATCGTTGTCTCTAAATTTTTGGATAATTGATAAGATTATAATTCTTAAACTGAATGGAATCTAACAACACAGAAAGTTATAGGCGAGTCGATCTATTGAATGGGCTGTAAAAAATCTTCGTTAAACTTATACATAAATTTCTTACTACCAAGTCGTGGACCAACGAAGGTTCAAAGTATAGAACGTGATACTCTTCAGCAGTGAGACAATCAGATTAATAGACCAAACCAAAATTGAAACAAAAAGAGGGACGACGGCTTATGGCGGAACAAAATAACAACGGGGAAAAAGCGAATGATTTTCATAAAACATTATTTTCAATATAGGGGAAATTGGGGCAATTGGGAACACCTAACTTTGAACACTGTAAAATAATAAATGAAACTCACAAATATAATCAACTTTTATTGCAACTTGAACGTCACTAACCTATTTACAAAAAAATGAAATCCATATTCTTGAAAAGAAACTCTATAATTACAAAATTAACGGAAATAAAAAACATTGTCGTTCTTATTTACTCGATACCGTGTGGGGTAATTGAGATCAGTCCGCGGGGGTAATAGGAACGATATGGGGTAGTTATGAACGAAATAATTAAATGTTTTTAAGTAATACGTAATACAATTACTTTTTTGGCAGTAATCACAGACGTAACCCTTACTAGATTGACCAGTTGTACATTTATCATGTGCCGAGTTGTTACAAATGGCGCACATGATCCAATCTTCTCTAGGTGGAGATTCATATTTTTCGCTGCAGAATATACAGTAATAATCATTTTCATTTTCTTCGAACGCTCTCTTCAAATTTTTGACGCCTTTATCTTTAACTTGTAGCTTCGTTTTTGTAGTTCTAGTGGTATTTTTCGTTTGAACTTTCTCTTTTTTATTTTTCCTCTCAACTTGTCTTTTCTGTTTTTCCTCTAATTTATATTTTATTGGTGTGCTGGATAAAATCTGAGAATGATTTTTATTTCCTCGCTTCGAAGTTGTTACTTTAGTAATGACAGGAACATTGGTAATTTCAACAAGACGCACAGGATTGGATGGAGGAGCAGTATTAATGGTCACATCCATATCGGTTTGATTTTCAGGAACATAAGTGGCATTTTGACTCTCACTGTCAATGAGTTCACTGCAGCTTTGCTCAGCTGCAGTTTCATGAACGGAAGTACTTGATTCTTCAGTTTGACTGACGTTAGACTCATCTAATGACTTGTTCTCAAAACATTCTTTAAACTTGTCTGTATCAATAGGATGAATTCCAGCCACTCTAAATCCACTGACAGCTTTGCTTATGTTGGCTGTTTTATTGTATGCATTTGTAAAAAAGCACCCCAACTTCGTATTGGGTGATTCGTTTGCCAGGATTGTTAACCATGTGCAGCTCACACTCTCGATTGTATGCCATTTTCAGTGAACTGAAGAAAGTCAAGTCCAGTGGCTACATTTTGTGAGATACATGAGGTCGTACGGAAATAACATGCAGATTGTGCTCACGAAAAATTTTGTAAGCTCCCAGGCTAATGCGACTTTCGTGATTATCTAGAATTATCAATAATGGTTCTTCTTTGGTAGGTTTTGCAAAAGAAATGAAGTGTTGGAGATAATCAACGAACATGGACTCGTTTATCCAACCTGAATCAGAAACCGTAGCAATCATATCACTATTACAGCCTTTGAGTAACACTTTACTCATTCTCTTTCTTTTGAAGATAAACATTGGAGGTACATATGAACCATTAGCACTGACAGCACAAACTACAGTTGTGGTGACACCGCGTTCTCCACTTGTCGCTTTTGCTACTTGTTTCAAGCCTTTTGGAGCCAAAATTTGGGTTTTTCTGAACAGTACTTATCTCTGTTTCATCAATATTGAAGATACGATGACTAGGAAAACTGTACTTTGTTTGAAGGGCTTCCAGCTGGTCAAAAAATAGCTTAACTTCAGTAGCGTTAAAAGCATTTATTCGATTAAGTGACGTAGCTTCTGGAGTACGTAGACTGATAGAAGGATGTCTAGACATGAAAGAATAGTACCAGTCTTTGTGTGCTAACTGAGATTCTTTGTTGAATTGATGTTTCAATTTATTAGCTTCAGCGAATGTAAAAGCAATCTTTCGTAGTGACTTTGGTGTTATGCCATAAAAAGACTCACAGCAATCGAGTATGTATCCTTCTAACTGGTCTTCCTGGTTTTTATTAAAGACAGTGTACCGTCATTTTTTTCGGTTCCTTAAATAATTTTTGATTTACTTCCTTAAATAACATTGTTGTATGGCACGGCGCAGATCTTCAATTTCATATCTGAGTGTAGTTGTTCTTTTGTAAAGTCTAGGCATCTAAAACAATTTCGAATGTTAGAAGATTATTACAGGATCAATCAACTAATAGGGGTAATTAGGAACGTTCACATTTACCCGCCTGACGTCGTTCCTAATTACCCGAAATAGGTAACTCAAATCAAAACAGTCGTAAGTGGCAATATTATATTCGATGAACTTAAAGCTGCATAGAATTTATAAAGAGATATTACATGCAAGATAGTAACAAAATATGACATCTTTAAGCTCAAAATTATGCTTTTTATATCGATTGTAACAAAAGTACGTAGAATATTGTCTGACTCACCGTGACAGCTTGTGGACGTCTTCTCACACACACTTCTGCGGGCACACTGAGGAACGCCAAGCGCGTCTACTGAAAGTGCGCGAGCGGTGTAGTGTGGGGGGAATATTTGATATTCAACTGTTCCTAATTACCCGCCGTTCTCAATTACCCCACTTTCCCCTATATGGCGAGGCGTGAAGTTTATTTTTAATAAAATTTGTAACATACAGAGCTTCTGGATTTTAATCATTTCTATATAATACATAACATTTCATTTAGCATAAATTTGACGTGAAACATTTGCATAGCGAGAAAGTTTTTATTAAGACAAAATGACGAATATCAAAAACATGGAAAATGTCGTGTTAGAGATGGACAACTCGGACATCGATATGGATGGAGACAGAGAACAAACACGGTAGGTAAGTAGAGCTGTAGCAGCGCTGAAGGAAGTTGGCCACTCATTCTAAAAGACGATATAGCAACAAGTGGTACTAGTCTGTAGCTTTTTTCTGGAAACCAGAAGAAATTCAGTAGATATCCACACGTCGTAGAGACGGATGGCGCGGGAGTAGATCAGGTTTGACGGATTGGGTATTATCTTGTAGAGAGTTTCGCCCCGAAGACCGATAACCCAAATATCGACCACTGGATCGAAAAACTCGACCAGAGCAGATAAGGGTCATAATTATGGAGGATTTTGTGCTGACTTTCTTCGACTGGGCGAGCAGTAGTAGGGATACAAGGCTGGCAAGATATTGAAAGAATCGCCAAATATAAATCCGAACAGCAACGCCAGGAAGAGTACTAAGTTGGGAAGACGAATAAGAAAGCGAGCTGCGATGGACGAAGAGACGTTTCATCGCCCGGGCGGAAAGCAGCGAGGAGCACGATTTGGCGGTGTACCGCAAATTTACTAGTATCCGAAAATGCGACGTGTCGTTTTGAAATATGTGAGATCGTGCTTGAAGTACTCATTTGCAAAGCCCGTTTTTGGGCGAAGGATTTTTATATTCTGTTGTTGGTAACCGATGAATTCATAAAATTTGTATAGCCACGCGTTATAAAGCCGTGACAAAATTGAGAGATATGCTCTGAGTACGTTTATCTAAGGGCTTAACGTTTACCAGTAGAATTTTTAAGGCGTAAGATAGGTGCTCAACGCAGTAACCACACCAAGGCGAATAGTCAGGTAAATACATTCAATCACACGATAATGGAGGCATTGGAGACAGATGCGAAAAATGAAGTTCGATTGAACATACAATAGACTGATATAGTGTGAGGTTAAAACAACATTAACAGCGTAAGTATTCGGACTTGTCCGGCTTACTTGCTGTTCTTCTATGAAAGCCGTCATGTGACAGCAGCTCTAACGAGCCAAGCGTTGAGGAAGAACTAGAAGAATCTTCTCCTAAAAATTACGGCTCGCAAGGCGATACTGGTGATAATACAGCAGAAATGGCGATTATCGGAAAAACGATCCTTTCGCGGTGCTGCAAAAAATTTTTCGATTAACGACTCTTCTAATTCTGGAGTCCAAAAATTGCTATTACTGGACTGTACAATGTTGACTGTGTGTGTCGAACGCAATTTCCAAAGAAAATTAGAGTTGGAAGTCAACAGGATTGTGGTTTCATCGACCACACGAACATTTAGTCTGATGTTGACAATGTTGACTGTGTGTGTCGAACGAAATTTCCAAAGAAAATTAGAGTTGGAAGTCAACAAGATTGTGGTTTCATCGACCACACGAACATTTAGTCTTGGTTTCGAAGCTCATTATTTGAGCTTCAGTCATCATAATGTCCAATTGCTAAATCAAAATTCAAAAAGCATCAAATAAAACCATGAATCGAGGCTCCACCTCATACTGTAATCTAAAATTGAATCTTGCGAGCATACCGCACTCAAAATCGCGATCAATCACCACGCGAAAGCAATAAAATCAACCACTTTAAATGAAATTCAAACGCAAAATAAACGATTGAAGCTACAAAAGTTGGACGCGGGCGTACCTCTCTCGAAGTACAGCGAAAGTCAGCGGAACTCGCCAGGCATGAATGCTGCTGCCTGAGCCCACACTACCACGGACTATCGCTTGCGATATCATATGTCAAGCGCGACTAGGCCCACCTGTCGTCGAAACGTACTCTCATTCGTTAACGGATTCAAAAACAGATGCTGGGCAAGAACGCTACACCATTGCAGGTTTTTCAATCAACCCCTTAAGTGCAGCGACTACAAGCTATTTTTCGATCTTAAAACGTAATTTTTGTGTGGCAATCATCAATATTCTAATAAAACAATTGAAATAGAACGGGTTCATGGGCGTTGCTGGCTGTCCACTGTCCGGAAGGTACCATTGCATAAATAATATCGAGGAAGTGGATGATGAGTGCGCAAGGAAATTGACAGACTTGATCTGATAGATTTGTTAGAGAGTTAATGTTTAACAAGCTAGCAGTGGGGACATTATTTCGTTCCGAATGTTACCGGAAAGAGTTTTGTGTTTAGAACCTTATGTTATCCATCGATAGGACAATTAGAGTAATCAGTCATGAAAAAGAGAATCAAAAGGAAGAACGACGCTTTGTGGCGAAATAAATGGACGGCGGGCAAGGCGAATGGTTTTTCATATACCATTATTGCCAATACGGCTTGGTAAATTTTCTAACGTACAGAGTTTTTGGAGTTACTGTACAGATAAAACAATATGATCCGAAATTTCTAATCTACTTCCGAGGTGGACATAGTACAGTGCGCCAGTTCCAAAAAATAACAGTTATGTCAGAAGTAGTTTTGCATATCGTAAATTTTCAGGGGTATTTAGTCTGGATTTAGAAAAAGCATTTTACAACGTCTGGCACGATAAGATCCAAAAGATGCTTAAATTTAAATTTCGCAACAATTAGAAAGAAGCTCCCTAAATCATGAAAACTCATTTCTTAATCGGATATCAGCTGGAATGCCATAGGAGTCTATATCAAGCCCAATTTTATATAATATCTACACGAGCGATATTGGAATTGGTATGGCACCTAATAATTGATACGTTCGCAGCAGTTACAGAACTTAAAGACTAGAAAACAGTAACGAAACTGTTAGAAATATTTCAGATATTCGATCCCTTGGGTCTTGTAAATTCAACAATCGTAACGAGTAAAATAATCATGCAGTAATTGTGGAGATTAAAATCAGATTGGGATGAAGAAATCCCAGAATAAACTTAAAAATTGTGGCAAAAATTTAAAATTGAATTAACCGTGCTGAATGAAGATCCTTAGATGCACGTTAAGCGACGAAGCGACAATCAATGATCAACAAATTCATGCGTTCGCTGACGCTAGCGAAAATGCATATGGAACTGCAATTTACATCCGCTCGAAAGATAAAAAAAGTCGAGTTATTGTACGTCTACCGTGTGCAAAATTCAGAAAAGCACCTAAAAATCCTTCCACAATTTCGAGACAAGAGCTGTGCTGGCGAAACTTGCAGCATCATTAGTACGACAAGTAAGAGATACGATGGTTTTGCAATTAAATGAAACTTTATTGCTCAGATTCTTTGATAGTTATCACTTGGATCAGAAGCGACCCTTTAAAATGCAAAATATTCGCCGCAAATCACATAGCAGCCATTCAAGACATCTCTACAAAAAATGAATGTTGATTTCGTGAAATGAAATTACTCATGATAAAATAACATCAAGAATACCTTCATGCACAATATAGCTGGGCAGAAATACTGCGAAATCCTTCATAACAAATTGCGTACGTTGCACCCAATTCCGGAAAAAGGTCGTGTAACAAACAAATGAGTTCCAAGCGATCGTGTCAGATAAGTATGTCCATTCATAAATTGTGGAGTGGATTTTTGCGGACCGATCTACACACACTTCACGTTGATTGGTAAACGACCACAGAATTTATTGTCGTATTCTGTTGTTTTTCGTCAAAGGCTTTGCATTTAGTAGTACCTGACGTAACAACAGGTGGTTTCATGTTAGCCAGTGAGTCCGAAATCCGTGAAAACAATCAATTATAAGTGCCGGAATCAGGATATGAAATTTCACTTTATACCTCCAACATCACCACACTTTGGAAAGCTGTGAGAAGCGGTGGTAAAGTCCACAAATAGTCTGCTTCTACCTACTATCAGATCAGACTCATTAACATTTGAGAAACCAGCAACTGTTACAACTGAAGTGGGGGAAATCTTGAATTTAAAGCCAATAGCACTATTGCCCCCTGACTCGAACCATCTAACCACGCTTACGCTCATTTTCTGATTGGGGAGCTGTATCAATACTATAGATCCGGAGAACAACCATCATAAACTGCCACTATCCGCCAGACGGCAATCAAATCACAAGCTGAACAATGAATGTTGGAAAAGATGACATATCGAGCACCTAGACGAATTACGAAAATGAGTAAAGTGAACAAGCAAACACCGAAATCTTCAACCTGGGACGATGGTCACGATAAGGACGAAAGCATACCACTCTTTAAGTGGCAACTGAGATGAGTAGTGGAAACATCGGAGCTACTAACTAATCGTCGAGTTTGTGAAAGTTTATAGGTTTTCATGAGCTTCAACAATAACATGAAGCATTTTCAACAAATAAAGCAGGTTTCGAGCAATCGCATCTACTGAAATGATAATAAATAAATACTCGTACACTTCCTCACGAGGCCACTTTTAAATATCACCAACTCAACCGAAACATTTTTTTAGTGGCAAATTCATTATTAATCCGAAGAAGAAAGGAAGGGAATGAACTAAACATTGCAAATAACAAGTGAACTTGATGTCGTATACGAACACATGGACGAATTCAATGCGGAAGTATAACAGCAAATGACTATAGCCAATACTCTTTCAATTTTTGTCATATCATTGATCGCTAAATGTTAAGCCATGCAAAAAACACTTCTAGATATAACTACTGAGACACATGAAAGGTAATTTGAATCAATAGATCAAATAAAATCTCAAATCATTTTCATATGAGAGCATCGTCCTGTGATAAAGCAAATTAAGTATCACTCATTTGTCGGATAGCGATGCTTGATCACGAAATTCAGAGAGACTTTGTCTTATTCTCACTAGAAATCTCTCTGGTGCTTCCAACTAAATTTGATGCATATAGAATAATACCGTTCCCTGTTGTCACCAACAATCATTCTGCTGCGTTATCATTGCAGACACAGTCGATGATGACAAACGCTCACAGAATTAAATTCTACTGTTTGACATTGTAAGATTCTACGGATTGTCTGAAACCATGCAATGAATATTGTGAAACCAATTGATAAATACAATTGCTTACGCAGACGACTATATCTAAAAGCTTTGCATTAGTCACTGATCAGCCCCGAAAGGTATGGATGTGAATGCCCAATCATTAGCTGTTCTCGTTCGAGCGGGACAATGAAGTCAGATTCGTCTGTAACGAGATATATGTACAAAAAATATACGCAACAAGAGAACCTTGATGATGCACGGTTACATGACGATGACGTATCGCTAACAGTGAATGTTTTACGTAATGAACAAATTAACGTTTTATTTGAAAATTTTGCGGAGTTTAACGTTATAACTATTGCGCCGAATCCTATCCGCTTACATCTACATATACTGATGGTTCTAAAATGGATGGAAAAGTTGGCTGCGGGATTTTCCCAGAACAGCTAGGCCTGAAACTATCCTTCCGGCTTCCAGACCACTGCAATGTTATTCAGGCAAAGGTCATTGCAATACAGAAGGCAGTAGACTGGTTGAGAAACCAGAAAATATCCATAAGAAACCTGAATATTTTCTCTGACAGTCAAGCTGCTATTCAAGCATTATCAAACGTCTACACCTCATCCATGATTGTTATGGAATGCCGTACATAACTGAACGTGATGTCGCTTCACTGCGAAGTGATCCTACACTGGGTACCGAGACATAGTGATATACCAGGAA
Organism: Oxycera nigricornis; assembly: GCA_963942545.1. Lineage (NCBI taxonomy): Eukaryota > Metazoa > Arthropoda > Insecta > Diptera > Stratiomyidae > Oxycera > Oxycera nigricornis. The sequence goes on from OZ012660.1 coordinate 83,272,986, forward strand.
ATTCCGAAGCAGATGCCCTAACGAGAGCTGGCACTGAGCTCCAGGAGTATACACTCACACAACCGAGTCGGCCAACCTCTAGCTTCCATAAAGCAAGGATTTAAACAGCATTACATGGAGGCTGCAAATAGGGCCTGGCCCACTGGAAGTAACCTGCAGGACAACCTGACAAACTTAGCACACACTGAACTCCAAAGGCACCAAGCAGCTCCTCAACACGAATCGTGAAACCTTGAGTTCTATCGTATCCGTACTGACGCGGCATTTTCTGATTGGCAGACATGCAGAAAGATTGGGTGTTCCTTTTAACGATTTCTATCGAAGTTACAGATCGGAAGAAGAGGAAGAAACAATCCAACATTTTCTGTGCGAATGCCCAGCACTATACAGGAAACGCACGCAAACTTTAGGCTCACCGTTCCTGAACAGACTCACGGAAGTAGCTGATTTAAACATTAGCTACATAGCCAGCTTCATAAGAGAATCTAATTGGTTCTCGTCACCCAGCAGCTAGGTTATAGTGCCGTTTCAATCTCCTGTGGTGTCACAATGAGCCTATTGTGGCCTAAGTGGACCATCTTTTCATAATAATGTTATATACAAGGAGAAAACCACAAGGTCGTTTCTTCTATCTTGGAATCAAGGAAAGGAGACGACAAAAGCTTGATTCTAGAGACAAAAGCTTGATTCTAGAAACAAAATACTATCCGATTTGGCAATAATTTTGCTTTGATCACACCAATCTAAAATTATGCAACTGTTAAACAATTACGACACTGGTATCAACAATATGCCAAAATTACCCAACACCATCGCACTTATGGCTAGTCACGGTGGGCGTCACTATGGTTTATTGCTTTTCGCCAAATTGCTATCGCGACACAAAGAAGATGCAGGGTTGATTCTAGGAACAAGGGACGATCAGCTAGCTGATTTCTGGAAAGAAATGTGTTTGTAGTTGCGCATTGTTGATTTGTCTTGAAACTTAAAATATTCACCTTTTAAAAAAAATACTCCGAAAGGGAATGGAACACACGATCCCATCATCACGGGTTAGGCGCACTGCTCAATACACTGCACTATTTCTACCTGATGTGAAAACTTACTAATTGAAAGAAGCGCTTAAAACTTTAAAAGCCTTTTTCCCGAAATCCGGGGAGTGTTGCGGTCTAATATTTTAGGGATTAAATATCTATTATAACTGAGAGGAAGAGATCGTGCCTTCTTCTTGTTAGTCAGTGTAACAATTTCTCACCTCATTAACGCCGGGTTAATCAGGGCTCAATCAGTTCATTTCAATTCTGTTTCCTAGCGAAACAGAAATTCTCAACTGGAGTAACCTGGTTTATTATTCATAACACTCTAATCCTAGGAATTCATTACAGACGTTAACGCTTGCGATTCGTTTGATTGTAGTCGTCGTCAAATCGCTCATGTACTAACTGTTTTTTTTTGTTACAGCTGTTCCTACTAGATAGATGTAATTTTTTGAGGAGTATCTTAGAAAAAAATTATTACATGTTTTCCGTGCCCAAAATTTTAAAGACTTGAAATGGTGCTGGAATTTTTTTTATAAAATGGGGGGAAAGTATGTGTAAACCAATCGCGTTTAATATGTTTGTAAGGTCGTTGTTATCTTCGTCATTTCAGCTTAGAAAATGGATAAATTACCTGCTTATCAGAGCAAGCGCTAATGGTAATGACAATTGTATTGTCTTTAATTCGTGGAGCAAATGGTGGTGGTATGTCGAATATGGTATGAGAAATTTAATAGAAACTGACGAATGTGGCAAGTGAGACTTCCAAGTTAATTCTAATTGTATTACTTATCCCGGTGGCTGAAGTTTCTCACACAAAATTTTCTTATAACCTACTACCTGAGCCCCGCCCGCTTTATCAGGCATTAAAAAATATTGGTTGTCTGTTCGAGCTTTTTGGTAAATTGTTTTAATAATACAAGTCGTGACTTTTTCTTTTACCAAATTTGTGTTTATTTGTCGTGAACATATCACTGAAGAAGGCTGCAAGTAGTAGCCGAAATATATATTTGAAAAGAAAAGAAAATTTGGTAAAAGAAAAAGTCACGACTTGTATTATTATTAAAAAATAAATCTAAAACAACTTTGTTTGTTTTGAGTGTGAGTGGTCTTATATATCTCCACAAATTTGAAGATTTCAAGCACGCGTCAATTTCATCGGCAGCAGTGAATTTTGGAATGACGAGTAATGTTTGTCTGAAGTCTCCTGCTAACAGTATCAAAGCACCGCCAAACAATTCTTGACTAGTTCGTAGATCTTTCATTGTTCTGTTCAATGCTTCTAATGATTTCTCCACAAATTTGAAGATTTCAAGCACGCGTCAATTTCATCGGCAGCAGTGAATTTTGGAATGACGAGTAATGTTTGTCTGAAGTCTCCTGCTAACAGTATCAAAGCACCGCCAAACAATTCTTGACTAGTTCGTAGATCTTTCATTGTTCTGTTCAATGCTTCTAATGATTTCTTGTTGGCCATTGGACACTCATCCCAAATGATGATCTCACATTGTTGCAATACGTTTGCCATTCCAGATGTTTTAGTAATATTACATATAGGATTTTCATTTGCCTGCATGTTCAAAGGCAACTTAAGTGCAGAGTGTGCTGTTCGACCGCCATCCAATAAAGTGGCAGCAATCCCAGAACACGCTATTTTACTTTGTGAACGTATCGTCGCAAGTATCAACGAAATCATGAATATTTTGCCAGTTCCTCCCGGTGCGTCTAAAAAAACAGATTCCACCACTTTGATTGTTAATAGCATTCATAATTGAGTCGTAGGCAACCTTTTGTTCATTGTTCAATTTTGAAATTTTTGTTTGAACAAATGCATTCAATGCATTGCAATCGTATTCTCGTTCGCGCCGCAAATCTCGATTAAACATATTATGTATTGAGCGATTTGGTGACACCATACCAAGTTTTGCTAACGTTTTATTTGCAATTCCTAAACAAAGCTCTTCTATCATAATCAATGCTTTGTTATACAGTTCCTGTGTGAATAGCAAGTGTGGATTTGACGTTCTACGACGAATTTGGTGCAAAATGTCTTCTGCCATAAAATCTTGATAATTTGCCCATAATTCAAGTGGATTTGATGGAAAACATGTTGATATTATTATTGTATATAGTGTTCTTATTTGATGAGTAGATGAAATTGATGCATCGGCGAGAGTAGATTCCCAGTGTGTATCAGCTCCAAGTAGATCCAATTGGTGACACGCCTCACGATAAGTTGCACATTATTATGTGTCTATTGACAATTAACTGTTTTAAGATGTTCAAATTATGTTGGACCACGAACTAGAGGTGGGAAAAACATCTCTTTGCTAAGATCGGAATATTTGCATCTGACTCAGTAAAAAGATTCGAATCAGTGATATGTATCTTTTGGAACATTTGAAACACTGAGTCAGAAGAGATGTTTGGTGACTTAGAAACAAGCATGCATAGTACGCTCTTTCAATTTGGTTCGTTCTGTGCACTGCTTCGTGTCGGCACAGTAGTGACGGAATATGCTCAACAGGGATGCGAGAGTGTGATATTTGGCTGAAAATTCGAAAAACATAGCTGCAGTGTCAATTCTCACACAAAATGTATAAAAGTACAATTGCATTTTTACCATCTGATAAAAGATAAAAACCTATATCTTCAAATCATATAATATTGTATGATATTGCATTTTAAATTACCACATTCGAAATGTACATAAAATGTAAATAAAAACAATGTTGTATGACAAAAAATACTTTTTATTCATCGTTGCTATCTGGAACAAATTTTATTTTCAAATAACCACCCCTTGTGTCGTCTTTACCCTCGAATATGAGATTGTAATTTGTGATCTCGTTCAGCTCCTTAACCTGACGGTGTTTTTTATTTTCTCCGAGAATCTTGGCGGAAGAAAACAGTAGGTCCCGTCTACCAAATGTACAGTGTTGCGTGCTCCATACTGCGTGGTTATCAATCGAAAACATTTAATTCTGTATTTTTTACCTAAGTCCAATGTAGCAAGCGCAACATGTTGATCAGGGGTATAGTTGCAAATGTTGTCTAACAGTGCTACGGTTTTCTGAAAGGAAAAATTGATAGTAAACCTATATTCACCGTTGCCAGAAGGAAAAATTGAATTAATGTTGCAAGAAAAATTTGCGCACAGGGCATTTCATGAATATTTTGCCGTCAGCCTTTCATGACGCCCTGGTAATCCGTTTCACAAAAACTTTAATTTAAGGTTAGATCTTTAAAAACATTACGATTATCATTCATACTTTGTCTTATTGGTGGTATTTTTCCCAAATTACAAATTTAATCAGCACTTTTTTCTATTATCCGTTACACAATGACTTGAATGAAATGAAAAATACTACACTACATTAAAATATATACATTAATATATATATATATATATATATATATACATATATATATATATATATATATATATATATATCAACCCAAAAATGTGACTGATAATACGGTTAAATATATATATATAGATATATATATATATATTTATATATACATATATATATATATTCATATATATATATATATATATATATATATATATATATATATATATATATATATATATATGAATTAGTTGGTAATTCGTGTTTTCGTTCGTCGTTTAGGATCTCGAAAACCACTGAACCAAATGAGCCCGAATTTTCACAAATTGTTTCTAAAAAGGTTTATAGCCAGGTTGAACAAAAGTTTTAACGCTAAAAATTGAAAAACCCTAAAAATGTGACTGATAATATGGTTATTCTTTAATGTAGTGCAATATTTTTCATATATATATATAGACTGATAATATGGTTATTCTTTAATGTAGTGCAATATTTTTCATATATATATATATATATATATATATATATATATATATATATATATATATATATATATATATATATATATATAACGCACACCTCTCTTAAGCGGACGCCGCTCTTAAACGTACAATCAATATACGCAGCAAAGTCAATCCAAGTCAGCAAAAATGCTTCGGTGTGCATTTGTTGAAGTTTGCAGTTGCTTACAACACAAACGAACCACGAAGCACAGTGTATAATTCGCGTTTTGTTAGTATAAAATGACGACGAAACGGAATCGGTTGACACTAAAAGAAAAAGTTGAAATAATAAACGTTTACAAAAGGGAAAAACTTGTGTCCGCGAACTTTCAAAAATGTTTAAAATCGGGAAAAACTCAGGCTGCAGATATTTTAAAGAATCGTGGTAGTTTAGAAGAAAAATTTCACTCAAATTGTAACATCAATGAAAAGAGGTGTTGTTTAAAAGATGACGAGTGACAAATCGGCAAAATATGCTATGAATGGTTCCTCAAAGCCAGAAACAAAGGAATTCCTTTGTCAGGTACAATGAATTTCATAGCTTACAGCGATTTCTCTGATTTTGCTTTTTAGGACCAATAGTTCGCGATAAAGCAAAACAAATTGCTGCGAACCTTGGCTTGGAAACCTTTTCTGCATCTGCGGGGTGGCTAGAACGGTTCTGTACTCGACACAATATCAGCTATAAGGCAATTTCAGGAGAAGCATCTAGCGTTAATCCTGTCGAAGTCGAATCATTTTTACAAAGGCTTCCATCGATTATTCAGGGCTATTCAGCCCGAGGTATATACAATGCCGATGAAACGGGATTGTTTTTCCGCGCATTGCCTAACAAAACCTTAACGCTTAAAAACGAGCGCTGTTTCGGGGGAAAGTTATCGAAGGAAAGAATAACGATACTACTTTGTGCGAATATGGCTGGTGAAAAGGAAAAGATTCTTGTAATCGGTAAATGGGCCAGGCCAAGACCTTTTAAAAACATTAACATCAATGATTTGCCAGTATCTTATTTGTGCAACAGCAAAGCATGGATGACTCGTGAAATAATGACAAATTGGCTTAAGACTTTAGATCGAAAAATGGGACGAGAGAATAGAAACATATTATTGTTTTTGGACAATGTCGCATCACATCCGACGCATTTACAATTTAAAAATATTAAGCTAATTTTTCTACCCCCGAACTGCTAAAGAAGTCTGAACAATGAATCGAAATGAGAAAGAAAACGATACATTTTTTGGCGATGCCAAATTGCCGCAACAGGAGCGATAAATTTTGCATTTTACGAAATGAAACAGAACGTGGCCATGAATTCTATGGTGTTGAATAATTGACCACCATAGCATTTATGACTCGATACAATGGGCGCCACCCAGGTTTATTGCCTATTGCCGACTTGGCTTTGAGGCACGAGGAGGAAGCATGGTTGATTCGAGAAACAAAGGATGATCTTACCATTAGCTATGATTTTGCTTCGATTACAACAGTTTTTAAGACTCTATCCGTTCAATAATGAGTTTCTTGTATAATTTGCATATATAAATGATCGAACAATTTGCTGATTTCTCAAAATAAATGTTTTTGCAGTTGAACATTGCTGATTTACCTTAAAATAATTACATCCACGAATATTGAAAAGAACAGTACCCACCCGTGATCGAACACACGACGACTACAATTATTCAAAAAGAAAAACAATACCCCGACGGGAATCGAACACACGATCCCATGATCGCGAGCTCGTAGTTCTGCTACCTACACTGCACCGCTTCTGCCAGATGTAAAAACTTAATAATCCATTAGCGACGCTAAAACCTTTAAGAACGTTTTTCTCAAAAACGGAGGAGTGTTGCGCTCTAATATTTTACGGATCGAATATCCTTGACGTCTTCTACTTATGTGCCAAATTTCGTCCAAATCTGAGATTCCATAACCTGAGCCTCTCCTAGTTAGTCGTGCCACAAATTCTGTCACAACTTTAAAGTAGCATGAAATCTTAGAAATAAAAGGTAATATGTTTATTTCAAAAAAAATTATTTTAGTATGTTATTGTTTATTAAATAATATTAACTTTATTCGAAATGTCCTCCTTTTGCTTTTATGCAAGCTTTTAAACGTTGTGGCTACTGGTCTATAGCGGCACGCACGGTATCCAACGACATTTCATTTGCTGCTTTCACCAAGGAATTTTTCAGACTGTTCAAATAACGGTGAGGAGTTCTACAGGCCTTGTTCTCTAACTGTGTCCACAAAGCATAATCCAGCGGATTTAAATCTGGTCTCCCTGATGGCCAATCTTCTTGTGCAATAAAAGCAGGATTGTTTTTGCGTAGCCACTCCTGTGTGCTCTTTGCTTTGTGAGCAGGAGCAGAGTCTTGCTGGAAGACTCAATGTTGTCCACCGAAGAGAGTGAACGATAAAGGTTTCACAACACCTTCTAGCACATTGGTTTGATACACCGCCGCACTAGTTTTGACTCCTTTTTCGCAAAAATGAAGTGTTTTGACACCTTTATGGGATACACCCCACCAAAGCATTACAGAAGCTGGATGATGGCCTCGTTGCACTCTGGGAACCGTTTTTTAGCTTCTTCTGATGATGTTGAATAAACCTTATCATTTTGTTTATTAAAAACTTCATCCACAGTAATTTTTTTTTCATCGGTAAAGAGGATGTTTTCATGCCCATCAGTTGCGTGCCAAAGCAAGAGACGCTTGCATCTTTCCAATCTTATTTCCTTTAACCGTGGAGTCAACATGTGGGCTGTTGACCGACGATAAGCCTTCATATGAAGATCATCTCGAATGAGTCTACTCATCGATCTTGTGGAGATTTCCAATTCCCTCGACAAAATTTTTTGTTTCCGCAGTGGATTTCTACGGATGCGCTCTCGGACAGCTTTGATGCTGCTCTAACGGTACGTGGACGACCGGTTCTTGCTCTATCATCTATGCGTGAGGTCTCATTAAATCGTTTTATTGCACGATAAATAAATCTTTTTGTTATTTTGGGCGGCTTCAACAAATTCAAAATTTCAGAAGAACTTTTGCCACACTTATGGAGTGCTATTATAGCGATACGATTTTCTTTCACGCCCCATTCCATGATTACTAGTCAAAAACTGTTTCCAAACTGATCGGAGTATTACGCCGTACAGTCTATTTGTTATAAATTGTAACATAACGATACAGTTCCAGGGTGATTTCTAAGAAAGCGCTCATTTGATATTGTGTGACAGAATTTATGGCACGACTAAGTATATAAAAGATATCTTAGAAATAAGAACAAGGTGGTTTTAATTATTTCGAAGTATATACTAAGTAGTTCCAAACCATTGCGTCGACGCGTCCTTTTTATCCGTTTGCATAAGGCTATCCAAGTATAAAATAACTTTGTCATCTGCTACAAAACCGGGTCGAACAGAAAAAGAGGCTAAGCAGATAGAACATCAAGCGATGGAATAAGACAATTTTTTTTGACCATTTCTAACTTATTTTTCTGAGACGTTTCTCTGAAAATTCAAACATCGAGGTAAGAGTACTACATTATAAGTTACTATCGCACAAAGTACGATGAGTTTTTTAAGATGTTAACGAAAATATTTGAAAATAAAATTAAAGTTTACGCTGAAAATGTGATTGGGGAGTACCAAGGTGCTTAAGAAATTTTGGGACTTTAACTTGGACTTCTACTAGATTTTCATGCACTTTAAGCAAGTATATGACAACATTAATCGAAACGTACTGTATAAAATAGAGCTGCTTTTTGACGTCCCGACTGTCCAAAATGACGATGGCATCAACAATATCGCCGATCAGAATCAACAACCAACTGACCGACATCTTTCACATACATGTCGGGGAAGAACAAAACAATGGGCTGGCCCCTCTGTTGTTCGACTTAACCCTCGAGTTTGTGCTAAGAATACTATATAAATTCAGCCAACTAGTAGCCTACGCGGACGACATTAACATTTTGTCACGCTCTTTAACATCCGCCAAAAAAATTCTACTTCAACTTGACCTCGAAGCAAGAGATGTAGGCCTAAAAACGGGTTTAAACAAAAATCATAACGCAAACAAGGAGGAGGACCTCCAATAGATAAAACATAACTCTTCACGAAGATAACTTCAAATATGTGGACAACTTGTTATGCCTAGGTACAAAATTGGCAACGAACGGCAATGAAACGGAACATGAAGAATTTAGCTTGCTAATAAAACCTACTAACCCGTTCTGCCTATAATTAAGGTCAGCTGCATACACAGGGGGGAAAGCTCAAAGTCTATAAATTTTTAATAAAACTTGTTATGTATTATGGGTGGGAAATATGAATCCCCACACAGGAATCCGCAACCGTGTTGAACGCCTTCAAAAACTGGTTCCGTAGCGAATAAGCAAAGCGGGAAAGCGACCAACAACAAATTAGGTTCTACGATGAGCTGAACGAAATAGTTTACGGTCCAGAGGTTTCCACAAAAATCAACCTGCAGAAGCTGAAATTGGCTGGTCACGTGCAACGTATGAACGAACATTGAGCACCTAAAAAGGTATTGGAAAGGAAAGCCAAGGGTTGGAGGCCAGTGGGAAAACCCAGGAAACGCTGATCTGACTCGCTCGACGAAGACTGCGCATCGTTGTTCGAATTTCATAATTGGAGAATGCGGTCATTGGGCCGAGATGTTTGGAGACGTCATCTGCAAGAATTCAAGGCCGGAGAGGGAGTGCTACGACGATGAAATTGTTCGACTATTACTTACCAAATTCGATTGCATAATTTTAAACGACAAAACATATCTTAAGGTCAATTTCAAGTAGCCTCCTAGGCAGGATTTTTATGCTTTCAAGGAAAAAGGCAGTGTCTAAGTCTAAATTATAGAACAAGGAACAACGTGAACAACGGAATGTTATTAGAAAAGCGTCTAAAGATGATTAAATAAAAAAGTGCTCTTCAAAAGATAAAAAAAACTTTGCTCTGAATTTAGGCCCGTTCCTCCGTTAATGATGAAATGACAAGAAAATATTTGGATATTTGCTACCAGATCAATATTTTGGCCACAATTTTACGAGGCGCAACTGATTTTATTTTAACGGGTTACACCACAGTAGAAATTTCCAAGAGTCGATTTTTTATTTATTATTTATAAGAGACAAACGGTTTTATTCCTGGCAGAAACTATTTTCATTGAAATTTCGAGCTCTTTCTCGATTTTAGCAATGTAAATATAGTTTCTGATACCTACATTTTGTCTGTACTTACGGACAGTAGCGACAGACAGAAGCGAAAGCTCATACAATTAAATTTCTACGGGTTAATTTACTCAATTCAAAATGACAGTATGTAGTATACTACTCGCTGAAATCAAAATTGCACCTATTTTATTTTCGTTCGAACATAGGTGTTGTTATAGGCATTGAATAATCATTAAAAATGAATAAAGTTCTTCCATATTTCTTAATAATATGCATACTGAATATTACGCATAGGTATCATAAAATGAGGTGGATGTCAAGAGAAGAATCGAATAAAGACTCGTTGTCCGATTGAAAATGAGCTATTACCAGGGTTGAATGATAGATGTAATGGTTTAAAATGTTGCTCCTTAGATAAAAACAACCATTGTGAATTGCCACACACACCCTTTACTAGGAAACGTCGATAGTTTTTGTTTGTTTTTTTGAGCATCAAAGGTGACCGTGAATAAATGAAAGGAAAAAACAAGTGCAAAGAGAAGAACAACATCAGCATCAGCATCTATATTGGCTCAAAAAATTTCAATATTTTCCGAATTTCTTTTCTGAATCATACTGATTACTTCGAGAAACTTATGGTGAACATGCCGCAAGATATGTGTGCACCGTGGTTTTGGCGTTTCAAAAGTGGTGACTTCGATGTTGTAGACAAGGAACATGGAAAACCGCCAAAAAAATCCGAAGATGTGAAATAACAAGCGTTGTAGAACGAAGATGATTCACAAAAACAACTCCCCGAACAATTAAGCGTTAGTTAACAAGCTGTTTTCAATCGGCTTCCAGAAATGGGAAAGATTCAGAAGATCGATAGATAGGTACTCCTTTAGTTGAACGACAGGGAAATGGAAAAGCGCAAAAACACATGTGATATTTTGCTCGTTCGATACAAAAGAAAATCGCTTTTGCATTGTATTGTAGTGTATTCCTTGTTCCAAACCTGGAACTAGCCCATACACAACTAATATCCCACACAAGCTTCGGTAAGCTCTCTGTGATACCAAAGCACATCCTCAAACATATCTACCTAATTAATCCCTCAGCAAAGAACTTTACCTTCATACAAGCTACATTGATATGGTAATCTAAATTTCCCTTTTTGTCACCGTGTGAAACTCTTAGAAGAACATTGAACCTAGAGTAAACAAAAATATAACTTACGCGACGTTAATTGGGTCAATGTAAAGTAAGCTATATTGGACGCGACGAACTCCGTGGGAACTAATTATAATATTGGCTATGGTAAATAGACTTAAGACTAGAGTAGGAATTTTTATAGAATAAGCAAATTTAGTGTACATTAAAATTAAGAAAGAAAATTGTAAATAAAAAGAAGGAACGAAGCTGGCACTGGGCTCATAATTGTTCCTTAGTTGAACGAGGTTGTTTGTTTTATACTGCAACTTTTGCCTTCACATCGCCAAAACGTTTAATAGGAATACTTGAGTAAAGTTTGCCTTATTCGGCAGAATACAAGTTGCCTTTTAATTCGGCAATTTGAAAACTTAGAAATATCGGCTGCCTGTCCTTTGGGATTGCGCCAAACATGTGGCAATTAGTCAGTTGCCGGTAGATCTCTGATAAATCCTTGTTGTTTCTTTTCTGAGAATTACTTCTTTCACAGAGAGAAGAAGATCATTTCTCTCGAAGAATATCGTCGAAGACGTCAAGGAAAACACGTAAAACTTCCAGCACCCGAAACGCATCTATCACCTGGTCAACCACGCACTCCACATACGATAATCTCATTACAGTATAGTTACAGGGGGTGAAAAGTAAATTTATTTTGAGAATCCCAAGCGTAAAAAATTATGGATAGGCTCACAGGCTCACCATCCTCTGTGTTTGGTGGGACTAGAGGGGCGTGATCTATTATGATCTGTTCAGACCTAGGGGAATGATTAATACTAAACGTCACCAACAATTGACAGATATGAACCGTTTACTGCATGAAAAAGGCAAGAAAACCGAAAGAGGCAACACCGAGTCATTTTTCTTCATGACAATGCTCAATCACATACGGCAGCACACAGTTCGCGACACGTTAGAATCACTCAGCTGGGAAGTTCTATCCCATGCGGCTTACTTATCAGACTTGGCTCCTTCCGATTACCACTTGTTTGTATCAATGGGTCGAGCACTTGCTTATCAGCGCTTTGGTTCGTACGAAGATGTGAAAAATGGCTCGAAGAATGGTTTGCAGCAAAAAGGAAAGATTTTTACTAGCGTGGTGTTCACATATTCGCCGAAAGATGAAAAAAAATATATAGCAAGCGATGGAGCATACTATGAACTTAGAACTTTTTTCATTCTTCCAAATTTAACACATTTTGGGGAAAAAATCAGCATTTCATACTTGTACACTTGGTATCTATTTGTTAGGGTTCTTAATCATGTTGTTGAGTAATCTAGTAAGTAACATCTGAGGTTATCATCATGTTAAAATAACACGTTTATGGTTGATAACAAGATTATTGCCCTCTCACCTACGCGAAATGTACCGGGAAGGAGGTTCCAGAAAAAAACGTTGATTCGTAGTTAATTTCATAATAATGAAATGGTGACTAATGGTGGGCTTAGTGGTTAATGTGGTAGCTGAAGCGCTAGATCATAGTAGGGTGGACCCAGATAGCTCGGTCCATGCCTGGCAAGCACCGCTGGAGTCCATCATCCGGTTGTGAGTGGCAAGGCTATCCGAGCTTATTTTCCCGCTCATAATTTTTTTATATTTTGTCTCGGGATTTCATTTTTATTCGGTTTCAAGTAGTTTGCCTTTTCCACTTTTGTTTTGGTGTTGATCCCGACATTTTGGTCGGTACGCGCACGAGACATAATTTAAGGAGTGACATAGGAGGTGAAATGTGATTTGATTTTCTTGCCTTGCTGGTAAGTCGGTATTTGTACAACATTTGTAACAAAATGGATGACTTGGCCCAGCTTGGGACTGGCATGATTAGATCATAAGGCTTGATTCACACTATAGTGCCGGTCACAGTTCGGTCTCGGTTCGGTCTCGGTCTGGTAAAATATCCTCAACTAAGAACCAAATGTGTGCATTCACACTATCGGTAACAGTCAAGTCCCGGTCCGGTACCGCTCCAGTAACGATCGATCTCAAAGAAATTTTCGCTGATCGAGATCGAACTTGTGATGGACTGTAGCGATAGTGTGAATGCTCTTCGTTCTCGGTTCAGTCAGGTTTTGTTAGTAAAAGAGACAAATGTGTTGATTTGTAAAATTCAATACAATTAAATATAATTTTAATTAGTCAAATGCGTGCAATGTCTCAAATATCTGGGACTTTCGAGAAAGGTATTTACATATGCGACCTCGACTATTGGCGATTCAAGATTGAACCGTGATGGAAGTCAGACCGCTAATGTGTATAACCAGATTACACGAGATCGAGACCGGACCGAGACCGAACTGTGACCGGCACTATAGTGTGGATCAAGCCTAAACGTTCTTGCAAATCATATTATCTTATCAAAACCAACCACATAATATTTGATGGGCAGAATGTAAGCACCTAAGACAAGTTTTATCGCAAAGAACTACTCTGTATTATCAAGGGAAATGTCAGATAGCGGACATACCTGATTTCCTTTTTCTGTTGAAGCTCAATTCTGCTGAAAACAAATGCCTTTCAATGCATAAGCTTATACGACATTCATAACGACGTATTTCATCCTTTCATAACAGTGCTATATCCGTCAAGGCAACGACGTTTTCAACTTTAGAAAAAATATTTTCTATTTAGCACACAGCTCGCTTAAGTCAAAACATTTATTGCACCGGATGACAAGCAATGAAGAAGGAGAAGAGGAACGGAATCCAGCGTGTAAAACCCTATACGTGTGGTGGTAGAAGAATTTGGTCAGGGAACTGTCAAAAAATTTCATGCAAAGCTTCAAAGTGACAACCGCGTATGTAAACTTCGCGAGTAAATTGTGTTTCGAAAGAAAATTAAGCGTATCTGCTCGTTAATATACTGTGACATAAAGTGCTTATTGTTTAGTGAAGTTCGTAGCACTGCTGCAAAGTTTAAAAACAAAGAAAAACTAAGTGAAGGTACTTTTAAACCGCAAAATTTTATAATGAATTGTGTCGTTCCGAATTGCAGTGATGTGAGACTCTCATTTCATACGTAAGTAAAATTTCAATTACTTTCTTAGCATGTGAGTAGCGTATAAGGCGTAGCTAATGAAAAATGCAAGATTTTTGAAAAAGCAGATATTTGACATTTCGTCTGATTTTAGTTGATGATGACAGTCACTGGCGTGTTCGGAAAAAATACTTTGGGGCAATTATAGGATATTCAATATTATAATTGCACATTATATTAATACCTATGCAGCAACTAATAATGAATTGAATTTATATTTACTTGTAGTTTCCCATTAGAGGAACACATGCAAATGTTGTGGTTGCGAGCGATTGGCCGATCGGATGTAGCCATTACAAGGAATTCTTGTGTGTGCTCTTGTCATTTTGATGACATATATGAAATCAGATTGGGGGCTATTCTAATTTAAAATGTTTAAATACTAATTTATATCTTATAAATGTGTTTGAAATACGCATACGAATAATTGTTAACATAATGGAGTGGCCGTAATTCCGCCAAAGCCGGTCCCAAGCCCGGTTGTGAAAGGAAGAGGGTGGCTTTCTTTGAGATATTTCAAAAATTCATGTCAAATTTAAATATAAGGCTTATTTCAGGTGATTCGCCGACTTCGGTTAATCTAACTTGATGGAGCCTCACATCGTCGTTTCTTTATTACATTGTTGGAGAGTGCGATGTTTTGGTTTCAATCGGATCCAACTAACCCCGCGTAACCGAACTGCCTGATTCAGAAATCAGACTATTGTGGCAATTATAGTTCCAACAATTATATTTTGAGAATTTAAATATTTTCATATTTCGCGCCAAAAATTTGCTCCCTCCAATTGTCAATATTGCCCGCCGATGACCAGCACTACTCCATAGAAGTGTCACTACTACATAAAAGAAAGTTCTACCACAAATTTTGTAGGGGTTCCCATAGAACAGGGAACTAGAGGAATGGTGAAATCCGTGTAGGTGTGTATATGTGAGTTGGCCGACTTTCTGCTGCTGCTGCCTAATCGTTGAATGTCAATAATTTCTTAATAGTCTCTTACTGTCACTTTGACTGAACAAAAAACTTCGCGAGTTTTGAGAAGTTTGCCTCCCGCGCAAATATTTTGCGTTTATTTATTCTTGATAGAATAATCTAAGTGATAATATTGTGTGTTGTGAACTAGTGAGAAGTGTTACTGTTGACGAAAAGTGTAGGAAGCAATTTTATAGCTGTTAATTAAGTGTTATTAACGCAGAAGTGTGTTGTAGCTTATTGTGCGAATAACTCGCGTTCTCGGCCAGAAGGAGTATCTTTTCGTATGTGAGTCTATCCGAAATTTACGTATTTAAAGTTTGCGCAAGTTAACCCAGTGTTTTTCAGTTATAAATGATTCATTTGGTTGCATTGAATTTTCTTGCAATAATTTCTGACATTTGCGCTGGTACTGTCAAAACTTGAAAAGTGGCGTAGTCAGTATGGGCGCAAATTAGTTTGTTTCATTAAATTAAATGAATCAAAAATCTAAATTTGATTCTTTTTATTCGACTTATTTATGAAACCATAGCATGTTAGATATGAGTGTCGCCGTAATTCCGCCGAAGCCGGTCCCAAGCCCGGTTGAAAAAGGAAGAGGGAGGCTGAAAGATTATATTTTTTATGTACAATATATGGTAATTATTTTTGAATGTTGTATGTATAAATTTAACAATGTATGCGTCTAAATTTGATGTATTAACATTGTTTCAAACATAACATGCAACAGTTGGCGAATATTAGATTTAATGAATACTCAATCTAGATATTTTCCCGCTTAATGTTATAGGAGAATGAAGTTTGACCCCAGATCGCAAAAATGAATCTTTTGCCAATGCTTCCTGTTTTATGTACACTTAAAATTAACAAATTAACTGTGCTATTGTATGATGAGTATGTAATTTTATTCTTAATTTTTAAGTATTTCTTTCTTGGAATACAAGCTACTGAGAATGCTATTTTTCATTTTGTTTTTATCTGAATACCAAATCTCAAGATTGTAAATTAATCAATATGTTTGAAATGTTGCTCTATTAATCCTTGTCTGGGAAATTTTTCCATTTAGTTAATTGCATGCTTCTCCTTACATATGTGAATGTCTTGTCAAGCTTGTCAATTCTTCTGATTATTCCTTCCATATAGTCTTGAGTTCTTTCATTGCTTCATGTTGAAGTTGATAATCGATTACAGTGCGAGCCAATCATATAGGCTCATTTAATGATGTAGCTGCTATCATGCTCGTTTTTTAATGCTTTCAAATGTTACGCTCAATATAAGCTGGTATTCTGGACAGTAAATATATTTTCCTTGAACTTTTTACAAATGATACAAAATTTCAAATAAATCTTGAACTCCCGCCTTTTATTTGCCCATTTTCACTCGCATGCGATGTACGCCCTTAACGTCAGCAACTTTAGTGTTAGTGTCACAACTTCACTCATAAAAGTTAGCCCACCAAATTTGATGATTTTCCTCTCCTGTGTTTATTACCTCTTTGGGGGTTCCACTCCATAGTTATACCTCAATGATGACAAGTGTCAAAAACTTCAATTAAATGTTGGCTTTGACGATGGAACCAAGCAGGAGCGGTGATATTTTCTTGGGATGAGATTTTTTTTTGTTCACTTTCTGGTTTCCGGGCTGTCATCAAGTGGCAGATAGCAGAGTAGCGGAACGAAATTACAAGGAATGTAACGTGGATTACTGAAAAAGTTATTACTACCTCAAAGACAAAACACAAAGCATATAAACTGCTAATTAAAATAATAATCCTTCCAGTCCTATAAAACAAAAACAATCCAAAATAATAAAAGAAGCTTGTAATAAAATAATCAAAGAAGCGAAGCAACACTATTATACCATAAAGCTTGAGCAAAGCTCAAAAAACCATAGCAAGTTCTGGAATTTAGTTGACGAAGTTCTAAGGAAAGGTGAAAAAAGTAAGACACATAATATCGACAAACTATCTTTCTCGAACAAGATGATCAGTGAATCGAAGGAAATCAATAACTGCCTTAACCACCATTTCTCGAAAATTGGTCATGAAATACTAACGAAATTACCGCCGATATGGACATCATCGTTCAGAAACACATCCTCAATCTCTACTTTCCATTTGAGAATAACCAATAAAAAAGAAATAATCAAAATTATTGATTCTCTAAGAAACCATACTGCACCAGATGCTGATGGTGTCTCCGTTGATGGCCTCAAATTAATCAAAAAAAAAATATTGCTGGTGCTTTCGCGAAATTAATAAATAAATGCATTAAGCAGGGAAGATTCCCGGAAAACTTAAAAATCTCTGCAGTTATACCGAATTTTAAAGGGAGTGATGAAACTGACCCAACAATTACAGACCAATCTCACTCTTGAATTCCTTAAGTAAAATCCTTGAAAAAATTGTAGACTCACGAATCAAAGAATTCTTATTGCAAAATGAAATTTTGGATAGAAACCAGTGCGAATTACAGGCGGGCACAGACACAACAGATGCCATTTCTGATGTAACTAGATTTGTAAATGAATACTTGGATAAGGGCTACTACGTTCCAGCAACTTTCGGTGACCTAAAAAAGCCTTCGACACAGTTACACATGAAACTTTAATCACCAGGCTCGGAGAATATGGAATTGTTGGAAAAGCAAATAAATTAATACACAGTTACTTGACGGATAGATTTCAAAATACACTAACTAGAGGTGTCAGAAGCAAAACTGCTAAAATTAGCATTAGGTGGTCCGCAGGGCTCGATCCTAGGACCAACGCTATTTCTTATTCATATCAACTCCATAAAAAAGCAGACCTTGTTTAGAAAGTGGTTATGTACGCGGATGACACTGTACTCGTGTACTCAGGCAAAACTAATTTTGAAATTGAACAATAAGTAAATACTGACCTGGATAAGTATTGGTATTGGCTTCTCCGAAGTAGATTGGCAACAAACGCAGGGAAAACAAAATATATTATTTTCAAACAAAAGAACAAGACCAACATACAACCACACATCAAAATCAATGACACAACCCTCCATAGAGTAGAACAAATAAAATATTCAGGACTACTAATAGACGAGAAACTAAGATGGATTACACACATAAATGATCAAGGAAAAAACTGACTGTCTTCATTGGTCTTCTACGATGCTTCTACTTCTTTCCAAAGAAAAAAAAATCCAAATTATGTATGCGCACCTACCTCCTTTTTAAAATTTCCTACAGCATTTTGAATTGGAGCCAAACTTCTAAAGGGAACACCATGACCATCTCCAAACTACTAACCATGGCGTATAAAACCATTTACAATCTCCCTGTGCCAACTCCAACGGGCAAGTTTACAAAACAGCCCAAGAATTGAATTTGCAAGGCATGATTTCCATGCAAACAGCTAAACTCATACAAAAGTATTTACACCGTAATGAGTACACCGCTGTGAAATCGGATAGAATTCAGGGGAAAAACACGTACAGAATGAGGAACATGAATAATATAGCTATCGCATTTGCCAGAACTGATCGGTTAAAAGAAGACCTCTTCAACAAAGCAGCTAACTTTTTCAATACACTATCTGACAAAATTAAAAACATAGCGAATTCAACTTCCTTTAAAATGACACTAAAAAAATATCTCCTTCAGGACCAACTTTCGAAGTAAGTTACAAGTACAATCAGCTCCACTTAACTCAAAACCAAACATGTAATCAACAGGAAATAATTCATAAACATATAGTCTGAATTATTTATCTAAATAAAAGGACACTAAAACTTACAAATTTGGTACTTTCCCTTATACCGATTCTTATCGTCTGGGATGTACTATGTCTTAAAATTTTAAACACGGAGAATTACTGAAAATTGATGGAGAGAGTGATTGAAGGAGACGGAGGTGGCTTTAGTCGGTAGAAATCCGGCATACCGGCATGGAGCTGATCGGTTTATTTTGAAGATTCCAACGTAAAAAAATGTTAATTTTGTGGAACGCCCGGGAAACAAAGTTTTGCACAAATTGTTGTCTATATAAGCCAGGGAACATTAGTTTGTCCTAGTAATTGTCAGAAAACACATCAGTCTACATTAATTAGCATAATGCTTGTCAATTGTTGAACATGTTTGATTCATACAATTTACAAGCAATTACTTGCTTTGAAGGAAGAATAACAAATGGCTGCGGAATAAGTTCTGCGATTTTCTCATTGATTACTTCGACCATCTTTACAAACAAAATTTAACTACTAACATCAATTTCATTTTATTTGTTGTTACATTTGCGCTTCGAATAAACAGCCAACAGCACGAGATCTTCAATTCGATATACACCTTTTATGGGTTCTGTGACACTGCTCATGGTCATGTTGCCGGCCATGATTCGTATTAGACAACCAAGCGCGACTGGTTTTATTTGTGCGAAAACTGGGAAATACCTTAGGTATAGTGGCTCCGGTGCCCTAGTTAAAGGAGAAGTTAGCTTAAAAACACCTTTGAAGCCGTTGGTAAAAGAACCAGTTCTACGCACGGGTGTTCGACCTTGGATTGACGATTATTTATCTCTCGATCGATCATAGCCAGAGTTGGAAGCAAGCGAGGCATCTGACAGCCGCTTTCCCGCCAAAAAACGGATAAGTTTGTAATAGGGGACTAATGTCCTGGCTTGTTTGAAAATCGGTCTGCTAAAGTGTTCAACAATGCGGAAAAACTTCAGCCTTTACAAAAGCAAAAGTGAAAGTAAGTGCTGTTTCGTAATTGATTTAATATAATCGCGCACTGTGTTCTAGTCGATATACGATCACTGCAAGATGCGGGCAAACCCTCGAAGGTAAGAGCGAAGATGTCCAGGAGCTCGACGGGTCGTTTCGTCGCGGGAAAAGCGAGGAGGCCCAGCTTACCCGGCTCGCAAGAGACGACGCAATCGCCGGATCGAAGTGAGAACATGCCGCAACAATATTAGGTGCAAGTACTCAGCTTCTCGTTTCAGAACGGCGAAAAAACCAATTGGAGATTCTGCACTCTACGCTCAGCCCAGAGTACATCGGCTTTGGTGAGCTAGGCGGCAAGCGAAGTCGCTACGGGCGCGCCCAGCGACATAAGGAGGACGACGACTTTTTGCCTACGCAAATAGCATGCTACGTGCGGCGTACGCCAACTAAAATTAAAAATGTTCCCCAATTTAAAGGCTCTGTACCCAAAGTTTCCCCATATAGAAGTCCGATTGAGAAGCTTATCGAAAAAAATAAGATGCTAGCCGTGGAAACCGCCGAAAGTGAAAACAAAAGGGGCACAACGAATGAATCGGATGCCACAGCAAACAGCGAGGGAGCCCTCTTCGCTGAACTGGGAATTAACACAGTAAACAATAATGACACGCCTTCGGAGAAGAGTCTTTCCAACTACAGTGAAGATCGCGTCTACAATGAAGCTGTCGCGGGGACCATGATTGCTTGCTTGAAATCGCCATCATCACTGTCAACAGATAGTGCAAAGGGCTCGTCCATAGATTTAGAAATCGATTTTCCCGTGAAGCCGGGAGACGTGTTCTGGGCCCGGATATCATCGTTTCCATTCTGGCCGTGCATGGTTTGGCCGGATCCCAGTGGGCGAACGATTGTTTTAAACAACAACAGGGTGCAGCGGCAAAACGTGAAAATACACGTACGATTCTTCGGAGACAACGGCAGACGTGGTTGGGTACATAAAACGAATATGTTCCCATATGAGGGTCGCGCCGACTTTGAAAAACGGAGTGAGGAGTTCTTGAAAAAGTTCGGCAAGAAGCACACCATGTTTCGCGCCTTTGAAGTCAGTGCTAGGAGAACATTTGTCTGGGAGAAGGCTATACAGGAAGCTGACGAAGTGAATACCTCTGCACAGGATGAACGACACATCGTATTCGAAAGGGTATTAGACAGAAGCCGGTACGTACATTATATGGTTCATTCGATGGCTTAATTGTTTGATCAACTGGCAACCAAATTATCTGCAGATAACTAACCACTTAGTATATCTGGCAGTGGTGAAAACAGGACGCCACACATTGCACGCTACCCAATTCTCTTTATTTACACTTTCGAATCTGTTTCTCTAATTCGTCAGCATAGAAGTTTTCCTGGGTTCCACAATTCCAAAAACGTATACGGATTTTCTGTCGATTCAAGACATTTTCATACATCGGTTTTGTCCCTTTAACGTTGATAGCTTGAAAATTTCAAGTGAAAGCCACCTTTTGAAAGTGAATCTATTCGAATTTTTCTTTTCTGAGCAGAGCTATTGTCTAGACTAGACATGTATAACTCACTGACACCTTGACTCCAACGCCAGTCCCGGTATCAGCGCAGTGCGCTGGCGCTATTTCGCCACAACGCCATGGAATATCTTGATTGACCCACTAGCCACGATTTTGCTTCAGTACATGCATAACGCTACGTACCAGAGTTCTTGAGTTGCGTTGCTCGAAGCGTCTAGACTTTTCAGCTTCCGCGCCAACACATAGATTGCCTCTTCTTTGATCGCCTCTTCTGCTGCGCTCACGTGATGATACACTGCGCTACTGAGACTTATGTCTGGTATCAGCGCATTGGTCTCAAAGACAGTGTATCAGCGCAGTAGTGCGTTACACATGTCTAGTCTAAACTTGGCTGCTTGATATGTGTTATATATGAAATTGTTATTAAGACGAGATCCAAAACAATTAGGAAGTTTTCATTTTCTTCAATATACACTCAATCACGTGTAAAATCGTGTACAGACACGAGCTAACCCAATAGAATAGTTAAAAATAAGTGATTAACCGTGAATTCATCTTGGTTTAGTTGTCAGTTCCAACACCGTTTAATTCTTACAGACACGATGATTTAGTAGAAATGCGAGTACAAGTTCGCTAGCCTACTCATGTTGCGTGACATCGTAATGCCTAACCAAGCAGTCGTTTATGCTGTGATCATAAAAGAACTAATAAGCTAGTCAAATTCGAAGAAAACGAAACAATTTTTCATCATCGTGTAACATTAAAATTAATGGTATTTTCGAAAATAGGAATATTTCTAATGTTGTTTGACGGATCAGCATGAAATTGTACGCCTCAAAACTCATGATGGAAAATAATACTGTGTATCGTTCCGCACTGTAAAGTAAAACTCTAGGCAACTTATCATATTTGCTCATGTAGCTGAATAGGAAAAGAAACCTTTCCTGGAATTATTTGTCAAAGTCTATTTATTTGTTGTTACCAAATGATGTCATTTAATCGCTAACGATTCATTTGAAAGAGATAATGTCACTCATTTGCGTTTGAATGCAATAAGCCTAAAAATTTCATTTTTTTCCTATAAAATTCTTCATGACTATATATATTTTAGTTTGGCTACAATAATGTCTTCTTTCTAATATTTTTATAGAGAAGTCATGGCTAGTGAACGCATTAAAAGGCGGCAATCAATGAGTGAAAGCATATTAAGTAGGCCTGTAACTCCTGTGGAAGCGAATAGCAAGAGGGAACGCTCTCCAGATATAGACAAAGAAGACCATAATGAGCAGAGCGACGTACAAGCTAAACGGATGAAGTTCGATATGGAAACTAGCTTCGCACTAGATGAAATTATATTTGATGATACTGAGTACTCAGCGGACGACAACAAATTATTCAATAACGAAGACTTTGGACAGTTCTATGATCTGATCAAGAAATATATCTTTCAAAAGGAAAATCCGGTGCTGGAACGACATTTAGAGCAAAATGTGCGGAGAATATGGTATCTTCGATATCTGGCGACTATCGAAGACGGCAACAGGCGATCTTCTATGAATATTCGAAAATTCAGCTTAAACTTCAGGGAGCTTATCGACATGTCGGCATCATCGGCCAAAACAGCGATAGCCAAGCCAGATATGATGAACACTTCAAATCGCGCTAAGAATGATAAAAAGGTGTCGAAGCCCATAGAGGAAGTGGTGGAGGATATAATGGAGCTAGGCGGAAATTACCTTTTTAAAGGGCTGAATAAAGAATTTGTATGCAAGGATTGTCGCTGCCCGTCGAATTTGTCGAAATGTGAAAAATGCCAATCACTAGTTCATAAAGATTGTAAAAATTTAACCGGAAGTTTACACGTCACTGGCGATTTTGAAGATGACAAGACAAGTCTAGACAATTCGACCGAAAAGTTGGATGCATTGTGCATTGAGTGTGCGTCCGGAGACTTTCCAAAGTGTTTTGTTTGTAAGAAAAACAACAACGAACTCGGCGAACTGATAAAATGCCATGTGAGCTGGTGTCCCTATCATTATCATTTGAAATGTCTCAAATACTGGCCGCAATCTAAAATCACCAAGTCTGCTTCCAAAGTGGAGAGCCTGCTATGCTCAGCACACGTGTGCCACACCTGTGTGTCGGATGACCCGCGAGGGAAGTTTTTCCAAATAGAGAAATTGAAACTGGTCAGATGTATTGAATGTCCCGCCACCTATCATTCCGACTCTCTTTGCATACCGGCGGGAACGAAATTTTTAACAGCGACCCAAATAGTTTGCCCTCGGCACGGTAAACATGAGAAATTAAATATCAACGCGAACTGGTGCTTTATATGCGCCACCGGTGGTAGTCTAATATGTTGCGATACATGCCCAACTGCTTTCCATCTCGACTGTCTAAAAATCCCTCAGCCTGACGGCAATTACATATGCGAAGAGTGCGAAACGGGAAGACTTCCACTGTATGGCGAGTTAGTGTGGGCGAAATTGGGAAATTATCGTTGGTGGCCAGCGATCATCATCCCTCCGCCGGAAGTGCCGAAAAATTTGCAACTGAAAAAGCATGATTGGAGTGAATTTTGCATAAGATTTTTCGGATCCAATGACCACGCATGGATAAATAGAAATCGTGTATTTTTATATCAAGAGGGCGATTGGGGAAAGGTGAGCAACACAAAAGGCATCAACCAATCTTACAAGCAGGGATTGGAAGAAGCGAAACGAATATCTGAATTGTTAAAGAAAAAGAAACAACAAAAAACAAACACAAGGAAAGACAAAGGGCTAGCACCGTTGCCATACATAAAAATAAAATTCAACAAAGCGGTGGCTCCAGTAAAATTGCAGGAAATTGATGCGGGCGGAATAACACCTTGCGAATGCAGCCACGATGACGAAGAGCCGTGTGGACCATATTCAGGTTGCTTGAATAGATTGCTGGTTACCGAGTGTAATCCAAAAGTGTGTCCAGCAGGGCCCAAGTGCCAAAATCAATTATTTGAGAAGCGGTTGTATCCTCCACTTAAGGTTTATTGGACCAGTGGTCGAGGCTGGGGCTTGTTCTGTGAAAAGGAAATCAAAAGTGCGACGTTTGTGATTGAATATGTCGGCGAGGTGATCGACGATAAAGAGTTCCAGAGGCGTATCGTACAAAAACAGGAAGAAAAGGATGAAAATTACTACTTTTTAACGTTGGAAAAAGAATATATAATTGATGCTGGGCCAAAGGGAAATTTAGCCAGATTCATGAATCATTCATGTGAACCAAATTGTGAAACTCAAAAATGGACAGTAAACGGCATCACTCGGATTGGTTTATTTGCAATAAAAGACATACCAGCGGTGAGTACCATTCTTTGAACACTTGAAAAATCAATAATAGAAATTAATTTTATTGATTGCTTAATGATTTCTTATAGAATGGTTTTCTCATGGACAGTGTGATGACTTGTGTCGTTTGAAAGCCTCTCTCTTAGCTTAATCTGAAAAAATTTTCTTGAATACGAAAGTGTCTGTATACATGTTACCCACTAATGGCCGTGTGCTGATTTCTTCATTGATGCGTGTCTCAATCATGACTTTCGACCCCAAATTGAAAAAGAATAGTATTTGTTGCAATACATACAGTGCAGTTTCATAATCAGCTCTACACGGATGAAAGTACTTTGTACTGTTTGCGAATTTTACTGTCAGTCTTTTTAGAGAGAATGGTGTTTCATGTGCCGTCAAGAGCTGAAAAATGGCGCATCACCCTTTGGATACCAGCAATGATAATCCTGCTTCCACTTGCAGTTGTATCATTTTAGTCATTTTTGTGAGTTTCGCTACTTTTCATGGAATAGCAACTTCTTTTTGCTGTTTGATCTAGAACGATGTAGAGATTATTTGAACGAGTTCCGATTAAGATGCAATAGCTACTTTTTAATACCTGGGGTAAATTTTTGTAGAGTTGATGATTGTGTAAAATTGGAAAGCATTTGATTACCTACTCAATGGCTTATCCGACGTTTCAGTAGATGGTCACCTATTACTATTTAATAATTTGCGAAAAAATTGCTTCCTGTTTAACGTTTAGCGAAATCCTCAATATTGTTTGGTAATAGACGCAAATTATTGAAGATCTCTCTTCGTGGCATGACTACCATCACAGTGCGAATCGCTTCATCGTGCAATTATTTAAAAAAAAGAAAACCCCCTCTAGAAATGTTTTATCTAAAATGTTGGCAACTTGTCAGAAACACGAAAAAGTGGCCTATAAAAACCGAATGTGTATCATAAGGGATTTTGGTCAAACCACTCTGAAAATCAATCAAAAGAGAACATCATCAAACACACTAAGTCAAAAATCTCCTATTTATACCGAAAAGTTATTATATTCAATCTTTTTAGATAGCAACTTTTTAGAGGGAGCTCTTTATTTCTTCCGTCCGCAAAGTTAAATATGTTTGTTGTTTCATATCCACGATTTATCCTTACTTGAGCTCGGGCCATGTACAGCTACCAAGCAAACAATTATAGGTTATACTGAAAAAAGTTTTGCAAATATGTTTTTTGCGAACATAGTTCTGTTAAATGGTTTCTCCTGACATCGAATAATGTACACAAAAAAATGGTTTCGCTATTTCTGCTGAATAGAATCATTCACACGCTAAGTAAAATCATCGACGAGTAAAATGACGCGTTATTTGATCGTCAGACATGTATACTGCACAATATTTGGTACTGTGGGGTTTTTATTTCTTGGATTACGATAAACACTTGTGCCTCAAATAATTCTAACTCCTTTGTCAACTGGTGATCTGCTGATGTCATAGTTTATAATAGGAAATTTTTAATAAGTATTAAGCTTGGTTTTAAGATTAAGTATCAACCGGAACTCTCAAAAATTAATTTCCGATATCCACACCAAAACTGCATATTGTAAAACATAAAAATAAAATACGACAAAAATTCTTACTAAAATCTCTTATACTTCTGCGATGCAAATATGCAAAACCAAACCTGAGTTACGCATGAATTATTGATTCGAACTAGGGTGCGCTGTGGACCAGAGTTTGATGGTTTATGAAGGCTGCAACATTTTATTAATACAACGAGTAGTTAATCTTAGTTTTCATAATTAATATTGGCAATTGGTTTTATTGTTATTTTCAGAAAACGGAACTCACTTTCAATTACAACCTTGAATGTTTGGGAGATAATAAGAAGATTTGCCATTGTGGATCCGAGAAATGTTCTGGTTTCATTGGATCTAAATACAAAGAAATAGTAATATGCCTTGTATCTTAAAACTAGAACCTTATTTGTATAACAAAATTTTTACAGGAAAAACCATCTATTAAGCCAACAAATGAAACTAGAAGCAAACCCAAGACGAAATCAGGGAAAAGAGCTACAAATAATGCTAATAAATAATATAGAAGTAAAGGATAATATGTTTGTGTGTAGTTATCAACGGCTACAAATATTGTGAAGAGAAAGAATTGTTACCAAAAATTTGTCTGCTCGATCGGATTCAAGCGATTTAGTTGGTATTCTTGACCTTACAATCGAAGCAATCTAAAACTTTAAAATGACATTGGCTTCATTACTTCATTTTACTGATTTGGATCGAGGAAATCTATTTTTATATTCTTGTTATTATTATGTGACTTTGCAAATGATTATCTAGAACGAATGGACATTACGATAGGTATATCTTGTAATTTATTGATTAAAATATACTTTCATAAAAAATAGTGAAATTTTGCGTCTCTTACTATTAGATACAGTCATGAACATAAGTCTACGTACCCCCTATATTTGAGCATTTCTTTCAATTTCTATAATCCTAATTCCTAGCATTCTCAGCAAAAACATGTATTCACTTAGTTTAAGCTTAAATATACGTAAAAATTTGAACTGTTTCTATCGTAGCAACTATTAAAGGGAAATAAAAGAAATCTGGGCACCAAAAATGAAACAAAAGTCTACATACAGCTCAATGTATGTTCAAGTAATTTTCTTTGTGGATGTTTTTATTGAATTGTGAAATTCGTAATAGTGTTAACAGCTGACGGCGCGTTGAAAAGTAATTTTCAAATTGTTTAAAGTGATCATGGCTCCGATTAGCAAAGAAATTTCTGAAGAAGTTAGAAAAATAATTGTGAGCCTTAGAAAAGAAGGGCGATCTTATTGTGAAATCAGCAAAATAGTGAACAAACCGCGGTCGAGTGTACAAACTGTAATTTCAAATTACCAGTTGTCGAAATCATTTGAAAATAAACCTAGAATTGGAAGACTGCGAAGGCTGACCGATCGTGAAGAGAGAAGTGTACTCGCAGAAATACAAAATAATCCTCGTACGTCATCAAAGTCGTTAGCTGATGGCATCAAAGAGGTTACGGACAAACACATACATCCTATAACTGTGCGTAGATTTACCCACCGCAATGGCTATTTTAGGACACCGCGGAAAAAACCATACATTAGTAAGGCAAATGAAAAAAACGGCTCGAATTCGCAAAACTACATGAAAGCAAGCAAGAAAATTTTTGGAATAGCGTCTTGTTTGGCGACGAGAGCAAGTTCAATATTTTCGGACATGACAGTAGGCAATGAGTATGGAGAAAATCAAACGAAGGCCTCAAAAACCAAAATTTAATTGGTACCAAATATTAGTTTTTAAGATAACTGATGTTAAAAATGACTGTACGTAGACTTTTGTTCTTTTTTATTGTATGGAATTTTTAGTTATTTTTGTTTTGTATTAAGTTGCACTGAATGAATACATATTTTTTAACTTGTGATAAGAAATGTTCATTGTTTTCATTATTTTTTATACTTTTTGTTGAAATCAGACCTTTAGATCGATATTTTTCATGAAAATTGCAGGGGTACGTAGACTTATGTTCATGACTGTATGTTATACGTAATGCCACTTGCGTTTTCTTACACCAGAACCTGAAATATTTTGTCGATATATTTGAACGGAATGTTTTGCACAGTGAACCAGAAACATTTCGATTGAATTGTGATGGTTTACGATCGCCATGTGGTGAGGTAGGATCGCCGAATGATGATTGTGGACCTTTGATGTGATGGTCTTTTCCATAATGACTACAGAATTCCATGATGAAGATAAAAATAAGAAATATTATAATAGGGAATTTTTAATTAAGGAAAGGCCGGCACAACTTTTTGCCACTGGCCAAGAAGTATATATGCCGATTGTAGACATTACCTGAAAGTGTCGAATTATTGGCACAATCCAGGCAAAGTCTAGGAAGAAGTGCCGAGAAAGAAAGGCACAAGTGAAACCAGTTCCCTAGTTCTCCAAAGACTATATTTTCTTCAACGCTTACTTGCTATTTATACAATTTCTTAACCCTAAATCAAACACTTATGACCTAATAAAATATCCTAAATTATGCATTGTCATGCATTCATAAAATCAATAACTTATCACTACTCGTTCCACATGGCATTCGCAACTAAAAAGGCGATGTTCATGCTCGCAAGGAAGGATCACGAGATGATAAGCACTATCTATCCATTCATGAAGCGATGTATTTATTGGTGATAAAAACATCACTTTAATGTTTGAAAGGTGTTCTCAAAGGGATACAACACAGAATGCTTTCTATTTCAGTTATAATCATACTAGAGATGAACGACTTCCACTTGCAAGTCGACACGAAGTCGAGTTTTGCGCTATTTCATTAATGGTTTCAAGATCTATAAGACCCGCCGAACTTGTATTTTCAAGCAAAAAGACGATCTTCGGCAATTCGTTTCCTTAAATTGTATTAATGTGAAATTGATTTCTTCGTGTTTAGAAAGAAGAATATTGTTAAACGGTATCCCTTTGTATAACATACTACACCGCCTTGAATTATGGTTGGTTGGTTGTAGTGGCAGCCCCTTTGTCAAAAGGCGGCTCACTTAGGCCAAGATAGGCCCATTGTGATACCACATTGAGATAGGGTGCGGCACTAAAACCTGTGGGGTGACGAGAACCATTTAGATTCTCGTATGAAGCCGGCTATGCAGCTAATATTCAAATCAGCTACTTCCGTGAGGCTGTCCAGGAAAGGTTGTTGCGGATCATTTTATTACACTTTTTTTTTAATTTTCTACCAAAACGTTAATCAATTTAAATTGCATCGTTACACTGTCAAATAATCGCATTGGCAGTACTAAAATCTGAATTACTAATCCACCACTCGCACTGTCTCTCTCGAGAGGTGAGAAACGCGTTTTTCTTTGTTCTAGTCGTGGTAAGTTCAGGTGATCGAGCGAGGATCTGATTGGACAAATTTACTGATTACCATATATGATCCGACTCGAGACGGGAGTGAAATGTGTGTGGGAGAGTTGGAAAAAGGTTGTTGTGGTGGACGGACGCGACGGGTTACGTTCCGGTAGTAAATATGACGAAAAAAAATAAAGTTGTAAGATAGTTCAGGTGAAGCTGAAGGAAGCAAAACGTCGTCAAGGAAAAACGAGAATACACGATGCCAACTTACAAAGTTTACCTAAGGACATGGTTGTGAAAAAAGCCACAAACACGGAGACCAACGCGAAAAGTTCGCAAATAATCCACTGAATACGAAAGCTGTCTTGAAAACGAAACGGGTCCAAGGAAAATGCAACTCTAGCGGATATCGTTCGAAGAAATGTGCAAAACACATTTACTAGCTCGAGTTTTATCATTTGATGTGCTGAATCTACGTCATCCCTTAATTGTATTAAAACGTAGCAAATTAAGATCAACATAAGCATGTAGCAAAAGATCGGAAGAATGCTTTCTGGATAATTTGTAGTGAGTATTTTCATTTAATTGATTGAAGTATGGTTTTGATACCGAAAACACTTGGATAAGCGATAAACTACGAATAATTTAGATTAAATTATAGTTTGAGTTTCAAAGATGCAATGTTTTCATTATTATTAAAGTGCTAGAATATAGATGTTTGACAAAATAAAGTGTAATAAAGTACAAAATATAAAAAAAAATATACATACTAATTACAGTGTAATATAGTATGAAGTGATTTTTGATTGTTTTCTCCCCTCCTCAGCGTGATCGCGATCGAAATGTGGTTCGGGTTCTTCCTTGTTGTGACTAGCCCACGACCCGGTGATCTAGTCGGTTTCAAAATTTTACTCTATGGTCGTCACTATGCGGCCACAGTTGGTGGGTGCTCCGCACGGGGCCTCCTCTCGGAAATCATCTTTCATGTGGCGTCCGAATTGGTGGGGGCACGCAACAAGGTGAGCCTAAAGTTTGCATGGGTTTCCTGGATAGTGCTTGGCATTCACACAGAAAGTGTTGGATCGTTTCCTCCTCCTCCGATTTGCAGCTGCGGCAGAAATCGTGGAAATGGGCACCCAGTCTTTCTGCGTGTCTGCCAATGAGACAATGCCCCGTCAGTACGGATACGATGAATGTTTCACGGCTCGTGTTGAGGAGCTGCTTGGTGCGCTTTGAGCTTAGTCCGTTTTATATAAGCAATTTAATAGCGGCAGCGACTCAGTCGCCGAAACCTATGCGACAGACTAATAAATTAGGTGATATAATTCGTATCAATTCTGTATTCACAGTAACTGTTAATGTTTTGCTATTTTTACATGATTTCTTTTTTGCTATTATGAAAAATTTAATTTACGCTACATAGAAATCTTACAACACTACGTGCTAAACTAAGCTAGCCTGCCAGCAGCCTTCGCACATCTAGGTAGAAGCCAAACCCGAATTAGTCTGCACGACAAAAGGGACTATTGCCTCGTTCCCAGGATTGACCGTCCATGAAGTAAACGAGGCAAAGGTTTGTTGACTTGTAGTTTTGTCGCAATTTCATTACATGGTGATGAGTTATTTTTACTTTTCTTAGAATTTTTTGATTAATAGATTTATGCATAGACACCGGCACAGACTTTGGAGCCCAACAAAAGTTGTATCGGAAAAGCAACGCCAGCAAACTTATTTAAAAATTACAAAATTATAAAAATAGCCAATTGAATATGGACGATTGTGTTACAAGTGTCGGAACAAAACCAAGCAACTGCATATTTAGTTTAATTTGTAGACGTTGAATAAATATCTTACAAAATAAAAATATTTGCGTTTTCTTTGAGTAACGTTTTTTTAACGTATTATAAAGTGCCCAGCAAACCTCGGTACATATTTTCGATATTTACTGAATGGAAATTTTCGAATCGGAGATTTCATTGCAATGGAACGCTAAGAAAACGACACAGTTGCATCTTTCTGTTATATAACTTATAGAGGGAGAGCCAGTGACCAATTTTCAGTTGTCATTTCAAAAGTCTTGAAAAGTTACTGAATCAAAGTTTAATATCTGCTCGACAATAGAAGCCAATTCTGGCAGCCCACAATGGCCGGAGTAAATAACGGTAAAATTTTAAAGAGGGTAGGAAAAAAGATTCATTTTAGTTTAAGTATCAGCCATGAAATTTATGCAGATTATTTCTAAAAGTATGAAAAAAATCGCCAGAACATTTTCGTCCCTCCTAATTGTTGGCAGAACGATATAAAAAAATTTTTAGAGAATATTTTTATTTTTTCTATTTCAGTCAGTATTTTAGTCTTCAAATTTTAACACAATACAGAAAATATGTACAGAAAACATATTATTGGATGCCAGAAATAAATTTCATCACTTACTATCTGCAAGAGAGAAAAACGTTGCCGCGCTAGCGCAAGCGCGAGCGAGACAGTTAAATTCATATCTGCCAGTTGAAAAGAGAACGCATATTGGGCCTCATTGAAGATGGATTGTAAATTATATGAAATGCAACAATTCCTTGTTAAAGTTTACTAGTTAAACTCATAGAAAATATAAATTGCTGTGAGATTACCTGTCCCTGTGACAGGTATTCTCTAGTCACTATGAAAGTTGTAAAACTTTTTTAATTAGTATACTTTTGGAGTTTAGAATCTGCAGATGGGTCATTTCTTACCAGTTCCTGTGACGCAAATCTTTATGTATTCTTGAAACATTTTGAAGGTCATTAGACAAATGTGACCAAGTAGTAGGGATGTTCTAGCAGTTTAGATTGTTCGAAACTATACAAAACCGCGTCAGTCCGTTGGAAATATTTTTGGAGCGCAGTTGATTTTTTGAATAATTCTTCATTGTATTCAAAATGATTTGTGCAATCGGTAAAGAGAACACTAGTAAAATTTTACGTTTTGATAAACGAGAAAAAATAGATAGGTGTAAATTAATGTTAAACCCCCGTAAAAATCATAATATGCAGTTTTGTGATGTGGTTTTATCTGACAACACTGATAGTGATATTGGTTATCATAATAAATGTTATCAGAATTTTGCTGCTGTCGGACACAAGTATTTAATTGAAGAAAGTCCTGTGACAGCAACTTTAACTGATTGTTCTTCGTCACCGGAGCCATCAACTTCGGATATATTACAAGGACATGATGCAATGGAGCACAAAGAGGAAAGCATTGAAGAAAATGAACTACTCGAGATCGAAAATCAAGGAGAACTGAATGCAGAATGTTTCTTCTGCGGAAAAAACGAAAACAGCACCGTGGTAAGAAGCAAAAAATTTATAAAACACAAAAAAATACTTTGGCTACCCTTATCAAGAAATATAGCGACCTTGATGATACAGAAGAAATGTGGTAACGTTTTGAAACTGTAAATACAGATTTTTTTATCATGACATCTGAAAAACGGCATTCGTTAATAAATGTAAGGCGCTAAAAAAAACTCCAGTAACCGATTGGCATAAATATCGTCGCTTTCATTAATTACCGTTTAATGAATTAATCGGTTTAATTGAAGAAGAGATTTAAACGACGATTCGAATGATTCAATTTTATTGAAAATATCAATAATGATGATGATGATGATGAAGAGGAATACAACGACAAAGATGCATGAAAAATGGTAATCATGCATATTGTATATAAATACCTTTTTATGATTTAAAAAATAAATCATTCACCGATTTTTTTAATTTTGCACTTGCATATATTTTACTGTCTATTTGCGCTTTCTTTTTAACCGACAGATATGAATTTAACTGCCTCGTTCGCGCTCGCACTCGCACGGGAACGTTTTTCTCTCTGGCAGATAGTAAGTGATGAAATATATTTCTGACATCCAATAATATGTTTTCTGTACATATTTTCTGTATTGTGTTAAAATTTGAAAACTAATGAAATAAAAAAAAATATTCTCCAAAAAAAAATTTATAGCGTTCTGTCAACAATTTAGAGGGACGAAAATGTTCTGGCGAATTTTTTCATACATTCAGTATACTTTTAGAAATAATCTGCATAAATTTCATGGCTGATACTTAAACTAAAATGAATCTTTTTTCCTACCCTCTTTAAAATTTTACCGTTATTTACTCCGGCCATTGTGGGCTGCCAGAATTGGCTTCTATTGTCGAGCAGATATTAAACTTTGATTCAGTAACTTTTCAAGACTTTTGAAATGACAACTGAAAATTGGTCACTGGCTCTTGGTGTATTACATTGTTACGTAAATAAGCATGAAATTAGGAGTCACATGTGACTCACATATCGGTGTTCAATGGATGAGCGCCCAACAGGAAAGAAATGAGGCCAAGAAGTTAAAAAAAGCAACTCAAAAGAAGTCAGTGGAATTCCTGGCAAGGAAAAATTCCAAGGGTTTTCAAATATGGTTGTCGCTGCCATTATCAAATTAAAATTATTTTCCGTATTTATGACTACGTCAATTTTAATACCTATTCTTCCGAGTGCCAATGTGGTTTAATCACTTAAGACTATAGCTCTGAGGAACAAAAATGAAATAAGTTCAACTGATAACACTACAAACCCTATATCATTTTAAAATTACACAAAGCGATCGCTAAATTCCAATTGAGTTGAGTGTGTCGCGCGCTAGTCGCACTAGACATCAGTTCCGGGATGCATCACAGAGCTGCACGGTGAAATATTCTCAGACAGGTAACTCTATAGCAACCCTCCTGCTACTAGTACGGTTTCAACTATATAAAATAGAGAAATCAATATTTTATTGTGCCTCGTCTTGACATGCGGCCTGACCTTAAATACGAATGCATAGCTCTACGATATCTACTATTCACCACAATCCAACGATAAGGATAATCGAATGAAAGTTAGTGACAACTGTAAGCAACAACTACGAAAAATATGAACATATACGCTTTATAATATGTATAAGAGTTAACATCAGTTAAAAATTGATTTATTACATACAACATTTCGCTTACATTACAATATTTTGTCCTCTCTTCTATACACAATTGATTCAAATTTTATGATTAAACTTTGAATACCAGTCAACGAATCATATGCGGGCTCTAAACTAAGCATTCGCAGCCCGTGAGTACTTGAAATAACTATTGTTCCCCATTTTTCTAATAGTTTCAGGCAGTTTTTTATCGAATCCATGGAAAGACTTTCACCTGAAACCAAAATGCTTTTATGTACCGCAATTTTCTATACGAGGCGCCCAGAAGTAGACAACACTAAGTCACATTTTCAAATTTTCCTACAGGAGAGCAGACTGGCGATTTTTTCACGATGCTTTTAATGATATTTGAACCCATGAATATAATGATCTAATAAGCTTTAACAATGGCATATTAAATCATACTGTTTATGGGTTCAGAAATTAAAAATATCATTAAAAAAATCGTCGAACTACTCTTCTTGGAAAAATTTAAAATATAACTTAGTGTTGCGGGCTACTGATAAAAAACTTACTAAATGGGTACTCCCCGGCCTCCACTCCCCTCTCCACTTCTTTAATACACAATCGGGTAAAATCGCTTTCTAGTACAGAGTTTCCAATCATTCCTATGAGCAAATTTGCTACTACTAAATAAGTATAGCTGTATGGCGCAAGTATCGCAATATATGCAGCTATTTCTTCATCTTTCTCTGTAGCTAATTGTATTCGTTGATCCGTTTCTTCGTCCCTCATTGCATCGTTATTATCATCATCCCACATATTGTTTTCAACGTAGGCAGCCAAACGTCGGCTTTGCATTTCTAACTCATTGTAGGTTTTTTTCTAAAAAAAATAATAATGATCCAATAACTTCAATTTACTCTATCTAACATAAACCAAAATACCTCTGGCAGCACGATGATTTCTTCCTCGCATAGGGCCTCTATGGATTCGTCTAGTAGTTGATCGAAATTTTGGGTTGGTTTGCATAGCACGAATTCGTATCGAAGAAATTCGAAATGATTAAAACAATGTTCCTTGAGTTTTGTAGTTGTTGCAATTTTCTCCTAAAAGAGAAACTGGCTGTTTATTATATTCTTGCTTTTTATGTCTCTGTAAAACTTATTTAATGTAAAGAAAAGGTTTATTGAGGTGTCGGACAAGGTGCGAACGAAATACAATAGAGCTGCGCAAGCAAACAATTTCTCGAGCGGCCGTGCTACCCCCGATAGGAATACGGACTACCTTCACGTTCTTTGCAACTCGCTCAACACTTTCACTAGATAACCCCCTATCCCCTCTCTTTCATGCCGGTCTTGTTAACCTTATAGGTCCGGGAATGAAAATTATTTCCTCATTGAACCTTTCCAGGTTATGAAGTTGATTTTTAACAGTCCAAGGACAATTTTTTAAATGTTAGGCTAGATTCGGAGGAAAAAAGGTATTTGGAAGAATCAGTATATAAAGAGATGTTCTCGCTACAAATATGAACAGCAGTCAAGAAATAAAAATAGAATAAGGATCATTTGGCCTAAAATGACTTTTTCATGCTGTTCAGTTGATAACTTACGTCCATTTGCGATAGTAGGCTCACTCCGGTCACAATCATAGATCGCAGAACAAAGTACGGGGCTATACCATTTCCATAGTACGTCAGTTCAATCACCTGAGGCACCTGAAGATTTGGTTTGATTAATTGGCGATCCTCCGCTTCAAAGTAATTAACCAAATCTACAAACGAATGTTATTAGGAACACAATATACTATCATATTAAATTACTTTCTCCCAGCAGATTCAATGCGTAACGAACAATCTGACGCGAATCGCCGGAAAATGCTAAATCTTTTCTGCCGTACAGTTTTCGTCGTAGACTATCCAACTCTTCAGCCAATCTCATTTCGGTGACTCCGTGTCGAAATCTGGTAAGCAGAAGAAATGCAATCGCGTTGGTACTCATTACTGATGTGGCTGACACACAATCATAAACCACCTGACGGGCTATGCTTTCCACCAACTTTCGTTGGCTCTCGTTTACAACATCTGTTCCGTACAATGACGACGACGATTGATTGTGATGCATAGATTTGGCGATAGGTTGATAAATTCTAGTGCCTTCTATTGCGGCGATTTCATTATATGTTTTCACCAGTTCTTTGATGGAGAATGGTTGATTGAAGTCAATTCTCATCAATCCATATTTTGAATTTAACGCCTACGTTCAATTATAAAAAAACGGTAATAGCTTGTAAATTATTCCACACAAATATTTTTATTACCTTCCAAATACCACTTAAAGCCGATGTTAAGGTTTCGGGTTTCTTCCGTTGCCCCATTTGCTCGGTCACAAAGTTTCCATCGACAAGCCGTTCGTAGTTCACGGACACTGGTACTAATAATGCATCCTTGATTGCACCATCCATAAATGCGTTCACAATAACTGATAAGATCCCGCTCTAAGAATATATTCAAAAAAAGGTATGGAACATTTTTATAACACTTTTCAGACAATTGAGACTTTGAGTATTCTTTCAAATAAGTAAACGGAAAATCTCAGTACTTTTGAAAATAATAATTATCAAATGCCAAAATTACTAGATGCAGACATTTCTGTTTTTAACTGCACACATAGATAAAAACAACATTACATTACCTTCGGCATGCATGGCTTCCCCGTCCTTGTGCGTCCACCTTCAATGAAAAATTCCAAATTGTGCCCCGCCTCCAAAATGTGTTGAGTATACGTTTGTAGAGCAGCTCGATACAAAGTATCTTTTTTACCCACAACTGGATCGATTTTGCGCTTTATAAAAAAAGCTCCTAGTCCACGTAACAAAAAACCAATTATTGGTATTCGAAGATTATCCCCAGCCACAACAATTGGACTGCGAATGTCATTATTTAAAAGTATAAAACTAACAATTATATAGTCTAAATGACTACGATGCAACGGTAGGAAGATCAGTGGAACTCCGTTCGCTTTTTCCGTGGTAGCTTTTAGCATTTCTATCTGTTTGGTATTTGTAACGACACCCGATAAGAAGCGCGGCAGCAATTTATACAGGATCCATGATGTGACACGAAGTAGGAAATCAGACAATTTCGAACGCATACCCATCAGTATTTGTACAGCGCGTCGTTGTTCTCTTTGGAACAATTTCCGATAGATATCACTATCTTCGATTGAGGCATTTTGTTCTGTGCAATTGTCGTCGGCGTTTCTCTCTTTCATAGTATTTTCAACTGACTGTTTTATTGCTGATTGCAAGTTGACGCTTTGAAGTACGGCGTTCGATACCTGGAAGAATATTGAAATTAGAAATTAAAAAAGAAACACTTGGTTGACACTAGCAGAGATTCGTTTTAAAAACCAAACAAATCACAGCAAAAATGTTTATTTTCAGATTCATTAAATCAACAGATACATGAAGGGGAAAAGGACATAAGCGAAATTTTGTTAACTTTACAAAAGATTGTTTTAAAATAGCGCAAACCCTTTAAAATCATAGCTCTTTCATAGGTGATAATATTTGAATAAAAAAGGGTTGCCCTCTACGATGCAATAGCAGCTCTTATTGTCTACCATTATAAAGTAGTCTAGAGGTGTTTATTCGACAAGTTAATGTCGCTTGAACAAAAAGTGTGTATTGATTTTTGTGTTGGATCGAGGCGTTTGTAGAGGGCAGAAGTGTGCCTGGGTGCCTCCAAACCGATAAATTAGATCAACCGATCCTCTTTGATTTTTTCACAAACCAATTTAGAAAATCTTATTCAAACGTCAAACTTGGTCCGAAAGGAATTCTTGATATGTTTGTAACTAGCCTTTCGTTTTCCCGGTGATAACCTCTGTTCATCATATGAAAAGAAAGCCTTTCAGTAGATTTTTTCCCCTGAGTCATGAAAGCGCTTGCAAATAATTCTTTGTCCAAAACAAGAAACAGTTTCTTGCTGTCAACTAATACTTCACAGACACTTTGTTCTGTTTGTCTAAAATGCTTGAACGTCTGCGTCTACAATTCAATACTTCCTTCTATCAACTAGTTTACAATTCAGTATATCCTTCTGTCAGATATACAGTGGCTCACAGCTTATTTCATGCAGTTTCAATTTTATAATTTATCACGCTGTTATTGAAAAGCTATGTAAAATATTGACAAGATTAAAATGCCATGTTTTAGAAAAATATTTATTGTTTAAGTTGGGAAATTCAAAAATAACAAAATTGATGTTATTAACAATTACATAATAAGTAAAAATTATGAAAATACGGCATGATTTCATGTCACATCTTATTTCATGCACTTAAACTTAGACCTTAGTTTACAAAAAAAAAACAATTTTTATACAAAATTCAGTATTTGTTGCATTTATGACATCTTTAAGTATATTCGGCATCGAATTCACAAGTTTTTGGGTAATTGCTGAAGTAATTTTTATCCACTCCTCCAAAATAGCTTTTTTCAAATGTTCCTTATTGGAAATGCTATGTTGCCGAATATTATTTTCCAAAATTGTCCATGAATTCTCGATAACATTCATATTTGGACTCTGCGCCGGTGGGGTCATAACATGGGCGCAGTTCCAAATGAGCCAAGACTGCACAATACCAGACTTATGCTTAGGGTCGTCGTCTTGGTAGAAACGGAATGAGTTTGGTATTCCAAGATTCCCAGCACTCTGGAGCATTTTTTTTAAAACATTGAGGTATATGTTTTTGTCCATGTTACCTTCAATGAACTCCAAATTTCCAACCCCGGCTGCCGACATACAGGCTCGAACCATAATGCTTCCGCCGCCATGTTTTACTGAAGGTTGTAGATTTTCTTTTTGGAGCTCAGTGTTAGGTTTCCGCCACACGTATGCCATACCGTCAGAGCCAAAGATATAAAATTTAGACTCGTCCGCGAATATGACGCTGTTCTAGAAGTTCGTGTTTTTGTTGGCGTGCTTTTTAGCGAAGGAAAGTCGATTCAACTGTTTTTTTTTTTGCTTATGAATGGCTTCTTTCTAGCTACTCAACCATTGAAGTTGTGGTCTCGGAGGATGCGACGGACAGTTTCTGCACTGCATGACTTACCTAGTCCTTTCTGTATCTCCGTAACTAGTTTTGGAGCCGTTAACTTTGGGTTTGCCTTGATTTTCACGAACAATATATCGTTCTTCCGACGAGTTGAAAATCTTGTTTGGCGCGCTTCTGCCTTTATCTTGAATCGGATTTTCATGAACGAAACGTTCAATGATGCTCTGTACTGTGGCGGGACTCAAATTAACAAATTGAGCAATTTTTCGTTGGGATTGACCGTCCTTGAAATGATTTATCACCAATTCTCGCTGCTCAATTGTGGTGCGACGACCCATTTTTTTCAAAAAACACTTATTGAACTTTAAACGTAGAATATCGCACTTAATAGTGATTATAACTGATTGCTAATTTTAGAACGAAGGCATAGAAAAAGAAATTACTGTTATATTGCGCAACACGCTGGGATTACAGTGGGGACAATCATCTGCATGACATAAGCTGTGGTCTAAGTTTCTGCTGCGCTTTTGTTTTTTCAGCCTTGGTTGGTTGGTTGGTTGTAGTGGCAGCCCCTTTTAATCCAAAGGTAGCTCACTTAGGCCATGAGAGGCCCATTGTGATACCACAGAATTTAAGGGCGGCACTAGAACCTGCGGGATGACGAGAACCATCCAGATTCTCGAATAAAGCCGGCTATGCAGCCAATGTCCAGATCAGCTACTTCCGTGAGGTTGTCTAGGAAAGGCGTGCCCAAGGTTTGCATGCGCTTCCTGGACAGCGCCGAACATTCGCACAGAAAGTGTTTAATAGTTTCTTCCTCTTCCTCTGATCTGCAACTTCGGCAGAAATCGTTGAAAGGGACACCTAATCTTTCTGCGTGTCTGCCGATCAGACAGTGTCCCGTCAGTACGGAAACGACGGAACTTAGGGTTTCGCGGCTTATATTGAGGAGCCACTTGGTGCGTTTGGAGCACAGTGCGTGCCAAGTTTGCCTGGTTGTGCTACAGCTTTCTTCGAGCAGCCAGGCCCTATTCGCAGCCTCCACGTAGTGCTGCTTAAATCCTAGCTTTATGGAAGCTAGAGGTTGGCCGACTTCGGGGTTAAGTGTATATTTCTGAAGCTCGGTGCCAGCTCTCGCTAGGGCATCTGCTTCGCAGTTTCCAGATATATCACTATGCCCCGGTACCCAACAAAGAATCACTTCACAGTGAAGCGACATCACGTTCAGTTGTGAGCGGCATTCCATAGCTATTTTAGATGAAGTATGCACGCTGGATGATGATTGGATAGCAGTTTGACTGTCAGAAAAGATGTTTAAATATCTTATGGAAATTTTCTGACTTCTCAGCCAGTCAACTGCCTTATAAATCGCAATGACCTCTGCCTGAAAGACGCTGCAGTGGTCTGGTAATCGGAAGGATAGTTTCAGGCCTAGCTGTTCTGAGAACACACCACAGCCAACTCTTCCCTCCATTTTTGATCCATCGGTGTATATGTCGACCGATTCCTGTATCCCACCTCTTTCTGTGGTCCAGCCCTCCCTTCTCGGGATGACTGTCCTGAAACCATGGTGAAAACAAGGAATCGGAGATGCAAGGTCCACTTTCCCTGACGTTGGTCCATCCCTCCGTAGTATTGTGGAGTGACCAAAGTTCTCCTCACGCCAGAGTCACAGGGCTTTTAATCGAACAGCTGTGCACTTGGCCTGCTGTCTCGTAAGTAGCTCTGTCGGAAGCCAGTTTAATAGCATAAATAGTGCCGTTGTCGGGGTTGTCCGTAGAGCCCCGGTGATTGCAATAGCCGCACTCCTTCTGACCTTGTTTAGCAGGTTTACGTTTGATGCTTTCGCCATAGCAGGCCACCAAATAACTGCGCCATACAAAAGGATTGGTTCCACTATCGCCGTATAGAGCCATGATACAATTTTGGGTTTTAATCCCCACCTTTTCCCAATAGCTCGTTTGCAGCAGTAGATTGCGCATGCAGCCTTGCGTGCTCTTTCTGCTGTGTTCGCTTTCCATGCGAGTTTAGAGTCCAGAATTAGACCTAGACCTGATGAGATATTGATATTTGACCTGATGAGATGGGTTGAGATTTATCTCAAGTTTAGGTGGGACAAATCGTAGAATTTTGTACCTTCTCGTGAAGAGCATAAATTCCGTCTTTTGCGGGTTAATCTTTCGACCACACTCTTTGCTCCATTTGGTAAGAATACCTAGGGCAAAGTTTAGTCCCCCACCTTGTGGTGTGCCTCTGCAATCCCTTCTTCGTAAGCCTTTCAGCCTTAAGAATATCGGAATTTTTTTTTGTAAATTTTCTTTTATTTATTGTAATCAATAAGCATGCTTTTATGATTCAACACTCAATATTTTGCGATTTTCTAATTAGTTTTTAAGATACGGTATTCTAAAGTTTAAAAAAGGCACTGCATGAAATAAGCTTTGAGCCACTGTATTATGATAATGAATTTGCTGTAACATTGGTTCTAGGTTGTAGCTCTTTTTTCACCAACCTCTTGGAACTCACTGCTTTCTCAGCCTCTTTTTTAGGTAACAGAGAACAAACTGATTGCATTTACACATCCATCCAAAAAATTTAATGGAATGTCGCACACAATTGAACACGATGTCGCTTCACTGTGAAGTGATCCTTTGCTGGGTGCCGGGTCATAGTGATATACCTGGAAATTGCGAAGCTGATGCCCTAGCGAGAGCTGACCCTGAGCTCCAGAATTATACACTTACAATCCAATTCGATCATCCACTGGCCCCCGGCAAGCTAAGTTTCAAGCAGTATTACATGAAGGTTACAAACGGGGTCCTGGCTGCTGGAAGAAACCTGCAAGACAACCAGGCAAACTTGGCATGCACTGAGCGTAAAGCGCACAAAGCAGCTCCTCAACAAGAGCCGTGAAACATTACGTTTCAACATATCCGCACTGACGGGGCATTCTCATTGGCAGACATGCAGAAAGATGCCCCTTTCCACGATTTCTGCCGCAGCTGCAGATCGGAGGAGAACACGATCCAGCATTTTCTGTGCGAATGACCAGCACTATCCAGGAAACGCATGCAAACTTTATTAGCTGCATAGCCAGCTTCATACGAGAATCTAAATGGTTCTCGTCATCCCGTAGGTTATAATACCGTACCTTATCTTTTCGTGGTATCACAATGGGCCTATCGTGGCCTAAGTGAGCGACCTTTTGGTAAAGGGGGCTGCCACTACAAACCAACCAACCAACCTACACTGGCTTTTCTAAAAGTTTTGATTCAGTTGATCATGCTATTTTGTTAAGCAAGTTGAAATACATGGTATTCAAGGTTCCTTGCGTAGGTGGTCTGTCTCATACTTAGTTAAACGCAAAGGCCAACAATCTTTGAGGGTTAAACTTCACTCTATCGTCCAGTGCTTCCATTGGATCTTTACTATAGGCAAATATCGTAAGATTCTCTTCTTCCTTCCAACTAATCCCGTTTTTCGCTACACTTAAAAATTATACTACGACTAATGAGGTTCATTGCATTCGTCATCTTGGAATTATTTTAGATGATGAATTAAAATTGACTACGTGAATAGTA
Source organism: Oxycera nigricornis (assembly GCA_963942545.1). NCBI lineage: Eukaryota > Metazoa > Arthropoda > Insecta > Diptera > Stratiomyidae > Oxycera > Oxycera nigricornis. The sequence continues at coordinate 83,316,324 of OZ012660.1, forward strand.
TCCAAATTTTGCGGGTTTTTATCAAGAAACCCGACTGCATTTATGCGACCGGCTGCAACATAAGGATATTTAATTTGGCGGTACGCATCATGGCTGAATACTGTCCTTATATCTAGTCTCCTCAATCCAAAAATCATTCATTGTTGTTTTTATAAGTCCAATACTCCGTCCTTTCTTATAATGTTTGTCTTAACTACTTCAACCTTGTCAATTTGCAGTAATGCAAACTTTAGCTAGACAATTGTTTTTTGTAGACTCTTTTTGTATCTCCTTGCCACGCCTTTTTCTAATTGAACATCATTTCCGTTACTCTTCGTTTTTTTTGATAAATAGTCTTTAGAATAGTTATCACACACATGATGAATATCATTGCAGCTATGACCTCGTTTCGCGCAATATATCGAGCAGGATATTTCAATTTCGCGCTTTGCTAATACTAAACAAATGTTGCAATTATCTGCTGGTCGCTAAAAAGGCAGCCTTATTTCAAGCTGCATGTAACATTGAGACGGCATTTGAATATAACTTTTGTTATGATTCTTTATAAAAGTGACTTGAACCTAACGCATGTATTTTTTCGACTAGTTTCGCAGAGCTTTTTCTTCTGCAAAAATGTACAATTAACTTTTTTACATTTTCACTATGTCCCTGTGATGAGCGTCAAGCGTGAAATGAAACTAGTTCAAGAGTAGCAGGCAAAGATGATGACTGGAATGCGGATGGCGCCGACAGTATCGTAAAAAAATAAAAGACGAAGCGACCCGGCCAAGGGATCCAATTTCAAAAGGAACCTTATAGCATGTTCACACTACACGAGATAATCGCAAATCTCGAGGTTTTCAGTAATCTCCTGGCAAATCTCCTAGATTTTCCATACATTATGAAGGTTTCGCAAATCTAGATTTGTGAGGAGATAATCATCAAATCCTCCTACAAACCTCGTTGAAATCGTTTGAACAAACCTGATTTGCAAACCTAAGCAACTTCAGAGGTGTTGAAAGTGACAATTTGACATTGTTTATTGCTGAGGTGTCAAATGTTGTTAAAATTTTCCAAGAAAGAACGATTGTCTCTTACCAACATACATGCTATTTTGGGCTTTGTATTTACTAGCGACATCAGCCGATGAATCCGGTAGCGATGAAATATTATTTCTTTCAAATATTTGCTTGGCATATATTTGTAATATTTCACAAACAAGTTTGATTGACATATAAATGTCAAAACATCTGTCAAGATTATCTCATTTGGGCAGTGTGAATGGGTTTGGCGGTTTACAAACCTACATGAGATAATCTTGTAGGTGTGAACATGCTATTAGATTTATCGTCAGGCAGGATATTCTTCCTTTCGACTTTCATTGTGACCGTGGCAAATGCGAAACAGGAGACGAACGAATTTTTCAGTTGACATCATATCACTACACCATACTAACAAGGACGAGTGGAGAGGAATGGAAGCTGAACAATTGTAATGGCTCGTTGAACTGAAGTAACGACGTAATGGAGATGCGGCTCCGGTGCATGATTTCGGTGCCGGCATTCCATTTTATTAAAGATAATCATGGAAGAAAGATGCGTAGCTCTTCACTTCACAAGATGAGCATTATGATATAAAGGGCAGCATGTTTACCAATATTTTTTTAAAAATTGGACTCAATTCGGTATTCACATGTTTGGGTCGAATGCATGTGACGGAGGAACTATAAATATTAACTTGAAATTACGTTTCGTTGTCAGTTGAAAATACGTACATATTTTCTGCTTTTTGAAGCTTATCAATAGCAGAAAAGCTAGTAACTCTTTAAAGCAACAGCTAGAAAAAATTTTAATGCTTGCTACGGACAACTTCCTAAAGGCAAAAAGCTTTCTCTGTTTTACAGTTTAAAGACCAAGTTGCTTATAGTTTTTGAAGTCATGGTTACGCTTTTTGTATCCAAATTCACTGTTTCAATTCAAATAAGTAGTGTCTTAAGTTGAATTATGTTACGTTCGCAACGCAGCGTGGTCGATCCACAAATCCATAAGCGCAAATAATGGGAATGCCCTGCCCAAAACCACCGTGCGGGCAAACGCTTCCGTTTGTAAATAGTATACGCGGGTCGCCATTTCACACAAGGCGTATTGGAAGAATTATTTGAAATAAATAAGGAATAGATTTATCTAGATTAAGGTATTGAATTACATAAACATGAAATAGATTTGCTTAGGGTATTGATGTATGCATGTAAACATAGAGGAGATATTGAATTATGTACATATACACTGACGAGCAACTGGTTAGGTACACCCAAATATTTTGAGTTTCCTAGAAGTCCCGGAGGTATAGCAAAACAAATCGATAATGGTTTTATTGCCTATGGGAATCCCAATCATAAAATGCAATTTCTAGAATAATCGCACAGACGAGAGAGAGAACGATTTTGAGGGTAGCGTCTAATTCTACGCTAAGTACACGGAGAATTTGTGAAGTACGAAGGGTAACAAAAGAAAGCCCAACAATAAAACGGCTCCGTTTGAAGAAAAACCAGAGTTAACGCAAAGACATCAGCAAGCACGGTTGCAGTTTGCTCAAAACCACATCAGCTGCGATGAAGAGTGGAAGAAAGTAATCTTTTCCAATGAAAAAAGATTCTGTTTGGATGGTCCTGATGGCTTCTCATATTATCTCCACGATATTCGGAAGGATAAATATTTATTCCGTCACCACAGCAGAGCAGGTTCAATTATGATATGGGGAGCCATATACTATATGGAGCCTGCGAAGATCAGAGTTATAAGAGGAAGGCAGACCGCACAAACGTTCGTAGATCTACTACGAACGGTAGCAGCCGATTTTGATGAAATATTCGGAAGCATGGATTGGATTTTTCAACAAGACCTGGCGCCCATTCATACTGCTCGTTGTGTTAAAGGTTGGTTTGAGGCAGAAGACATCACAGTTTTGGATTGGCCATCACTTTTGCCCGACCTCAACATCATGGTAAATCTCTGGGGATGGTTGTCCAGGAAAATTTACGATAATGGCAAGCAATATGAGAATATTGCAATGCTGGAAGAAGCAATAAAAGACGCTTGGGCTAATATTCCTCCACGTATTTATAAAAATTTGTGCGAATCTATAAAAAAATAGATTATTTGAAGTCATTAGGAATAATGGTGCAGCTACTACCCATTATTGATTAATAAAATAAATTGTCGCAATTCAAATGTATTTAATTTACTTAGTTTACTGTGCAAAATTCCACGAAATTTTAAGTTTTCCAGCAATGTACCAAATCAGTTGCTCCGCTTTTATATGCACAATCTTAGATAAATGCACTCGTGTGTGTGATTATTCCAGAAAATGCATTTTATGATTGGGATTTCCATAGGTAATAAAACTATTATCGATTTGTTTTGCTATACCTCCGGGACTTCTAGGAAAGTCAAAATATTTGGGTGTACCTAACTAGTTGCTCGTCAGGGTACATTGGACTAGGCAGATAAGTAGGAAGTAAGGTTGTTATAGAGAGGTTGCTCCTGATCGTGCACGCGAAAGCTGCGTAATTTAAAATATTATCAACAGCGAAATCAGTTCCATGGGATAGTTCTTTTGATTATATATCTTTGATGCTGACGTATGCAAAAACATGCCGAACTCGCCGTCAGCGTCCAGGCATTTGAATTCAACGCACCGATGAAACGAGTCAGGTTGGCAACGTCGTTGATACCAATCTACACAGCGGTCCTCCGTTGCCAGCGGCACAATGTGTCCGCCCACACACAAGCAGCAGTCACAGTATCCTCCCCCGAGGTGCAACGCTGTGGCCAATCGCACAAAGGTTAAATCGCCAGCTGACGTGCGTCGACAAAACCGGTCCAAATCTAGGAAAGCTTCTACGAGTTCAGCAAAATCCGCTGGCCGTTGACTGCCGATACTGCAAAAACGGGATCGGGGGATCCCTTAAATATCGCCGGGAGAACAGCTGGCGGGACTATTCCGTGCGGAGTCTTGGGCTGTGGAGGAAGCAAAGCGGCGAACGAACGGCAAGGCAGTGAACGGACGGCAGCGGCGAACGGCCAACAAGCGGCGGAGGATTAAGGAGGAAATTTGTAACTAGAAGTAAGCTTAGATAGGGGTAGTTAGGTAAATTAAAAGAAAATATAATAGTGATTTTACATGGAATTGGAGTGATTTGTGTGAAGTGGCGAGAGGACGTCGCGGGTCGGCCTATTTTATTTTGTTTTTTTTTCTTCTAAATTTCTTTTTTGGTCAGTGGTTTTGGGTCGTCGCGAATCCTATTCCCGTTTCCGGATTCGCGGGCAGGGCAGTCCAGGAAAAGAAACGGGTGGCGCCCTTTTTAGAAAAAAAACTATTCCCACACCCCACTTCGCGGGTTTAAGCCGGGTAGAATTTCCCAAACCGTTGCCAGGATCGGCTGCGGTGTAGTAGCGGACGTTTCACGATATATAGGTGTAACAATATAATATGTATGCCTTGTTTGGCTAAATAAATAAATAAACAATTAATCCTATGAGATTCAATATCCCATCGAATTCAACTCATGATTAGAAAATCTCAATGTGGTGATAGTTTACAATAATTAAAAACTAGGCAACGCAAGAAAGTTTCATAAATTTCATTATCGAAACCCAGACGTATACCAGAGCATCTTGAAATTCAAATTAGTGAAATATCTTAGTCAGAATTCATTTTTAATTTGCGTGATTGTAACAACAAATAATGAGAAGAAAAAGACATGCTATTGTAGAAAATTATAGCACAATGAAGATAATGAGAATGATTCAACCTAACATTTTTTGAGTTATCTTTTTTCTACATATTTTCCAATATATGCATAATCTTTAACAGCTTTTAATTTTATGGTATTACCTATGCTAATACCACTGTTCTAACCTTGAACAGTACGAACACATCCTTTTCTTCTATCCGAACTAAGAACTTATGAGAAATTAACTCAATACAGACTTTCGAATAAGTTTAAGCTCAACACTGTAAATGCCAAAAGGAAATGTTGTCTAATGTTTTTTGGCTAGGTAGTTCACCTGTTCGCTTATGTTTTATGCTATATACATGGTGTATATATGCAGGCCTAAATATAGAGATCCATATCACGAACCGGTGCCAATTTACAACAGAAGTCTGAGTGAACAAGCAATGACTAAAATGAAAGGAACTACTCAAAAAGACAAATAAACCGCTATAACATTTGAATGGAATTTGTTGAGACTAAATTAAAATCTGCTTGTTATCAATTTTAAACAATACAGCTATAAATTTCGTTCTTGTTAAAGATAGACCTTGTTGAGTTTTCATACGTTTACCTGAGTCAAAGCCTAATCTCCGAAATGTTCTTAGCTATGCTTGAACAGAAATGTAATTTTACAATTTGCTCGCACAGATGCGGAACAGATGTTATATGACCATGGCCTGTAGAAAAGGGTCTTATGTACATCATTGCTTATATGTATCTCAGATATGAAAAAGATGTTAGTTGAAAATGTAATTTGAGTGAGTCTACTTTCGGTTTTTGAAATAAAAAGATATTCCTTCCTGAATAGCAAAAGTTTCAGTGTTTCATTTACAAAGGATTAAAAAGAAGAAGTATTCGTAATAAACTCAATAGGTTATGGGCCCAGTTTACGCAAGATTACTTTAAAGTGCTGTGGATTAAACTGTTGTGAAAATAATGGAGCGCATTACGAGAAGAAACATTAAAGCCTTTGATGGCGAAAAATATAGTGTATGGAAGTTTAGGATCCGTGCTTTGCTATCAGAACTAAATGTAGTTAAAGTGATAGACTGTGAAACTCCTCAACAAATTACGGAAGAGTGGAAGACTGCAGAACGTACTGCGAAAAATACAGTGATTGAATATTTAAGTGATTCCTTTTTAAATTTCGCGAAAGACGATAATACCACAAAACAAATATTTGCTGATTTAGATAGGATTTACGAACGTAAAAGTGTTGCGACTCAATTGGCGTTGAGAAAGAAACTACTCGCGTTGAAATTGCAGGCTGATACATCTTTAGTCAAGCATTTCACAAGTTTTGACGATATAATTCGTGACATGTTGGCAGCAGGTGCAAAACTTGATGAAACCGACAAAATCGCGCATTTGTTGTTGTCATTACCCAATTATTATGATGGTGTAACAGCAATCGAAACATTATCAGATGATACTTTAAACCTAGCTTTTGTTAAAACGCGATTGCTAGATCACGAAGTAAAACTCGGGAATGAGTGTAGGGACCTAAGTTCAAAAGTGCTCCATGTTGCGAATATCAATAACATTATGAGAAAAAAGGACAATTTAAAATACAAAGATCCTCGAAGTGTGCATAAAAGTTATAAACCCAAATATAATAATAATTTTAAATTTAATAAAAGTACTAAAATAATAAAATGCCATCATTGCGGACGAAAAGGACATATTAAAACTGACTGCTTTTATTATAATAAAAATAAACAAAATGAAAAGACTAAAGGAATGGCCCAAACAATCCAAATGAATGATGCGTCATCTTCAGGATTTGCGTTTATGGCTGGTGACTATGTGCAAGATAGTTCAAAAAATAGAATTCAGTTCATACTGGATTCTGGGGCGTCAGACCATCTTATTAACAGAGTTAATCTAACCAAGGATTTTGAGAAACTCCGAATTCCAATAAAACTGTCGGTTACGATGACTGGAGCTTTTATAACAGCAACCAAAAGAGGGAATTTAAATGTCATCAGTAACACAGGAATACCAGGAATATTGGAGGATGTACTGTATAGTCCAGATGTTCCACACAATCTATTATCAGTAACAAAAATGCAAGCAGCCGGTTTGAATTTTCGATGAAGATGGTGTTGTTATACAGAAAGGTGGTAAGACCATAATAAAAGGTATGAATTTAAATAATCTTTTAAAAGTAGAATTCGAAGTTGGAATTGGCTCTACGAATAATATTGCGCGAATTTTCAATGTTATGAAAAATAGTTATGAATTATGGCATCAACGGTTAGGCCATATTAGTAAACAAAAGTTTTTGGAAATGAGGAATAAACAAATGGTTTGTGATTTAGATCAAATATCCCCCATCAATCCGAATGATAGTATATGTGAGGCTTGTATAAAAGGCAAGCAAGCACGACTTCCATTCAATAAAACAAAAGATAAAAGTTACATAAAAAGGCCATTGTTTATTATTCATACCGATGTTTGCGGTCCAATATCTCCTCCAGCAGTTAACAATAAAATTTATTTTGTACTTTTTGTAGATGAGTACACACATTATTGTGTATCATATGTTATAACACATAAATCGGATGTTGTTTTTGTTTTTAAAGATTTCGTCGCCAAAAGCGAAGCACATTTTAACTTAAAAGTCATAAATTTATATAGTGATAATGGTGGAGAATATCTATCCAATGAGATGAAAGATTATTGTGCAGAAAAAGGCATCACTTATCATTTAACAATCCCACGAACTCCACAGTAAATGGTGTCTCTGAACGTATGGTCAGAACTATAACCGAAAAGGCTCGATCCATAATAATACTCGCTAGCTTAGATAAATATTTTTGGAGTGATGCAGTTCTTACTGCAACTTATTTAATTAACATCACTCCAACCAAAGCGTTAAAACAAACCAAGACGCCGTATGAATTATGGCATAATAAAAAAACCAAAAATCAAATATTTAAAGGTTTTTGGTTCTACTGTTTTTGTTCACAATAAAACCAGAAGAACCAAATTTGATGATAAGTCTTGGAAAGGGATATTATTGGGATATGAGTCTAATAGTTATAAAGTGTGGAATGTTGAAAAAGAGATATATGCAATTGTTAGAGATGTCATTTTTGATGAAATTGACTTCATAAAGTCAAGGCCTGTATTAAAATCGAAGAGAGTTGTTGCTCATAACTCTGGAAATAAAACTGATGTTTCTGACGAAATGTCAAAATCAGTATTTGATGAAAAATCTGAAAGCAAAAGTCAATCAGATACAATAGATTTTGAAGGTGATAAAACTGATATTTCTGGCAAAATGTCAAAATCAGTAGATGAAAAATCTGAAACTGAATCAGATGTAATAGACTTCGAAGCTGATAAAACTGATGCCTCTGACGAAAAGTCAAAATCAGTAATTGACGGTCAAAAATTTGATAGTGAAAAATCAAATATCAAAAGGTCAAAATTTAATAACCGGAATAAAGAAAACGATAATCCTATTTCATCTCAGACCCAAAAACGACTACATCCTGAAATCAGAAAAAGCGACAGAATTAAAAGTAAAACTCCAATTAATTACTATGAAAATAATCGAGATTATGATTCTGTTTTATGTGCCCAATCACTAATTTGCCAAATTCCAACTTCGTTTAATGAAATTCAGAAAAGAGATGATAAAAATAAATGGGCAGAAGCAATTAGGGAAGAACTGAATTCACTTTATATAAACAAAACTTGGACTTTGGTGCCAAGACCACAAAATAGAAATATTATTGGTTGTAAATGGGTTTTTACAATTAAAAATGATGAATTTGGAAATCCCATTAGATACAAAGCCCGTCTTGTCGCAAGAGGCTTTAGTCAACAATACATGGTAGATTATGATGAAACTTTTGCACCGGTAGCTAGAATTTCTAGTTTTCGATTAATAATTGCCTTTGCAAATCAATTTAATTTATTAATTCATCATATGAATGTAAAGACAGCATTTTTAAATGGTAAATTGAAAGAAGATATATACATGCAGATTCCAGAAGGGATATCATGTAAAAGCAATCTAGTTTGTAAATTGAATAAATCCTTATACGGTTTAAAACAGGCAGCAAAAAGCTGGTTTGAAGCATTTGAAACAACTTTAAAGGATAAAGGATTTCAAAGCTCACCAGTTGATTTATATATTAGATAGAAAAGATGTTTCGAAAAACATCTATGTAGTTCTGTATGTTGATGATCTCGTAATTGTGACTGCTAATGCTGATACGTTAAATAGTTTTAAAACTTATTTGATGAAAACTTTTTCAATGGTAGATTTAGAAGAAATAAAGTTGTTTTTGGGCATTAAAATCACTAGAAAAAATGAAAGAATAATGCTCGATCAAAGTGCATACATAAAAACAATTTTGAGTAAATTTAATATGCTCGATTGCAAAGCGGTAACTACTCCACTAGAAAGTAAATTAGACCACGAAGCTCTTAACTCGGACAAAATATGCAACGCACCGTGCAGACATTTAATTGGGTGCTTAATGTATGTTATGGTGTGCACAAGACCAGATTTAAGTGTCGCCGTAAATATATTAAGCAGATTTATGAATAAAAATAATGAAGAACTTTGGAAATCTTTGAAAAGAGTCTTGAGATATTTAAAAGGTTCAACTTATATTAAATTAACATACATACGGAGTAATTATCGGAGCATATTAATTGGTTTTGTAGACTCTGATTGGGGTGGCAGTGCTAATACTGATAGAAAAAGTACAACAGGATATTTGTTTAAATTATTTGAAAACTGTACAATATCCTGGAATACAAAGAGGCAAAATTCTGTTGCAGTTTCATCGACAGAAGCTGAGTATATGGCTTTATTCGAAGCAGTCAAAGAAGCTCTATGGTTGAAATCTTTGGCTGAAAGTATTCACCTTAAAATTCAAGAACCAATTGCAATTTATGAGGACAATAATGGTTGTATCAGCATAGCAAATAATCCTAGCAGTCACAAAAGATCAAAACATATTGATGTGAAATATCACTTCTCAAGGGAACAAGTAGACAAAAATTAATAAAAGTAAATTATATTTCAACAGGAAAGCAGTTGGCGGATATTTTGACGAAGCCTGTACCAGCAACAAAATTCATCGAAATGAGGATTGGAATGGGACTAGAATAAAATTTTACTATTAAGTGACCTGGTCTGATTAGGTTTTACTGGGTTTTTCCTAATCCTTTGCAGCAAATGTTGGACCATTTGTATATAGATTCCCCAGAATAAATATGGAAGGAATGTTCTTTATATGATCGTTTAAATTATTGTTAAAGTATTACATATCATAAAGTTTGCATACTGTTTAATTTTCTCAGAGGTTAGTCTTTGAGGGGGCGTGTTGAGTTTTCATACGTTTACCTGAGTCAAAGCCTAATCTCCGAAATGTTCTTAGCTATGCTTGAACAGAAATGTAATTTTACAATTTGCTCGCACAGATGCGGAACAGATGTTTTATGACCATGGCCTGCAGAAAAGGGTCTTATGTACATCATTGCTTATATGTATCTCAGATATGAAAAAGATGTTAGTTGAAAATGTAATTTGAGTGAGTCTACTTTCGGTTTTTGAAATAAAAAGATATTCCTTCCTGAATAGCAAAAGTTTCAGTGTTTCATTTACAAAGGATTAAAAAGAAGAAGTATTCGTAATAAACTCAATAGACCTTAACTTAAGAATGAAATACAAACCACTTATATATTAGTAGATCCATGCGTGCAAACAATAAACTCCAGTGAAGAGTTTTTACTTCCTTAAGTTCAACTCCTTAGGAGCATTTAAAGCAACAGAGATGATATCAAAATGTTAATAAATGCAGATTAAAACCCTTCAAAATAAATACCTGTAAGTAATGGAACTTCTTGAGGCGTACACATTGCGCCAAATGCGGGAAGTACACTCCCCAATCCAATAGTGAGCTGTATGGTTTCCGGCCGGCATGCTGCGTAACGCGCAGCAGGTCCTTCACTTCGCACTGGTCATCGATAATGTCGTAGCGTCCGCCCTGGAAATTAAGTGGAGGTCAATCTTAATGCAATACTCATTTCTGTATTGTATGCCAAATATTTTATAGGTTACAAAGTGCAATTACTTCGAACCATCCCCGAACTTTGAAACCTTCACTCATATTCGCCCCGGACTGGATCGTCTCCCGCAATTGTGGTTGCCAGCTTTAAAAATAATCGCACTTCAGTAAATCGTTGTCTATTTCCCAACCAGAACGACCGCGTCTGTAATTGCTAGAAAATACAGATAACCCAGAAGGACTTCTTCCGCACCACTCAGATAACACAAGTACTAGACAGTGGCATTCACGATAGTACGCGACTTGACAGCCAAACTCTTAACCACAGTGTATACAATTTTTGTTACATATGCTGTGCGGGGACGAACTCTGCGCAGATGACAGCACAAACATAACGTAAACAATTAAACGTCACGCAATTGCAGTTGTTTGTGTCGTAGCGAAAATGCCGTTTTACGGACACTATACGAAAACAATGCTTATCTTGTTTTTGTCTATGATATTAACTCATATCTTGTCGAAACAATAAATGAAGATATTTTAAGAAAATACACTGAACAGATTTAGATCAGACTATAAGCCGAAAATCGGAACTTATTCCGCTGCTTTACCAAAATTTAATTTCAGTCTAAAAAATCAATGACGCACAGATAGTGTGTCGCACCATCATTATCTGTTGTCATCATCATCATGACGCTTACTATCACCCTGTGGAAGCACCAGTTTGCCTACACTCAGTGAACTTACTTAAATCAAACCTCTATCAATCTTTCGGTCTCAGCTTCGGGTTAAATCGCGACTCCACGCCGAGCCCCCAGAGATGCTGCAGATGACCTAATGGTAGGTAGGTAGGTTGAAGGGTGCTAAGCCGCACGGCTTCCGCTTCACTTAGGCCCCGTTGGCCCATTAGATGACCTAATACTCGGGAGCATAACGACTTCAAAGCGCGCCTCTGTGGGCTCTACCCCAAGGTATATAGACTACATATTGGTATGATCATGTGCATCCTCTAATCCTATTTCGTTCTAAAAATGACGAAACTGATGCCGAATCGTCGCACAAATTTCATGCAAATTAAAGCTGCCGCTTCTAGTAATAGAAATAAAACTAAAAATATGCATTGGTGCTACCGTGCAGTAGAAACATTGTGTGCAAATAAAGAAACAAAAGAAATGCGAAATGGTTCTTCACGAACATGCAATTGCATTACCAGGTATTGTTTTTTTTTGTGGGACCGCCGCTTTTTTCAATTATTCGTATTGAATTTGTTTGTCACGTTTCTGCAGGATTCATTTCTATACACCGTGCGGTGTTCTCAATCGTTACCATAATTTCCCGAGAAACCTAGCATACCCGTTGATACCCACATCGTTATTATGAAGATGCTTAATCATATAAGGACATCAAAGGCATCGTTGGCATTTGTTTATTCATCATGCATGAATTTCATTACTTTTCATATAAAATTTACTTGTGCAAATAACATATCCATCAACTTTCCTAGTGGATAGAATTTCAATCTCATCGTAGCGAGATGAAAATTAGCACTCGGAATTTTTCCACATCAGTCACGTACATGCGCAGCCTGGACGAGTTTGGAAACACGAAGGATCATACCACAGTATATGTAAGAACCAGTAGGTAATCGGTCATATAAAGGCACACTATCAAGCACGGTCCGTGGTTCTCAGGGACAAAATCATATGTTTTCCTTCATTTGTAATATATTTGTTGTCATTTATCATATGTTTGCTGCCATTTATGACAAAATGGCAGCTAGTTACTGGTCTAGGCACTGCCAGACCTTGTATATGCACTTTACATATTATGCGTGAAAAAAATCGCCAGAAACTTTGGTTCATTGAATCACGTTGGTGGAACGTCTTTACTGACACAAATTTCATTTGCTTTTGACAAATTGATTAAAAAAAAGCAAAAAATGTCTCATGTGTTGAAGTAACAGATGAAGTCCACGAAAGTGCTTTATCCTCCGCAAATCTGGCAGTGCTTAGCAAACGTCAATTTTTGCATGGCGCCATTTCTTGGAAGGAAATTTCGTGTTTGAAGGCCTCAATTGCATACTGAGTCTTACATATACTGTGGATCATACCTTGTAGTCTGCTTACCTTGACTCCAAGGTATATAAACTAGACATGGTATACCCATGCGCAGCTTTTCTTCTATCTCGCTCGCACAGCTGTCATTACGTGCGTCATTTTGGCCAAAAAATTTGGGCTGCCAAATAAACAAAACATAGGGTGCACATCTGGCAAGGCGAAAGAAAACGAGGCGCCACAATTCAAAATGTATAAATGGTGGAAACCGGCGGCGGATAGTCGGTGCATTGCGTGCAAAACGTGTAAACGAAAGACAAGTGAAGTGACGATGGTGACTAGTTCGGTGCGTGGGTGCAGTAGCAGCAACAATAAAACTTATTTCCAACATCACTTGCCATGTTCCTTTTCCTACTGGGCGGAACATGTTTTCCAAAAAGTGTTGATGCTATTCCTACTGGGCACTTTTCGGCGACTTCTGGCATCAGTGACGTACATGCGCAGTAGTGAACGCATTTGGGAATCGGGAAGATGTTACCATGTCTAGTTTATATACCTTGCCTTGACTCTACCCAAGATGTGGGTGAATTGTACGCGGTTCGAGTGTCCTGACGAGCTTTTCTGGGCAATAAGTGTCGTAGAAATAAACCGGAAATTTATACCTGATAATATATGACACGTTATTAAATTCACATACAGAGAGATCAAAACATGTATTTTTCAGTTTCTGACAATCTTACTGTCAAACACAATCTTGTACCCGATGTACAGTGGTGGACAAAAGTTTTCACACATAGAGCTTTGTTGAACAAAACAAGCATTGAAACAAACTCAAAAGAACATATTTCATTAATTATTTTACGAAAGCAAATATTAATCCTTAAGCTATCAAATATCACCAAAATAGATCTTACAGTAGAATACCCTACTCTGGGAAAGCCGAAAACATTTTTAATTACACGTTTTTGCTCGGACAAAAGTTTTCACACACTAAGTTTTAAAAGATTTCCAATATTGAGAAAGTTGTAACACTGGCAAGACCGATATTGATAATGTAACGGGAAAGTCCCGTAAAGTATTTGACAGGCGGTGAATGGTATTCGCGTGTTTTTGAAGTCATTAAAGTTGTGATCATGGCTCGCAGGCAGAAGGAAATTACACGAGAAGAGCGTAAAATATTTTAAATTTATTCAAACAAAATAAATCGTATGACGAAATTGGAAATATAATGGGTAGAAGCAGATATACAATATGCAGTATTGTTAAACGTTTCAAAAACCAAGCAGAATTTGAAAGTTCTCCCCGAAATGGACGACCGCGAAAACTTACTACAAAGGAGAAAGCACAGGTTAGTTGAAAATAATTCTTTGCGATTTATGAATCATATGATTGGTTTATATTTACACAATACAGGTTGTAAGAATAATTAAGAAAACTATCAAGACAACATCATCAGAGATTGCAGCCCAAATTAAAGTTGACTTTAAAAAAACTGTTCATCCAAAAACCGTACGTAGAGTCCTCCATCGAAATGGATATAATGCATGGGTACCTAAACGAAAACCTCTAATTAGTAAAATTAATAAAAAGAGGTTGCAATCCGCGAAAGACTTTCTTGGCAAGCCTGAAGATTTCCGGAATAATATATTATTCTCCGACGAGAGTAAGTATAATGTATTTCGGTGTGACGGTAAAACCCTGGTATGATGAAACCCCAACACAGAATTAAATGCAAAGAACATTACTACCACAGTAAAGCATGGTGGTGGAGGAGTTATGGTTTGGGGCTGTATGGCTGCTTCAGGTGTTGGCGAGCTTGTATTCATAAAAAAAAACTATGGATCAAAAGCTCTCTTTAAATATTCTAAAGAAAAGTTTGAAAAAGAGTGACACAATGTTGGGCTTAGATGATCAATTTTATTTCCAACAAGTAAATGACCCAAAAATGTTAAAATGTGGATTACATATATTGTTGCTCATACTTTACTGACTCTCCCGCAATCACCAGATCTCAATCCGGTTGAGCATGGGTGGGAAAAACGTTCTAACAAAACACGTTTAGAGAAGGTGTGTCAATTAAATTGGCAAAAAACAACGGCAGATTATACAAAAAAGCTGATTTAGTCGATGCTTAGGAGGTTAAGAGAGGTGATAAAGCAGAAGGGACTTTCGAGGAAATATTAATTTGAAAATCATGCCTATAAATAACAAAATAGAATGAACTGTGTGAAAACTTTTGTCCGGGTAAAAATGAGTAATTTAAAATGTTTTGTTATTTTCCAGAATAGGATATTTTTTATATATTATATTATTGTGATATTTAATAGCTTAGGGATGAATATTTATTTTCCAAAAATAACTGATTAAATATGTTCTTTTGATTTTGTTTCAATACTTGTTTTATTCTACAAACGGCAATGTGTGAAAACTTTTGTCCACCACTGTATATCACTATTTCACCACACCGTACATCATTATGATGTTTTACTTCATAATGAGATTTTGCCGCCTAATGAGGTATAGTAAGTCACTAGCATGGTTGGTTGGTTGGTTGTAGTGGCAGCCCCCTTTTATCCAAAGGTAGCTCACTTAGGCCACGAGAGGCCCATTGTGATACCACAGAATATATGGGCGGCACTAGAACCTGCGGGTTGACGAGAACCATCCAGATTCTCGAATAAAGCCGGCTATGCAGCCAATGTCCAAATCGGCTGCTTCCGTGAGGTTGTCTAGGAAGGGTGTGCCCAAGGTTTGCATGCGCTTCCTGGACAGCGCCGGACATTCACACAGAAAGTGTTTAATGGTTTCTTCCTCTTCCTCTGATCTGCAACTTCGGCAGAAATCATTGAAAGGGACACCCAGTCTTTCTGCGTGTCTGCCGATCAAACAGTGTCCCGTTAGTACGGAAACGACGGAACTCAGGGTGTCGCGGCTTATGTTGAGGAGCCGCTTGGTGCGTTTGGAGCACAGTGCGTGCCAAGTTTGCCTGGTTGTGCTACAGGTTTCTTCGAGCAGCCAGGCCCTATTCGCAGCCTCCACGTAGTGCTGCTTAAATCCTAGCTTTATGGAAGCTAGAGGTTGGCCGACTTCGGGGTTAAGTGTATATTCCTGAAGCTCGGTGCCAGCTCTCGCTAAGGCATCTGCTTTGCAGTTTCCAGGTATATCACTATGCCCCGGTACCCAACAAAGAATCACTTCACAGTGAAGCGACAACACGTTCAGTTGTGAGCGGCATTCCATCGCAATTTTAGATGAAGTATACACGCTGGATAATGATTGGATGGCAGCTTGACTGTCAGAAAAGATGTTTAAATTTCTTGTGGAAATTTTCTGACTTCTCAGCCAGTCAACTGCCTTATAAATCGCAATGACCTCTGCCTGAAAGACGCTGCAGTGGTCTGGTAATCGGAAGGATAGTTTCAGGCCTAGCTGTTCTGAGAACACGCCACAGCCAACTCTTCCCTCCATTTTTGATCCATCGGTGTAGATGTCGACCGATTCCTGTATCCCATCTCTTTCTGTGGTCCAGTCCTCCCTATTCGGGATGACTGTCCTGAAACCATGGTGAAAACAGGGAATCGGAGATGCAAGGTCCACTTTCCCTGACTTTGGCCCATCCCTCCGTAGTATTGTGGAGTGACCAAAGTTATCCTCATGCCATAGTCGCAGAGCTTTTAATCGAACAGCAGTGCACTTGGCCTGCTGTCTCGTAAGTAGCTCTGTCGGAAGCCAATTTAATAGCATAAATAATGCCTTTGTCGGGGTAGTCCGTAGAGCCCCGGTGATTGCAATAGCCGCACTCCTTCTGACCTTGTTCAGCAGGTTTACATTTGATGCTTTCGCCATAGCAGGCCACCAAATAACTGCGCCATACAGAAGGATTGGTTCCACTATCGCCGTATAGAGCCATGATACAATTTTGGGTTTTAATCCCCACCTTTTCCCAATAGCTCGTTTGCAGCAGTAGATTGCACATGCAGCCTTGCGTGCTCTTTCTGCTGTGTTCGCTTTCCATGCGAGTTTAGAGTCCAGAATTAGACCTAAATATTTGACCTGATGAGATAGGTTGAGACTTATCTCCTCAAGCTTAGGTGGGACAAATCGTGGAATTTTATACCTTCTTGTGAAGAGCATAAATTCCGTCTTTTGCGGGTTGATCTTTAGACCACACTCTTTGCTCCATTTGGTAAGAATACCTAGGGCAAAGTTTAGTCTTTCCGATAGGGTGTTAACAAATTTTCCCGATATTGCTATTGCAACATCGTCGGCATAAGCTACGACTTTGCAGCCAGTCGCTTCTATTTTTGACAGGAGTTCATCCACCACTAGGTTCCATAGAAGGGGTGATAGCACCCCACCTTGTGGTGTGCCTCTGCAAACCCTCCTTCGTAAGGTACTGTTTCCTAGCGTGGAGTTGATGTTCCTGCTGCTAAGCAGTTGACCGATGAACCCTATAAGGTTGTCATCGGCATTGCTTTCCCCGAGTGCTTTGCCAATAGCCTTATGGCTGATATTGTTGAAAGCCCCTTCGATGTCTATAAAAACTGCTTGCGTGTATTCCTTAACGCTTAGCGATTTTTCGATATAGCTGGTGAGCGAGTGAAGAGCTGTTTCAACCGATCTCCCTTTTGTGTATGCGTGCTGCGCATTAGAGAGTGGTTTCAGAATAGCTCTCAGATGGATCTCTATCAGTCGCTCCAGAGTTTTTAGCAGAGCATAGATATGGATGAATGGATGTGCTGTCGATCCTCCTTATTGTGGAAAAACTTATTACCTTTTGATGGTTTCATTGAAACATTGAAAATCATGGATAAGAGTATTCTATACAAAAGTATTATACACAAACAATTAACAACTGAAAAACCAATTCTCCAAGGAGATCTCTATCAAAACTTACTTTTGTATCCCTTTTATTTGAATTCACTGCACTCGCTCTCCTTTTATTTACAATTCCAGATGAAATGTATAGTGCCCTGAAATGTAAAAGAACTTATTGTAATTTAATTGATAGCAACTCGCATGTGCTTACAAAGTACACTAATAAGAAATATGCAAAATTATCATATCTAGACTGTGCCTATTAGATTCCATATTACTGATTTAAAAAAATGGTAAACGCTCGGTTTCCCAATCACAGCAATCTAGCTAAGAAAATACGAGGGTGGGCTGATAAGTCCCGGGCCTGACATAGAGATGGCGCCTCCATAAAAAAATTTGTGGGATTTATATCCACACATATTAAATGTATCAAAGACGTGTTTCACACACTGAGTTTAATCCAATAATATTACAACTAGATATAACAATTTTTAAGAATATCGCGTACGTGTAATCCAGTGTCAGGATGAACGTCGACTGAGTCAGTTGCATGCTTGTTAGTCATCGACTCCATGGCGATTCAAGCGACTCTTGTGGTGAACGTTAGGAACGCCACAAATTCATCGGCATTCTATAGTACTAGCTTTAACTAGCTTGTATATATATTTTCATGCTATGCCATTAATTAATATTCATTTGGCAGCCTTTTGATCAAAACACTATTGACATTTTCGCAAAAATTGAAGATTTTGAATAACGTACAGTTATAAAAATGCTTTCATTTAAAGGTTTTAACGGGGATGTAGGGTAGATCGCCTCCTCGTGGTGCATCCTGGGTAACGCTAAATGATCTACCACGGCACGACTTTCGATTGTTTTCTTGGACAACTCTCTCGTCTTAACGACTATATCTGATGCTTTGGGCTGGTAGCAGTGGTATTCTGTCACCTGAGTACGCAAGAGTGACATCTTGCGGAAATGGCTTTCAGGCTAATGCCAATGCTGCCTCCGTCCCGGTAAAACCCTGGCAGGCCTCACGGTACGTTCAAAACTCGTCGCCACTAGTCTGGCCGTGTAGGTTCAGTTGAGTTTGGACTCCTGATTAGTCCCCGGCCCGGCTCTGAGCACATCTCCTCATAAGGGAATGTGCCAACCCTCGCATGGCCTCCCTGCTTCGGCATAGATAACCATGGGGTCTCAGGGGAACTGCACAACGAGTGGAGATAGCGGCTGTGAGGGGGGACCCAAATCGCAATGAATTTAGAAAAAACTAAAAAGGAAGATCCACTCGGTCCGGAAGGGAAGTGGACGAAGGTGACGCGTCCTTCTAGTGGGAAGAAGACCGCGGTACTCAGCCAACCCCCTACTTCTTCGAGGGATGCATGCACCAAGGCAGCTATGCCAGGGGCAAGCACCTCCTCAGTCAAGCCTACTGGCGCTAGCGGTAACACCAAGGTAACGGCGAACAAGCTGGCCCGCACTGTTTCCGGAGCGCCCTCCAACACCGCTTCCACTTCAGGTGTTAAGAAGCAACAAAACCCCTCGGTTACGGCTTACAGAGACAGAAGGTCCGCCTTCAAAGTCCTGAAAAGGCTGAAAGATTTACCTCCGGATGGTCTTTCCCAGAAGGATAAAATCTCCCTGAAATGGGCAACCACCACGGTAGAGGCTTACAAAGCCTCTATTCCGAAGAAAGAGGCAACTCATAAAAGATGTAGATCTAATGAGTCTGCCCCAATTCAACCGAGCGTTCAACTGCCGGTTAGTAAAAGACCAAAACTGGTCTCACCCAATCCTGTTAAGGGCAGGAGTTTTAGTGAAGCTGCCAAGGAAAGCCTGGTATGGGCTGTTATCGACAGAAGCAGTAGCGATGGCACCATCTCACCGTCAAACTGGAAGATGGTGGAAATCGCGCTTCTCCGGGTGTACAAGCCCATACTCGAGGCAAATCCTGGCCCTCCACCAAGCTGTCGTGATGCTGGCTGGTACCAGGGTCACGTTAAGTTGATAGCCTGTACAGATCAACGTTCAGCGGATCTTTACAAGCAGGCTATAGGTAGAGTGGGAGAAGTCTGGCCTGGAGCAAAGCTGGACGCTGTCTCCAGGGAAGATATCCCGAATAGGCCTCGGTCCAGGGCGTGGATACCAGCGGAGCCATCCACACCGGAGGAAATTGTTGAGCTAATCAAGCTCAGCAATGCTGACCTCCCGGTGGAAAACTGGAAGGTAGCTAAGGTTAGTGAGCCCAGCAATGGACAGCGAGAGGCTCTAATAATCTTGAACGAGGAGTCGCTAGCTCCATTGGAGTCGAAGTGCGGGGTGATTAGCTACGGTTTCTCGGCTATCACCCTGCGAGTATATCGCAAGGACCGTACTGGGAAGGCAGTACGGGAACCGAGCAAGGAGAGTGGAAGCGAGGGAACTGTGGAAGCATCAGTAGACCCGACCGTGGACCTCTCTGAGTCAGATCTTCTCTCCGATGACGGAAGAAGCACCACCTCCACTGCGGGGTTGGCTGGGGACCTTCTCAGATCCCTCGACCTGGTCGAGGAGGAGGAGATGTCCTTATCTGACGAGGAGGCGGATAAAACATTGTGTCGCGATGCTGAGGTTTCTGCAGATTAACCTCCAGCACTCCAAGGCGGCATCCGCCGCACTGCTCCTCCACCTGGCCCAAAAAGGAGAGGAGCTAATACTGGCCCAGGAACCTTGGGTTGTTGGAAACCGGGTTTGCGGGCTCAACTTGAAAGGATATAACACAGTATCCTTCAACACAGCAGGTAAACCGAGAGCTTGCATAATTGTAAAGGAAGGCTTGAAGTTTTTAACCTTGTATAATTTCAGTGACCAGGACACCGTTGCGATAGCAGTGGAAAGACAGTCCAAACCCCTTTGGGCTGTCTCCTGCTACATGGCGCATGATGTTCTGCCACCTCCAACTAGCCTGCAGAGGATTACAAGGGAAGCCACTGCAAGAGGCATCCCTTTAATAGTCGGAGCGGACGCCAATGCTCATCATCGCATCTGGGGTAGCACCGACACGAATAAACGGGGTGAGTCACTATTTGAATTCATTTTATTGCATGACTTAGCCCTAGCTAACAAAGGTGAGGATCCTACCTTCATTACGGCAAGCCGTAGAGAGGTTCTGGATATCACTCTGACGAACGAGCACTTGAACCAAGCTATCAAGGGATGGCACGTATCACAAGAGTGCTCGTTCTCCGATCACCTATACATAAAGTTCGATCTGGCATCTGACCCTCCGACAAATCCAACCTTCATTAACAAAAGGAGGATGGATTGGGTCAAATACCAATCGGTATTCGAGTCTGCGCTAGAAGGCGGACCTCCAGAGATTGCAGACACACCCGGTCTTGAGAAAGCCGTTGGGACCCTTACATTGGCCTTCAATGACGCAGCAAGGTCTGCATGTAGTCCAACGAAACCTAGAGGGAAGTACAAGCCCCCATGGTGGAATAGTGACATTGCGGAGCTGCGGAAGGTATGTAGGAAGTCCTTCAACCGAGCTAAAGAAACTAATGACTGGTCTTCTTATAAAACAAAACTGAAGGAGTTCAAATCCTCTATCAGAAAGGCTAAACGCACCTCTTGGAGAAGCTTCTGTGCAGAAATAGAACACTCCAAAGATGTCAGTCGCCTGCGAAAAGTCATGACGAGCTCCCCCTCATTTCTAGGGTCCGTTAAGGACGCAAATGGAGTCTGGACGAAATCCAGCTCCGAGACTCTGTCTGTTCTCGTGGATACGCACTTCCCGGGCAGTGATGATGTGGCTGACAAAGCGGATCCACACACGCTCTCGGATTGCATGCCAACTACTGTGCCTGTAAATGACAGGCTCCTACGCTGGGCAATCAGCTCATTTCAACCCTTTAAATCCCCTGGCATGGATAACATCTCACCTATTGAGATCCAGCAGGGTATCAATATAGCACTGCCATGGCTGAACGCCATTTTCAAAGCATGTGTACGGATGGCTTACATTCCACAGCAGTGGAGAGAAGCAAAAATAGTTTTCATACCTAAAGCGGGTAAAACATCCCATTCCTCACCTAAGGATTACAGACCTATCAGTCTCACCTCCTTTCTGCTAAAAACTCTGGAGCGACTGATAGAGATCCATCTGAGAGCTATTCTGAAACCACTCTCTAATGCGCAGCACGCATACACAAAAGGGAGATCGGTTGAAACAGCTCTTCACTCGCTCACCAGCTATATCGAAAAATCGCTAAGCGTTAAGGAATACACGCAAGCAGTTTTTATAGACATCGAAGGGGCTTTCAACAATATCAGCCATAAGGCTATTGGCAAAGCACTCGGGGAAAGCAATGCCGATGACAACCTGATAGGGTTCATCGGTCAACTGCTTAGCAGCAGGAACATCAACTCCACGCTAGGAAACAGTACCTTACGAAGGAGGGTTTGCAGAGGCACACCACAAGGTGGGGTGCTATCACCCCTTCTATGGAACCTAGTGGTGGATGAACTCCTGTCAAAAATAGAAGCGACTGGCTGCAAAGTCGTAGCTTATGCCGACGATGTTGCAATAGCAATATCGGGAAAATTTGTTAACACCCTATCGGAAAGACTAAACTTTGCCCTAGGTATTCTTACCAGATGGAGCAAAGAGTGTGGTCTAAAGATCAACCCGCAAAAGACGGAATTTATGCTTTTCACAAGAAGGTATAAAATTCCACGATTTGTCCCACCTAAGCTTGAGGAGATAAGTCTCAACCTATCTCATCAGGTCAAATATTTAGGTCTAATTCTGGACTCTAAACTCGCATGGAAAGCGAACACAGCAGAAAGAGCACGCAAGGCTGCATGCGCAATCTACTGCTGCAAACGAGCTATTGGGAAAAGGTGGGGATTAAAACCCAAAATTGTATCATGGCTCTATACGGCGATAGTGGAACCAATCCTTCTGTATGGCGCAGTTATTTGGTGGCCTGCTATGGCGAAAGCATCAAATGTAAACCTGCTGAACAAGGTCAGAAGGAGTGCGGCTATTGCAATCACCGGGGCTCTACGGACTACCCCGACAAAGGCATTATTTATGCTATTAAATTGGCTTCCGACAGAGCTACTTACGAGACAGCAGGCCAAGTGCACTGCTGTTCGATTAAAAGCTCTGCGACTATGGCATGAGGATAACTTTGGTCACTCCACAATACTACGGAGGGATGGGCCAACGTCAGGGAAAGTGGACCTTGCATCTCCGATTCCCTGTTTTCACCATGGTTTCAGGACAGTCATCCCGAATAGGGGGGACTGGACCACAGAAAGAGATGGGATACAGGAATCGGTCGACATCTACACCGATGGATCAAAAATGGAGGGAAGAGTTGGCTGTGGCGTGTTCTCAGAACAGCTAGGCCTGAAACTATCCTTCCGATTACCAGACCACTGCAGCGTCTTTCAGGCAGAGGTCATTGCGATTTATAAGGCAGTTGACTGGCTGAGAAGTCAGAAAATTTCCACAAGAAATTTAAACATCTTTTCTGACAGTCAAGCTGCCATCCAATCATTATCCAGCGTGTATACTTCATCTAAAATTGCGATGGAATGCCGCTCACAACTGAACGTGTTGTCGCTTCACTGTGAAGTGATTCTTTGTTGGGTACCGGGGCATAGTGATATACCTGGAAACTGCGAAGCAGATGCCTTAGCGAGAGCTGGCACCGAGCTTCAGGAATATACACTTAACCCCGAAGTCGGCCAACCTCTAGCTTCCATAAAGCTAGGATTTAAGCAGCACTACGTGGAGGCTGCGAATAGGGCCTGGCTGCTCGAAGAAACCTGTAGCACAACCAGGCAAACATGGCACGCACTGTGCTCCAAACGCACCAAGCGGCTCCTCAACATAAGCCGCGAAACCCTGAGTTCCGTCGTTTCCGTACTAACGGGACACTGTTTGATCGGCAGACACGCAGAAAGACTGGGTGTCCCTTTCAATGATTTCTGCCGAAGTTGCAGATCAGAGGAAGAGGAAGAAACCATTAAACACTTTCTGTGTGAATGTCCGGCGCTGTCCAGGAAGCGCATGCAAACCTTGGGCACACCCTTCCTAGACAACCTCACGGAAGCAGCCGATTTGGACATTGGCTGCATAGCCGGCTTTATTCGAGAATCTGGATGGTTCTCGTCATCCCGCAGGTTCTAGTGCCGCCCTTATATTCTGTGGTATCACAATGGGCCTCTCGTGGCCTAAGTGAGCTACCTTTGGATAAAAGGGGGCTGCCACTACAACCAACCAACCAAGGTTTTAACGCATTCTCAAATAAAAGAGATGATGGACAAAACACTGAAAGGCTCTTCGCCATCATATTCAATGGTTAAAAGATGGATTGAAAAAGGTCCTCCAAGCAAAGCACTAGTGATGAGCCACGCTCCGAACATCCCGTGTGACAATAACTGAAATAGTAGAAAAAATCCACAAAATAGTGCTGGAAGGCCCCAGATTAAAATTATCTGAGATAGCGGAGACTGCAAAATTATCAAAAGAGCCAACGCAATATTTTAAATAATATTTTGCATAAAAGGAAGCTCTGCGCAAGATGGATGCCGCGCTTGCTAACGTCTGAACAAAAGTTGAAAAGGAAAACTGTTTCAAGTGAGAACTTGGCACTCTATAAACGAAATCCTAATGAATTTTTGCATCGATTTATAACTATGGATAAGATATGGATCCACCATTACACTCCTGAAAACAAAACAAAAACAGTCAAAACAGTGGACAGCAACCAGCAAAGAAGGCAAAGGCAAGGTTTGCCTTTACTTGGAACAATGTTCTTTTATAATTCTATTGCTTGTTCAGCAATGAAAAGATGGTGATATGTTTCTATAGTAAAATACTAATAACATTGCATGTCATTTGGGAAAAAAAACATTACGTAAATCGAAAAACAGCTATAGTTCCAAATCTTTGCTTACCGAAAAATTTCAAGTATTTAATTTCATTTATTAATTTGCATCAAATGTATAGGATTAAGTTTGATAAGACAATTTATTATGGATAGAAAGTAGGAATATTCCTCATTTTCAATAGATTTGAAAAGTAGGACTAGTAGACCAGGGCGGATCTGTTTTCAGTTGGCTGTCCAGAGGGGGCAAACACAAGGTTGTGGAATAACTTATATAACATTAATTGATTTATCCTTCTTCCTAATAAAGTCGAAAATATTAATAACCAAGCCGCGAGGTGCGACCCTTGAAATCCACAGGTTCAACTGCCCATTAATATCTACATAAATATAAAAAAATATTTAACACAAAAATATTTATGAAAATAATAATACTTTAAATAATAATAATGAGAGGTACTCATAACAGTAATTGAAATGAGTTCATATCAATCATATCAGTTACTAGAGCGTGGATTGGTTTGATAGAATATTCACGTGGATCAATCGAAAGAGGGTGGCGAGCTTTAAAACCATTTCTACGTTATTTGTTATTTTCATATCGATGCTTGAAGGACAAAAGAGCGCTAGCAAACATGAATGCAGTTTTTGTTACTACGCCCAACGAAAAGATTTTGTCTCGTGGTGGCCATTTCAAATAGTTGCGTTCAAAATTGCCATGACTTCGGCATAATCACTAAATTTGTATTTTTTTAGGAGTTTACATCAATGAGACTAATAATTATTTCTTACTTTCTGTTGGTCTTGAAAAACATTGAATATGCAGTCAATAATTGGTTTAATTGCATGTAAAAAGTAAAATGATGATGGAGGAGGAGTAATTGATATCATACGAACACCAAAGAACAAAACTAATAAAACCTACATTTTTTTTTAATTTATGCTTTTTAAATCATATGATCTTGCAAAGTATTGACTTCAAGGCGTTGATTACCACAAATGCAAATTTGATTGAAATTTTTTGTCCAAATTTAAGCAGTTTTTTTCATAAAATTAAAACACGGTACAAAAACTATTGAAAATCTGCTCAAATTTCGCAAATATTATTAAACTTTGATTTACTTAACAACAACGTCTTTCGAATATGAGTTATTAGGTAAAATCATTCGTAGGAACCCTTTTTACATAATGACTTTGAACGATTTTTTATTTTTAATTATTTTTTTTGCAACCATGGAAAAAGGTTTTGCTGTTTTTTTCTACAAAACCATTAAGAGTTTATAAATTTTATGAACATTTATTACTGTGTCGTGTAAATCAGGATAAAAATTTATTTTCAATGAAAAAAGCCAAATTTTTCGCAATTTTTTTCAAGAAATCATAAAACGGTTCCAACGATTATTTTATTAATTTAGAAACATGACAAAAATGTAAATACGCGTCGATTGACACCTTAATGATGCAAATATTATATTTGGTTCGCGAGATATAGTGAATGACTTAAATAACCTCGAATGCCGAATTGACTTTTAATGATTTTTTATGTAATTTTTTTGTAAGCATGAGAAAAAGTTTTGCTGGTTTTTTTACAAACACTATTTGGAGTATGTATATGAATTTCATAAACATTGATTACTGTGTTCTGCAAATCAGGTTAAAAATTTATTGTTTATGAAGAAAACCTAATTTTTGCATTTCTTTAAATAAATTAAAAAACCGGCTCAAATTATTTTTTTCCAAAAATTTGAAAGAATCACAACAATGTCAATACGCGTCGATTGACACCGTAATCATGCAAATCCTATGTTTGGTTCGCGAGATATAGCGCATGACAGAAATGACCTTCAAAGGGCCAAAACAACAAACCCCCAGAACGAAGTATCCCAAAAACTCTTAAGATTGCAAAGACGCTTCGATTGACACCGAAGTCGATACGACTGTGTTTACGTGATTTATGCTTGTACAAAAAACTGTTCACGAACACACACACACACACATACATCTCTCTTTCTAAAAACACTTTAAATATACTCTATAGACCTTAAAACGTA
Organism: Oxycera nigricornis; assembly: GCA_963942545.1. NCBI lineage: Eukaryota > Metazoa > Arthropoda > Insecta > Diptera > Stratiomyidae > Oxycera > Oxycera nigricornis. The sequence goes on from OZ012660.1 coordinate 83,342,922, forward strand.
AAGAAATGTTGAAAATTTCAATTTCGATTTTCGAGGCGATTACAAGAGCTTCCCATATACTGGGAAGTTAATTAATCGAAATGTTTAAAAGTTTTGAAAAACGATTTTTTCCCGCTTTCCTCACTTCTAACTTCAAAACGATTCATTTTAGAGCAAAGTTTTAATGAAATTAAAGTTGCGTAATTAAATTTTCTATAAGATATGATTGATTAGATTTTTCAAAAAAATTGACCCTTGCCGCAAAATTGCAATAAATATAAAAAGGAAAAAAGTATTTTTTATTTGAATTTTTTACCATATAGAATGCACTTAGGACCTTCGCCTGGAAAATCTTTAAAATATAATAAAACAACACACAAACTTTCATCAAAATCGATTCAGTAAATGTCGCATAATAATTTTGCAATCTAAATTTATTTAAAAAAATCAAAAATTTTACAATCTTGCAAGTCAGAGTCTAAAGCATTTAGAAGTTTGAATTTTTTTACATGTAAGAGCGCACTTCACCTATCAAATGAGCTTTATAAAATTCAAAGCGGATCATTAGGACGGCCGCAGGATTTTTTGCTGAGCTTGGTAATAAACTCTAAAACAGTGCTGGGCGTTTCTGACTTACAAGATTATAAAAAAAATGATTTTTTATAATTTTTAAACATTTCGATTTATTTATTAATGTTCCCGACTTTTTTGAGACCGAGGATAAATCAATTATTGTTATACAAGTTATTCCACAACTTTTTCTGCAAAAATCAGTGTGTCTCAACAGCCAAATGTAGTCGTTTTTGATCTAAGGCAAGTTAATGAGCTGCAAAACGACATACATATTGTAGTGTATTCCCAGTTCCAAACCCGGTGCTAGCCAATACACAACTATGCGTAGTGTATTCCCAGTTCCAAACCCGGTGCTAGCCAATACACAACTATGTCCCAAACGACCAATACACAGCTATGTCCCAAAACGAGCTTTTTGTGACAGCATACTCAAATATTTATGTCCTACAAAATTTTAGTAAGCTCTCTAATAATCATATTCTCGAACCCGCGTACCGTGAGAAACTCTTTAGTAGAGCATTGAGCTCAAAGTAAGCAAATGTGCAATTAGGACATTGCAAGCAAGCAAAAATTCCGTGGGAACGATTGGTTTTGGTAAGTAGATTTAAAACTAGAGTAAGAATTTTATAGGATAAGCAAATCGATTGTACAGCAAAAGTTTTTGTAAATAAAAGGAAGGAACGAGTCTAGCACAAGGCAGAATCGTTCCATAGCCAGACACAGTTGCTCGTTTTATTTAGCAACCCTTGCCTTCAAATCGGCAAAGTGTTTGGTAGGAACATTCAAATAAAAGTCTGCCTTAGAAAGTTCGGCAGAATTGAAAAGTTGCCTCAAACTTCGGCAACTAATTAGAAATATCGGCCGCCTGTTCTTTTTTTGAACTGCGCCAAACATGTGGCAATCTACGGAATGCCGGTAGGTCCATCTCGCGTACTTATTATCACCCTATCTAAGTATAGCTTCTTTCTAGAGAAAAGAAGTTCATATCATTAAAGGAATACAGAAGAAGACGCTCTTCACCTGGCCAGCACGATGAGACAACAGTAGTCTCATCGCATCCACCTTCATTACAATCAGTAGCATCTTTACTTACATTACATGGCGATCCTGCCATCTCAATACTATCATTCCATACATTACATGGCGATCCTGCGACCCACGAACCTGCGACCCACGAACCTGCAAGCCACGATGTTGCACTCTGGAAACCTGTATCAGGGCGATTCGGCCCATACGAAGCTGAAAGTTTTTTAATAAAATTAGAACAAAAATTTAAATTCGAATGTCGACGACTAATACTGCGACCGAAAATGGAATTTAGACGTGAAATAATGGATTTGGAACTTCAACCAAAAATTTGGAAGACAATTGCGACTAGGAAAAAGGCGAAGATAAAGAAGAATTTTCTGCATTATTTGCGATTGAATTAACAAAAAATTTTAATGATGACTTAAGGATTAATCGGCAACGACCAGAAACTTACAATTCAACACTGAATATTTTAAGTCAAATTTTAATTTTATATAATATGGACTAGAAAAGAATATCATTTTAATTAGGATTTTTCTAAACAAATTAGTAGAATTTTAAGAAAGCATAAGATCATTATGAGAATTCTTATGAAAATTGTCACAATATACACTTTATCTTTGAAAGGGAAAATATGATTAGTGATGTTAATAATGATTGATAAATGTATAGAATTAACAATTGGTAACGCGCACTAAAATAACACTTAACACTCTAGTTAAATCAGACATCAATCGTAAAAATATTAGAAATATTTAATTTAGAATTTGGTTTTTAACTATTCAACAAACAGTTTGAGTCAACACAAAATAATAATGAAACAAGTTGACATTGGGTAAAAAAAAAAAAAAAAATTTAAAATCAAATATCAATATATCTTGAAACTGCGAATTTGGTTTTTCAAATTAGAATATATACCACAGAAATTTTTTTGGAAGAAATATTCCCGAAACCTACAGAGATAGAGGGTAATAAAACTCAACAAATAGCTTAATTCGCACTAATATCGATTTAAAGCCCGAAAATAAATGCATACTCACGGGCATACAATTCATCATCGAAGACAAGATGACAACAGATTCTTTCCATATAGTAGATGAGGACTTTCCAATAGAAACTGAGTGTATATTAGGTAGAGATATATTCAGTAAATAAATGTGCAAAGTTGATTTCGAGTCCTATACAACTAGACTCAGAAATATTAATTATTATTATTAATTATTATTATATATTATATAATATTATTATATTTAAATCAATGATTCCCCCAACCAATAACGAAAGTATCAGCAAGAAACTTATGGCGATAACAAGAAGCAAGGCGATAAAACAACAATGTAATAAAACAAGCACAAAAATCGATAACGAAAGCGACAAAAGAAAACGGGAGATTGATCACCTCTATGCGTTCGATTGTACTTCGCTATCCGATATAACAGGGGCATTAAAACTAAAATTTAATATGTTGCGCAACGATAAAGAAGGTATAATAATCTCAAAGGAGGAAGATTATTTAATGGTCCACTTTAGCGATAAAGCTCACGAGAAATACGTTTCCGCCAGCGACAAGCAAAGTGTGAAATCTCGCAATAACTGTAACGATAATTCAAACACGAAACTAGTTTCTGTATTGAAGAAGTTACTGAATTACTCGCAGAAGAATAATATAAATGAACTAGCTCTATCTATGGAAGATATAATATTCAGGTACGTACCCAAAGAAGAATTTAAGAAAATATTCAATACGTTGCAACGAAAAATGGATATCCAGTTAAAAATTATGATATATAAACCCCCCAAAAGAATTAATGACATCGCTGAACAAAATGAACTTATAAAAGAATTCCACGAATCGCCGCACGGAGGACATACAGGAATCCGAAAAACATATTTGAAATTGAGACAAAGATACTGTTGGAGGGACATGAGCAAAATGATAAAGCATTATATAAATCAATGTGATAAATGCAAATTTAATAAAATAACAAAGCACACGAAGGAAAGACTGATTAAAACCGATACACCATCTACTAGTTTTGAGATAATAACCGCGGACATTGTCGGTCCTCTAAGATTTTCAAATAACTATCGATACATTTTAACTATACAGTGCGAATTAACTAAGTATATTACCGCAATACCCTTAGAAAATAAGGAAGCAAAAACCGTAGCCAAGGCACTTGTAAATAACTTCATACTACAATATGGTCAATTTAAAATTTTAAAAACCGATTTAGGGACAGAATTTACTAATAATCTCCTAAAGAACATTTGCGAACTGTTACATATAAAACAAATCTTTTCAACTCCTTATCACCACGAGACGTTAGGTGTTGTAGAAAGAAACCACCGTGTCCTGAATGAATATCTGTTAGCATTCGTTGATGACAATAACTGGGACGAATGGATACCATATTATACATTTTCGTATAATACAACCCCACACGTCGACACTAACTACACACCATACGAACTAGTTTTCGGAAAACTTTCTTATTTGCCAAACGACACTTTAGAAAACACAGATAGAATCTATGATATTGAAAATTACGCGAATGAGTTGAAGCTAAGATTAAAAATATCGGCATCAAAAGCCAGAGAATTAATAGAGAAAACAAAATTAGCTAGGAGCAATAGAACAGCATATACAAAACCTCTTCATTTAAACATTGGTGATCTAGTACTGATAACAGTAGAAAACAGAAAGAAAAACCAGAAACCGTATAAAGGCCCATATAAAGTAATAAACACAAACAATGTAAATACACTACTAGAGATAGAAGACAAATGTAAATGGATACATAATAATAGACTTAAATTATATAAAACATTCAATCAATCATTGTAAAATTATTGTACACTTTATACTTAATAACTTATATCTCATCATCAGATAAGCATAATTGTAAAACAAAATACCACAACCAATCAGTCGTATTTGCAAACAAATACTCTTCTAAAGGAAAGGGGTGTAGTGTATTCCCAGTTCCAAACCCGGTGCTAGCCAATACACAACTATGCGTAGTGTATTCCCAGTTCCAAACCCGGTGCTAGCCAATACACAACTATGTCCCAAACGACCAATACACAGCTATGTCCCAAAACGAGCTTTTTGTGACAGCATACTCAAATATTTATGTCCTACAAAATTTTAGTAAGCTCTCTAATAATCATATTCTCGAACCCGCGTACCGTGAGAAACTCTTTAGTAGAGCATTGAGCTCAAAGTAAGCAAATGTGCAATTAGGACATTGCAAGCAAGCAAAAATTCCGTGGGAACGATTGGTTTTGGTAAGTAGATTTAAAACTAGAGTAAGAATTTTATAGGATAAGCAAATCGATTGTACAGCAAAAGTTTTTGTAAATAAAAGGAAGGAACGAGTCTAGCACAAGGCAGAATCGTTCCATAGCCAGACACAGTTGCTCGTTTTATTTAGCAACCCTTGCCTTCAAATCGGCAAAGTGTTTGGTAGGAACATTCAAATAAAAGTCTGCCTTAGAAAGTTCGGCAGAATTGAAAAGTTGCCTCAAACTTCGGCAACTAATTAGAAATATCGGCCGCCTGTTCTTTTTTTGAACTGCGCCAAACATGTGGCAATCTACGGAATGCCGGTAGGTCCATCTCGCGTACTTATTATCACCCTATCTAAGTATAGCTTCTTTCTAGAGAAAAGAAGTTCATATCATTAAAGGAATACAGAAGAAGACGCTCTTCACCTGGCCAGCACGATGAGACAACAGTAGTCTCATCGCATCCACCTTCATTACAATCAGTAGCATCTTTACTTACATTACAATATGACAAAAAATGCACCTTCCACTCAAAGTTGATTATGAAAATGAGGGAAATGTTATTTATGTAGTCCAAAAATTGACAAAAAACTATCGCAAAAGTGCGATTGATGCTTTAAATTCATCTCTAAATAACATGTCGAGAAAAAATGGTGGAAGGTCGCGCCGGATCTAAGAGATCCACGGTGTGTTTTTAGATCTGTGCGTTGCAACCGCTTTGATTCCGTGGCAAATGATTCTCAGTATTCTCCTAAATCCGGTATCCATATTTTTCGATTGGGTCGTCGCTGTAAATGTTTGAGGATATTTCCAGGAAATTAACATTGGACGCTGATCCAGTATTGGCATTGGATCTCACAGATTCTATGAGACCTTCTATGTAACTATGAGAGGCGCGACGTTGCTAGTGTTAATAAAGTAACTGATGTGAGATTGATAACGGTTTTATACTTTTAAATTAGATTGTCATTTTTTCCTTTTCAATTGATCACATAACGAGTTTCTGTTTTTGTTAAGGGGAATATACGTAAAATCCTGTTTTATGAGTAGATTTCATTTTATTACTTTATTTTTAACAAAACCCTACCAAATAAGGGACGTATGACTTAATGTTAAAAAATAATATACCTTAAAGATGTTGCTTAGTTAAAGTTGATTTATAAATTTAATAAAAATTATTTTAATACGTTTCTTATCCGTTAACATGTTTCGTGTAACTTTGTTAGGAATCAAGTGAGTTTTTAATTGGAGGATCCACATTGACCCGTGATTTCAGTTTTGTTCTAAGCAGCGATTCCGATTAAGGGTTAAGCTCCCTTAATCAATTTTCGGATTACACCATCAACGATCGGAGTACATATGCGAACAATCTATTGTTCAGAGATCATTAGTGCGTGCTTTGAGATTCTGCAAGGGCAAATTGGATTTGAAGCTAGCTAGAAACAAGCAGAGTCATATAAAGAACTTCAATCGCAATGAATCAATTCAAGTCGTCTGAACTCGAAAGTAATCTGCGATAGAAGTTCAATTGAATCAAGGCCGTGCGCAGGGTAACGCTAACAATTAGTCAAGAGTCCAAAACACACAATAAACCGTCGACTTTGCTCTTTGGTGGCAAAGTTTAATCCTCCCTATAAATTTACGCTTTATCAACGTGAAGCGACGACGCTTTGTTTGCGCAAATAAACAAACGACCACGGATTCCTAGATTCGACAACGCCTGCAGTTGCGATTGTTACTGACCACGCCACTATCTTACCTAATTCGAATGCAGACGTAAAGAGCGATGGAGGCGAAGAAAACCACTTGGATTATTTCGATAGTCGAGCGCTCGACGATTGCTTGGCTCGCTGACAAATATTCAAGAACATCCATCCTGAAGCTGCTTGCTTCCGTAAATATTATTAGAAGATAACGGACAAAGAATTCGCGCCACTTATCACTGCTCGCACCTCCGCTAACTTCGAACAATGTTTTTATTTGATGACAATCGACGCCGGGAATCAGAGCTCTAGTTGTGCTGGGGCAACGGACTATGCCGCTGTTTCTTTATTATCTCAAATAAGAAAGTCGAAAACGTACGTGCGAGAGCTTTTTTCGTTGCAAGTGCAGATTGATTACGCTTCGGAATTGAGCGGTATCTTGTATGTAAGCGGGCGAATTCGCACGTTATTCATTTGCTGGCCGAAGCTTAAGTATTCAAATGTGTATCAATAGATGTAATCTGAACTTTTTCCTTTGTAATGGCGCGCCACCATTCCGAGTATGTAATTGATTCTGCTCCGGGCAGCCAAAGCTTGCGCAGCAGATCCACTGCGCGGGAAGAGAAATAATTAAACAGAAGGAAACGCATTTTTAGGTTTTCTCCCTTTTTAAAAAACTAGTACTTTTTCGATTCTGTACAAACCACGTAACTGAAAAGCAAAATTGTGATATCAACTCATCAACAACCCTATTAAAAACAATGCTCTCGCAAATGGATGGCCAGCATCATATGCAATGCATAAGTTTATGCAATGTGGATTGCATAAATCTCACCAATTTAAGTGCAACACCCATCTAATTACAACGGGAATCGAACGAAAATCACGATCCTATAAACACATGTTTAACGCATATCATCACTTTCAATGGCGCTATCGCCCAACTCGGCCCTTGGTCTCCAGTATTGATTCAATCAATGCATCTCGGTTCAACGGCCGCGTCCTCCAATCGCAGAATCTTAACTGGGTGCTCGCTCTGTTTGTCAATGTTGTCCTCCCAACGATTTCTGGGACGCCCTCATAGTTTTATTTCTTAGAGCCTGCCTAAGGAAGCATTCGCTGTAAGTGTCCAGTCCATTGTATTTTTAGTGTTTTAACCAGAAAAGACTCAGGTAAATGTAAATGATATACAACTCATTGTTGTAACGCTATCTCCACCGCTCTGCTCTTGCACAGGGTTAATAATTCTTGGCAAAGTCTATCGCTCGCTTTGTTATTTAATAATAAAAAAGACAGGTTGAGATTAGTTAATGGTTTTAATAATTGAAACTAACATTGATGAAAAAAATTTGCGATTTTGCAAGTCTGTTTGAATAAGACTTGCAGTAGAAAATAATCTCCCAGATGCGACAGAACTTATTTGGAAACTAAAGGACTTCTGCGCCATTTTTTCAAGTTTTGGTATAAGCCGTCATTGCGCCAGAAAACGAACGGATCTGCATCTCTCGATATATTACGAGAACTTAGCTATCTCTCGACTTCTTCTTTGAGAAGACGCTCACCTTCCTCGGACTCTCTAATAACATTTTCACAAACGCTCCAAAGCCCACCACTCGTAAGCATGTCAGAACTTACAGTTACAGTACTATATGTGGGTGTGACCGTGCCTGACATAATTTCCGAATGCAGTGCTCCTTTAAGATAAAGTAACTGAACAAGACGCTTTTTTACCGTAGTAATAGTAGACTGTAATTGAAATATTCGTGCTTTATAACGAGGATCAAGCATTGTGGCTAAGCAATATGTTTCTTCATTTTCCAAACCATCAAATTTTTCATTAAGAGCCAATACCAAGTAAGCCGCTATTTTTTTCGATTGCGATGAATTCTCCCTTTCTGTCGACGCACTTCCTTTGTTTTCCAATAATTTATGTTTTGAAGTTGACATAACTATTATTTAGATTTATTTTATTTGACGCAAACGACTAGTTATAAATGATATACATACAAACTAATTACGATATGCAATTCTTAATTTTATTTGCATGGAAAAATACTACGCGCGAAACCACAGACTGAATAAAGCGCGAGGATTCTCCGAGCAAAGTTAGTTCGTGACTTGTTTGCAACGAAATAGACGAGACAACACGGCGGCCGTTTACATTGCATCATTTTTAAAGCGCGAAATTTGAAAAGTATCGTTGAATCGGCCATTAAAACATCACCGATACCGATATATCGGCAAACCCGAAGGATCGCCGATATATCGGTATCGGATGCATCCCTAGTATCAAACCATAATTTTCAACAGTGAAAAAAGCGTAGTTGGATTTTTAAAATTAGCAATGCTGAAGGCAATTGCATTTTTGTTAATTTGTATTTTGAAATTAATTCTCTTGTATTCAAATCCCAACATAAAACGAATATTCTTTTATTTTTGTTCTGGTATAAATCTTTGATTTCATGAATTTTGAAATTAAAGGCCGGTCCAGACGCTCAGTTTTGCACAACCTTTTGTCTGCACCGTTCAAAACGTTGCAGAGAAAACGTTGCGTGTAGATAGGAAAACTGCGCAGTTTTGAAATGGGTGCGAAAACTGTACAATTGCAGCGATAACTGAGCCAGAGAGCATAGATTTCCTTGAACTGTGCGGATAAATCGGCGCATGTAGACGGTATTATTTTTCTTAACAAGACAGCATGCCAAAATTGACCAGAGTAGTACCTCCTCCATGACGATATCGCTAAAACTGTGCGAAATATACAGATATCTCTGCACCATGTGGACGCTCTAAAAATTGCAACGTTTTCATTCCGTCTTAAGACTGCACAGACAAAAGGTTGTGCAAAACGGAGCGTCTAGACCGGCCTTAATGAAAACAAGTCGTGGATTTATATTATTGTATGTTTATATCTAAACTTGGTTGAATACTTCTTTTTTTTTACTTCTTTATCATTTCAATAATGTGTTTTGTAGCAAATAAGCAACTTCAAAAAAAAAATACGAAGAATGAAAAGTATAGAAGCTATTTGTGTCTCACTTGAAAAACAAGTGTACACCACATTTATCGCATTTGAAATAGGTAAAACCCTTGCAAGTGGGCATTTTTCAACTCTGGAGATTCTGTTCGTATTTGATCCAATGCAAAATTCCATCTAAACTGTGACTGAAAGTCTGCAAATATGTGATGCAATTGAATCTCATATTTTCAGCACTTTTCCAGCATATATTTCACTGAGAAGATTTGGTCAACTGTAGATCTTCCTGGTCTGAAGATACCTTGGTATTCTTAGATGATTCAGTCAGCTTACACCTTAAAGTTATTATCCAATATTTTCGTCAATATTATGTAGGACGTACACAACGCTGATATGCCTCTTTAGTTATTGCAGGATAATTTGCCTGGTTACAGATTTGCGCCACTTCTCGATAATCACCTTGTCTGTCCAGATTTTCACGATCAGTTCACGAAAAAGTTCTCTCAGACAGATGCCGCCGTCGTTCAGTGACTCTGAAGGAGTGCACCATACCCCCACATATTTTACGGACAAACGCCCCGACTGCTCGAAAAAATAATTATTTTTACCAAAATATTTTCGTGTTTTTCGAATGACCTGAGTTCTAACTCAAAAGTGCAACTTCTTCAACAATTTTTGTGTACCAACGGCGTTGCATTTAACGAGCGCTATGAGCGAATAGTCTTGCCTCAATGTAATGTTCCGTTTTGACTTTGCAAGACAATGTTTAATGTTCACGTACGATTGAAGAAACAATCTGTCCTGCGAATCACCTTGGGGCGAACAACACTTTATGCTTTATTGATCTTCTGTGTCAAAATTTGCCACTAAAATTGAACTCACGTATTTTATATGAAAACCCATTTTCAACATTTTAAGATTTATTCTTAGAAAATTGCATAAAATGACAATTATTTCTTCTGTGCGGTCTTTTTGGCAGCCGCTTTCTTCTTCCTTTCAGCAAACAACTTGACGAGCTGCTTCTTGCGATTGACACTTACCTTGGTAGCTTTTACAGCAAAATGTTTCTTCGACAATTCAATTTTGCGGCGTTTAGCATTCTCCAATGCGCGTTGCACTTTTCTTTTCTCTGCTGCTAGCAGAGCGCGGCGTTTCACTACTTCAGCATAAGGATTTAGCTTGATCAGAGCTCGAGTATTCGTCAACGGATTAAGACGACGCACTCTGCGGAACACCTTCTTCTTTGGATCACGTAAAACCTTGCGAATTTCGTCCGATTTCAGAAGACGCGACAGATCGGTGTTCGACATTTTTGGTTGTGGAAGATTGTAGCCCTTTTTCAGGGTCGATCCTTGTTTCCATGTTCCAAACAAATCGTTTAGACGCTTGAACGCCGATTCGGTCCAGATGACAAAACGACCGACGTGACCGCCGGGCGCCAATTTCAGTAAATTCATCTTTTCGACATTCATCGTTTCGACTCCAGGAATATTACGGAAAGCTTTTCGCAAACCTTCGTTTTTGCTGTAAACAATGAGCGGTCCACACCTCTTAATGCGACGACGATTGCGCATTTTGCCACGTCCGGCACGGAATCTCTGCGAGTTGTAAACCTAGAAAGAAGAAATTAAACCATTAGGGTAGCTAGGGCCGCAGAACATTCATACAGATAAAGAATGTGTGAAAACGTTAAACTCTGATGATTTAAACGTAGCTAAGCTAACCATGCACTGGAAGGTCCATGGGAGAAAACCCTAGATTAATTTCAGTTCCGCCTGAATATTCTCAACCAAGCCGATTTCATCATCTATGATCAAGGGTTGATACCAACTTGGTGATTTTCTCGTGGAATTTTTGATATTAATTTAATGTGATTATTTTAGTGTTAGAGCCTAGAACATCCCCTTTTTTCGTAGTAACTCCTCAACAATTTAGCGGGCAACTATTCAACTGCGACTTACCTTCTCGACATCAGCCCATATCTTCATCCGCCTGAGGAATATTACCGCCTGCTTGGTCTTCTGCAGCTTTTGCACATCATTAGAAACGACCAGCGGGAGCTCGGACACGCCATCAATAACATGACCCTTCGACTGAACAAGAGCCGGCACCCCGGACGCAGCTATGGCTGACACCAGCGCATAGCGACGTAGGTTCACGTTGATCTTCCTATGCCACCTTCTCCACGGCTTGGTCGGGGCGAACATTCTTCCGCCGCGACACATGTTGCCGAACGCACCTTGACCGGAACGATGGGTGCCGCCACCGCGAACACGCGGGATACGCGCAACGGCTCGACCAGTTCCCCAAGACTCCGCAGACGTTTGATGCCCTGAAATAGTAGGCTGCAGTCAATCAATTTTCCACACCAAAATCGCTTCTGTCCTAACCTGCTTGCTCACTGACAGCGTACGGCTGACGTCGGTTGCGCCGCATCAACTGATGGATCTCATTGACCACGTCTGGCCGGATGGGCGCCTTGAACACGGCCGGGAGACACACGCTGGATTCCTTCAAGGGTTCATTCTTCTCCGAGTAAACGCTTACTAGCGGTCGCGCTGTCGAAAGACTCTGAAAACACACGGAACAATTCTTATTTACATCGCCTTGCGACAGTTCGACAGCCCTGCAGAAACACGTGTCTTCATTCGGTCACTCATTCTTTTCACACAAGTATTCCACAATGACTGCAACACGTAGAATCCATAGGGGGTTGATCTGAAATCATTTCGGATTTCTACTTGCCATTTCACTTAGATAGTTCCACTAAATTTACTAGTTTTTAAGCTCAGCACAAAGTGGAACGTCCGCCATTAATCAACAGTGGACTGCGAAAAGACAGATGCTAGCCGGAAATTCACGAGCCATCAGTATTATTCCAGTTTCAGTGGCAGATGGCATTCGTAGTTGTGATTTGAATGTGGCGGGATTAATTTTTACAATGTTTCCACCAAAGAGATAGCAAATGGACAGCAATATAATAATTGACTATGTTTCCATTTAAGTAGTGATGGTATTTACAATTTCAAATCAGAAAAGTGGGCTCAATTTAAAATTTCCATGGAGCAGTGATTAGACGCGTATTTCTAAATGATTTGAATGCGAATGGTTTTACATTAAATAATTTGAATATACATCTAACAAAAGCGCTAAGGCTCAATAGTAAATAAATTTCGTCATATGCAAATATTTTCGATACGCTACACTCTGTAGCGTGATAATGTATTTAACAAAGTGAAAATCAAGCGGCATAAAATGACTGTGTCAATTTTATCGCTGGCTCCCGGACTATGAGGTAGCGGTAAGCTTATTTATCGGAAGTTGAATGATTTAAAATTTGCATTTATAATTTGCAGCGCTAGCCAAATCACAACCAAATCTCGTTTCGATTGTTTTTTCCAAGTGTCCTATACTTGACAGACCGTTTGACATCTTGCCCCGGCGTGATATTGATACCCAAAGAGGTAATAAACACAGGAGAGGAAAATCATCAAATTTAGTGGGCTAACTTTTATGAGTGTGGTTGTGACACTACCCCTAAACTTGCTGACGTTAAGGGCGTACATCGCATGCGAGTGAAAATGGGCAAATAAATGGCGGGATTTCAAGATTTATTTGAAATTTTGTATCATATGTAAAAAGTTCAAAGAAAATATATTTACTGTCCAGAATACAAGCTTATATTGAGCGTAAAATTTGAAAGCATTAAATAACGAGCATCATAGCAGCTGCATCATTAAATGAGCCTATACGATTGGCTCGCACTGTAATCGATTATCAACTTCAACATGAAGCAATGGAAGAACTCAATACCATGTGGAAAGAATAATCAGAAGAATTGACAAACTTGGCAAGACATTCACAAATTTAAGAAGAAGCAAGCAAATAACTATATGGGAAAATTTCCAAAACAAGTATCAAAGAGCAAAATAGCAAACATATTGATTAATTCACAAACTTGAGATTCGGTATTTAGATACTAACAAAATGAAAATAGCATTCTAAGTTGCTTTGACGTTGTATTTCAAGAAAGAAATACCTTAAAATTAAGAATGAAACGACATACTCATCATACAATAGCACATTTAATTTATTAATTTTAAGTGTACATAAAACAGGAAGCATTGGCATAATATTCATTTTTGCGATCTGGGGTCAAACTTCCTTTTCCTATAAGATTAAGCAAGGAGTATTCAATCTAATATCTGCCAACTGATGCATGTTATGTTTGAAACAATGTTAATACATCAAATTTAGACGCATACATTATTTATTATATACATACAACGTTCAAAAATAATTACCATACATTGCATATAAAAAAATAAAACCTTTCAGCCTCCCTCTTCCTTTTTTAACCGGGCTTGGGACCGGCTTCGGCGGAATTACGGCTTCACTAATATCTTGCGGATATCCGGATAGATTCACACATGAAAAGATACTCCTCCCGGCCGAGAACGCGAGTAATTCGCACAATAATCTACAACACACTTCAGCGTTAATAACACTTAATTCATAGCTTTAAAATTGCTTCCTACACTTTTCATCAACAGTAACACTTTTCAACAAGCTCCCATTTACAGGAAACCTAAAAATAATATATAAGTTATCATGCCATATGCAAAATTCATCAATTCAGATTGTCTAAATAAATTGAGACAAACTTTTCTGATACGCCACTGAATTGTGACGGATCCAATTGGAAGAAATGTCAATGATTCAGTTTGTTATTTTAATTACATGAAAATTACAAATTTATGAATGCATACTACTTTCAATGCGACTTGAAATTTACATAAGATATAAATTAATGCAATTACCTGTGAAATGAAACTAATCCGCGTTGAGAATTTGATGCTTTTTCGCAGTCTGCAACCACACACTTCATTTCAAAAATTTGCTAGTTTTGCCTTTATTGTTTATTTTGCAATGGATAACTTTTAAGGCTTGGACGATAAAACGTTATGGCTGATTGTTTGCCAGCAACACTCCGAATTACTCCTGAAATTCGCACTAAACCACGAAACTTCGATGATCACGAACTTTGTTTACGCTCTCAAGTGACGTTTTGTTCGACGTTTTGTCTCCTTTGACATCTTGTTTCAGCGCGAATTGATACCACTCACATATATGCTTTTACACGGATATCACCATTCCTCTAGTTTTCTGTTCCAAGTTGATACCGCTCGCGTATAGACGTTTACTCAGTTCGTTCCGTTGCTGTTAGTTTTCTGTTGCAAGGCTTCGCCTGATATTCAACTTCGAAGTGATAAACAATGCTATTTGAAAGGTTATAGTTTGAAATGTATTCAACAGAAATATTGGGATCTGATTTGCCGAGATAACTACAACGACGTCGATCAACAACTGCAGGATTATCTCTTCTTTTTGTTGGGGCGCATCAGTTCGTACTATTTTCAGTAATAAAACATGGCAGGCGAAGTAACCGTAGATGCCTTGCCATACATCGATCATGGATATGATGACCCAGGCGTTCGAGAAGCTGTATGAGTTGATTTAGCAATTCTTCATTTAAATATACAGTCTTCCTTGAATATTTCAGGCTCTTGCCATGGTCGAGGAGGAATGTCGACGCTATCGTCCCACGAAAAACTACCTGGACCACCTTCCCATAAATACATCTGCTTTTGAAACGCCAATGATGGCTTATGAATTTGAACGAATCCAAAATAGAATACCGATGGAGACGTTAAGCATGAAACGTTATGAGCTGCCGCCTCCGCCTGCCGGAAGACTATCGGAAATCTCCGCTTGGACAGAGTCGGTGGAAAATTCAATGGCACAACTTGAGCATCAAGCCGTTCGAGTACAAAATCTGGATTTGATGTTAGAATACGGGGCGGAATCCTGGAAAGCCTATCTGGAAGTGTACACTTCGCTGCAAGCCAAGGCACAAATTCAGCTGCAAAATTTAAAAAAGGAAATTCAAGATGTTAACTGGCAGCGCAAAGTCGCCCAAACACAAGCCGGCGATAAGCTAAGGTCGCTCGAAGCTCATTGGGTTATGCTTGTCTCGAAAAACTACGAGATTGAAGAGGAATGCGCTAATTTAGAGAAGCAAATTGAAGAGATCAAGACGAAAATTAAGGAAAGCGACATTAAAGATAAGAGA
The DNA here is from genome assembly GCA_963942545.1 of Oxycera nigricornis. Classification (NCBI taxonomy): domain Eukaryota; kingdom Metazoa; phylum Arthropoda; class Insecta; order Diptera; family Stratiomyidae; genus Oxycera; species Oxycera nigricornis. The sequence goes on from OZ012660.1 coordinate 83,358,607, forward strand.
AATGACTAAATATCCACCAACCGCCTCAAAAGCAATCCGGTAAAGTTCTTTGTAATTAAGTAAATATAGAGGTTGTACTTGATGATAGATGGTCTCTTATTAATTAGAAATGTAAGATAGAATTATCTCAAAGCAATTAAGGTGACACGATTCGTTTTCTTAGTTGCATACGTTCCGGACTCATAAAACTTGAGTGGTAGGTCAAATACCGAGTATACAAGCCTCCATATCTTGCTTAGCACCCTAAATTGAACATGCTGTTTATTAATGCTACATTTTTGATGTGTCTAATAAATTTTCTGTTTTTCACAATTTTTAATATTAAAAAGAGTTCCAATTTATACAAAACCATTTCAGGACCCCGTCGCGAAGCAACTCCTTGTCTCGCCTTAAGCGCAGATCAAGAAACTGCTCTGAAGACGGACTTCTCTATAGGGACTTGCATATACAACTCTTCGCATCTTCCCATTTACACATGTGCATTTAGTTAATAGTCGTCTATGGCTAGTTGCATCGTACTTTTCCACTTGCTGAACATGCGCGCATTTTAATGGTTAGTCCCGATAGATTATCCCTTTTGATTGAAACGTCAAGGCGGTCAGATAAGCGAACTTGTCAGCGGAGCTGGAAAACTCAATTATCGATTTTTTTGTGCGTTTTTATCCTTCTATTTTCAAGATTCTTCTCGTTCCAGCCACTCCGTGCAAATATTTGTGAATCTCGGAGATAGACAACAAGGAATTCCTGCAAACAGAACGACACCAAAAGATTCAGGCGTCACAACGCCATTTCGGGCCTTCCATTAGGAAGGCGTCTTCAAAACGCAAAATTCCGGGCCATCGACGTGCAAGCCCGAAGCCCCACGAAGAGTCTGGGGCACCGTCAAAGGCGCGGAAAGTTGGCGCGTATTCATCATTCGATAATGTCCTCCTAAGCGAACAAATGAAAGCGGCTGTTCTTCATGCATTGAAAGTTGTCTCTAGGAAAACAGAGACGACAGCGACAGTGTCAGCATCATTAGCAGCAGCATCATCAGCAGCAGTGTCAACAGCATTTGCGGCATCAGCACCAGCCGACGAGGAAATGGCGCTCGACATGCACACGCTAAAAGTGCCATCGAGGAGGCGATTGCCAAATATCTCGATAGGTTCCGGTTGGCTATTCCTAAAATAAGTGCAACCACTCAGGTTCATGTTAATAGATTTGAGGATCCACCTCAATTAGTGCCCCATCTGCTGAAGTTTGAAAGCCCAAGTGGCTACCACTCATCTTCATCAGTCAAGTGAGCGCTCCCACGATCGCTATGATGATGAAGAACCTCGCGAAGACACGATATCGTGTCCGCTTCTTTTCCGATAAATACCACAAAAATACTGATACATACATAATACAAATTGAAGCACACGACCATTTAATGAACCTGATGAGGGAACGAAACCTTGGAGGGCATTCTTTCACCCCTTCGCAACGACGAAAGCCGGTTGTTATTCTGGAAAGGCTCAGTACTCTTTTTCCTTTCGAGGAAATAGTGAAGGTATTCGTAATAACTGCCCTAATTTGAAAGCTTTCAGTCTGAAGGAAATGAGCACAGCCTGGTCCCACCAAAACAACGTTAGACTGAATCTTTTTCGGCTCACCCTCGACTCAGAGGAAGACCTTAAAACATTAATAAATATCAGATTCATTTTAAACCACAAAATTTCGTGGGAAAACCGAGGAAGGGAGATTTGACCCAGTGCTTCAAATGCCAACGATTCGGTTATGTGGCCTCAAACTGCACTCACTCTCTGAGATGCGTGGCATGAGGTCAAGAGCATGAAAGGTTCGCCTGTCCACGCAAAAATTTAAATAATCGTAGCAATGAATTGGTCCCCGCAGACCCACCAATTCCTCCTACATACTGTGTAGTTTGCTCTTCACCGGGCCACCCAGCTAACTTCTCTGGCTGCCCTGAACGGCAAAAACTAAAAGAAAGACTTGTGAAACGCAGGATTGCCAAGACAAGCCCACCCTTCCTACCTAATCCATCATTCAAAACCCAAAAAGCTGCACCAACTCTTCCAACATTTATACAGCCCTCTACCCACCTCACATACGCAGCAGCTCTCAAAAACACACCGCAAGCTGCGCTAAGCCCCGAGTTACCCTCCTCCTTCCCGTCTTCTAATAGCAACCCTTCAGAAAATTTAGCCCAAAAGACCGTGCCTCACTTCGGCATGTCCCCGGTAACCCTTCTCAGGAAAGCACGAGAATTCTGGGCCTCTTATTGCCTCCTGCCGATGCAAGACAGAGCGGAAGCACTTTTCAATTTTTATATTGATGTCGCAGCGCAAAACCAATTTGCGTATCATGCCGATTAATATTAACTCCCTCCAAATGCATGACAAGCGCATAGCACTTCAGCAAATGCTAAACAGATACTCTCCAGACCTCGTGCTGTTAAACGAAACTCTTTTGCATAAAATACATAAACCGTGCTTCTCCCATTATAATAATTACCGCAATGACTACGGCAGTACCGCGGTACCGCAATATTAGTCCACACATCTCATAGTGCCTACCCCCTGGAATGTGTGGCTGTGCCCCTGTCTTACACTTTAGCCTCCCTTCATGTCCGGGGGCTTCAAGGTCGTACCCGAAAATTCTTAATCGGATCGACTTACATCCCCTGCAATTTGGGTCCTCTTTCTACTTGCCTGGAAAATCTGAGAGGGGCGGCAAACGACTACGATGAGATTCTTTTGGGTGGTGATCTAAACGCCAGGCACCCCTGTTGCGGTGACCGATCCTTTAACAGTAATGGGAGTTCACTTTTCAACTGGTTAACGTCGGGAAACCAAATGTCATTCGGAATTATCAATGCCGGAGTTCCCACATTCCCCAGAGGTAGCTCATATATTGACAACTTTATCATTTCTGCTCCGCTTCTCAGCATGCGAGCGGATAACCACAAATGTATAACCCTCCCTCGGATCATCATGCACTCCTCCTAGATCTGCCTCTTTGTGAAACAGAGGCCATAACCCCCCCTCAATAGCTCACACGGTCATACAAGGCCGTAAACTGGGACTCACTTGCTGATGAGCTTTCAGAACACCTTGTACGAGAAATCTGCATCCTCGCAAACGACGAAATAGAGAGTGCTGTGAATACCTTATCAGCATCTATCTTGTTTTGTATGGACAAGTACGCTCCTGCACACAGGCCAAAATTGAACAAGTACGGAGAGGTCTCCGATTTTACCCTAGGCCTTATCCGAACAAAAGCGAAATGGCAACAGAAACTGAAGAGAGCCTTCCAATAGAACCTCAATAGAATAAACACAGAACATACTCAAATACGAGCCGACGTCAACCGTCTAGATTCCCTAATTAGAGAGCTTTTAAATGCAGACGTGAATTCTGGCTTCAAAAAACGTCCACGTCCCCTCACGTTTTCGGAGAAATCAATAAGCTCACTGGGCGCAAATCATCCTCCTATAATATCAATAAAGAACCTATAAAAGCCGAAGGTCTAGTCTTCTCGACCACGGAGCAAAAACTTGAAATTTGTGCCAGATTTTGCGGGAACCTTTATCGCGAAAGACATTCCCCGAATAAAAACTTGAATGATGAAGTGCACGCGACAGTTGATGGCTTTCTCAGGGGTCACATTGGCTCTTATCTTTGAATCTTTACCAAGACGAATCCATCATCAACTATGCCCGACTCGCCCTTTAGGTCGAGGTCGTTTCAATATTGCGTTCTTTGAATAATAAAAAATCTTCGGGCCCAGACAAGATCCCAAATTATGTTTTGCTCACAACAGTCATAAACAACTATATAAACCACGGTTACATTCCCAAAACTTGGAAGAAGGCTCTGCTTATTCCAATCCCGAAGAATGGTTCAGATTGGCAAATTGACCCATCCCTTTGCTCTCTAATCTCGGCAAATCTCTCGAAAAAGTCATACTCCGGTCATTCTCAGATTTTGTTTCGCCCCTTATGCAAAGTGAAAAATTCGGCTTTAAACCCAAAATGTCGACAGCGCAAGTGGGTCTGCCACTTCACGACTTTATTTCCTCCGGCCTCTGTCAAAAGGAATCCACAGTAGCTTGCACCGTTGACCTGGAGAAAGCTTTCGACTCGGTTTGGACCAAAGGCTTAATTTATAAGCTACTTCTTGCGCAATGCCTTCTTCCTCTTTCTAAAATAATTGCTAATTTCTTAGGTGACCGTACATTATGTATCAAAATAAACAATCTCCAATCAATCCCGATTCAAGTGAATTCTAGCGTCCCCCAAGGACCTATTTTGGGACCCTCTCTCTTTAATTTTTATCGAACGACCTTCCTATCAGCTGCGTTACCCCATTCCCTTCCCACTCGGTTCCTCAGAGGTCTTCCACTTAAACTTTAATGTACGCGGACGACATCATAATAATGGCAAAACATCCACATCCAGCGGTAGCATGGTGAGCAAGTTCATGAGCAATTGGTCTTTGTCCAGTAATCCCCAAAAATGTGAGCTGATTTGCTTCCGTAACGCCTCGGGCAAAGGTCACAGTTACGCGCCTGCTGAAAGTAAGCAACTGTCGCTTTCAATAAATAGCGTCGCTGTTTCTCTGAAGGAATCCATCAAATATCTAGGCGTCTTATTCCATCACAGGCTAAAATTTAACCTGCATGCCCGGGCAGTGCTTCAAAAAGCAAACAGCGCATCAGCCGCTCTTGCACCCTTGCTCTCTAAGAAGGCGTTACTCCCGATCACTGAATTGCTCATGTATAAAACTCTCATCCGACCCATAATTTCCTACTGCTTGCCCGTTTGGCTGACCATATCCTCCTTTGGTGCTGAAGAACTGCAAATCTTCGAACGGAAGATCATTAGGAAATGCTTACCAAAATACAGGCCTGATAAGAGGCATTACAAAAACCAAATCCTTTACCAAGAAAGCAAGATCGTACCTCTTCTTGAATTCCTGACAAAACAAGGAAGTAAACGCCTGGAGAAATGGTCCATCCATCCGGAACCAGCGGTAAATGAAATCTACCATCGCAATCGTATATTTGAATGGCACGTCCCAATATCTATCCCCAATCCAACTTTCTCCCTTTCGCTCTCCTAGTTCTCTGCAGCTTCGAAAGCATCCCTTCTATGTCTCTGTTTCCGCGGGCACTGATCGAGGATAGGTCCAAAGAAACTCATGTAAAAATTAGATATTAAGAATATATGTTCAAAAAGCTGTAGCGCACTAAGCCTAAGACAAGCACAAAAAAAATTGTATCGGCTAACTGTTGAAATAATTGTTTTGAGCTTTCAATATATATATATATATATATATATATATATATATATATATATATATATATATACAAAATAATTTTTTTTCGACTTTATTGATTTGTTCGTTATCTTAGCTTTATTTGTATCCACATTGAAAGCTTAAAACAATTATTTCAACAGTTTTACTTTGTTGTGTATGAGGCTTTGTACACAAGCGGCATCGAGTTTACCTCCTACGCGTTTATATTTTGATTTTAACAATTATCTAACTTGTGCATACTTCCAGGCATTTTATGAATTAATCCCGGAGGTAAGACAACTGACCCCAGCCGAAAAGCAATCCGTTCTGGTACAACTCCAATAAGAACCGAGCATGAAGCTGCTCCAAAACAAAATTTCCAGAGAATTCGGCAAGCAAGTGGCACTTAAAGATTTGCACAATCTGAAAGCCACACTAAAAGGACAGAATGATGAGCGCTTAGACGTTGTTGTCGAGTTGCTTTAAAATAAATATGGTAAATAATTGCACATTTGATAATTTACTGTACGATTCTTTTTACCGCCTTTTCACCATATTACCTTTTCCGGCATGCTACCCAATTTTGTTTCAGTTTTACCTTTATATTTTGGTCCATCCGAATTCGTGGATAAATCGAAGTTGCTCTCTCTCTCTCCAGCCTCTTAACCTTCGCAGTCTCAAATTTTCACTGTATCAGTGCTAATACGTTGCAAATTGTAATCATAATTGCTAACACATTTCACAAATCAGTTTTTTTAAAACTTCCAGGCACACAGGTCGTCATCTCGCATGACAGCCATGCCCAATTAAAGGGCATATATTTCTCAACGCCAGAAATGAGAGCAGATTTAAAAGCATGGCCTGAAATTGTAATTTTAGGTGGCACGTATAAGCTCCTAAAAAACACCATGACAACGATGATATTGCTCGTTGAGGATGAGAATTGCAAGGGGTTAGTGGTTGGTGTAGGTCTTCTTGCATCTAAAGGCAAAAACACTGAGTCGTGGTTTCTCAACACGTTCAAAAAAGAAAATTTTGAAACCGCCATGCATATTAAATTTTTTATGACGCACAAAGATTATACGGCGCGAAGTGTTCTACAATATACTTTCCCAAACGCTCGGCAATATATATGCTTGTTCCATACATTATGCATATTTAAAAAAGTTGTGGAATCATCTAGTATGGGTCTAACGCCAGCCCAAAAAACACAGCTGTTATTACAAAAGTTGGCTTACAGTACTTCACAAAAGAATTATAATCAGCTATATGCAGAGTTTTGCGAAAAACTTCCTACAAATTTCATCAAATATTGCAATGAAAATTGGCACACGATTTGCGAACAGTGGACTGTGTTCAATATGAACACCTATAATTTGTCAAATTTCACCAACAATCGGTTGGGGAAACTGAAACAGGTCATACCAAAGAATTTGGCCTTGAAAGCAATGGTGACGCATTTTTGAGTGGTATGCCTCCCACCAGTGAGAACGACAAATAAATATTTCAAGGCAAGCTTTGAAACAGCGAGTGACCGAATATGATATTGAAAGCGGTGAAACAAAATATATCACCTCGCTCACAAAATACGTCAACGATAGTGTTTTGGAAGAGTTGCACGCTTGCGATACACTGGTTGCAGTAATATTGGATGAAGCACTGCAAAAATGCATAATTAAGGATAAAACGGCCGCAACGACTGTTTATCCAGCATTTTGCGAATGCATTTTCTGGAAATCTTCGCACTTGCCGTGCAGGCATATTTTTGCAATCCGTAAACACTCCCGGCTGCCACTATATAGAAAACTCTATTTGCAAGTAGGTGGAGCGAAACTAAAATGCTCACGACGACTGCTTCAGCAAGCTCTGCTCCTGTTTGGGAAAATTAAAGAATTCACCGAGCCGATGAACCGCCTACTTTTATTGTTGACAGTGTCCAGGAAGTTTCTATGCCCATTCCTACAGGATTGCTACAAACTACTGTTTCGTATGGGCCTAGACAGAAAAAAATAACTGTTATAATATGTTTTTATATTATATTATTATATTTTGCACGATCTACTCAATAAATTATATTTTTAAACTTACAAATATTTATCTTTTCAAATTATTTCACTCAATATCTTTTGACGTCCATCAGAGTCTGCGGCTATATGTCATAGGATCCTACACGATTTTTGGTTTTTCTCTTAATGACGCTCCATTTCAGATTCTACCAATCGATTCATCTTGGCAAAGAAATTTAAAATATTGTAATTATATAAATTACATTGACACCAATTTCCCGTATATCAAAAGTATAATTGTCTCGATCTGTCACTTACCGACTATTATTTAGTGATGTGTCTGTCGTTCCTGAACAAGTCGTTCATTATGAACGGCACACTTACGTGTGTCTTAACGAACGCCTCCTTTTTAAAAGAGTGTTTCGTTCATCCAGTGTGTTTCTACGGTTGCAGCTCCAACTAACGCACACTTATCCACTCAGCTCATGTCCGCCTCAGCACTTTTCGGGCAGCGATCGATTTTATGCGGATGCCGAAAGGTACATACAGTCATGAACATAAGTCTACGTACCCCTGCAATTTTCATGAAAAATATCGATCTAAAGGTCTGATTTCAACAAAAAGTACAAAAAATAATGAAAACAATGAACATTTTTTATCTCAAGTCCAAAAAATGTGTATTCATTCAGTGAAACTTAATACAAAACAAAAATAACTAAATTCCATACAATAAAAAAGAACAAAAGTCTACGTACAGTCATTTTTAACATCAGTTATCTTAAAAACTAGTATTTGGTAGAGCCTCTGTTGGAAGAAATTACAGCTTTCAGTCGGCTTGGCATAGAATCGACTAGATTTTTTAATGATTTCTCGAAAAATTTAACCCCATTCTTCATGAAGAACGGGAATAAGTTCGGATCTATTCGAAACTTTGTGGTTTTGAACTTGGCGCTTCAAATGTTCCCATAAATGTTCGATTGGGTTTAAGTTCGAAGGTTGGGATGGAGAATGGAGTTGTTTTGGCATATTCAATATCAACCATTCTTTCACAATCTGCGCGGTATGTTTGGGGTCATTGTCTTGTTGGAAGACCCAAGATGGTCCTAGTGCCAATTTTCGCACAGATTGATTCAAATTAGCGTTAATTATATCCAAATATACCATACGGTCCATAATACAGTTGATAATAACTAAATTTTCCACCCCCGCCACCGACATACACCCCCATACGAGAACACTTTTACTCCCATGTTTTACTGTACCAATTAAATTTTGTTTTTTGAGGCCTTCGTTTGATTTCCTCCATACTCGTTGCCTTCCGTCATGTCCGAAAACATTGAACTTACTCTCGTCGCTAAACAAGACGCTATTCCAAAAAATTTCTTGCTTGCCTTCATGCAGCTTTGCGAATTCTAGTCGTTTTTTTCATTTGCCTTACTAATGTATGGTTTTTCCCGCGGTGTCCTGCTAAAAAAGCCATTGCGTTGGAGAACTCTACGCACAGTTATAGGATGTATGTGTTTGTCCTTAACCTCCTTGATGCCATCAGCTAACGACTTTGATGACGTACGAATATTATTTTGTATTTCTGCGAGTACACTTCTCACTTCACGATCGGTCAGCTTTCGCGATCTTCCACTTCTAGGTTTATATTCAAATGATTTCGACAACTGGTAATTTGAAATTACAGTTTGAACACCCGACCGCGGTTTGTTCACTATTTTGCTGATTTAACGATAAGATCGTCCTTTTTTTCTAAGGCTCATAATTGTTTTTCTAACATATTCAGAAGTTTCTTTCCTAATCGGAGCCATGATCACTTTAAACAATTTGAGAATTACATGTCAGCTGTTAACACTATTACGAATTTCACAATTCAATGAAAACATGCACAAAGAAATTACTTGAACAGACGTTAAGCTGTATGTAAGCTTTTGTTTCATTTTTGGTGCCAACATTTCTTTTATTTCCCTTTTATAGTTCCTTCGATAGAAAGAGTTCAAATTTTCACGTACATTTAAGCTTAAATTAAGTGAATACATGTTTTTGCTGTGAATGCCAGGAATTAGGATTATAGGAATTGAGAGAAATGCTCAAATATAGGGGGTACGTAGACTTATGTTCATGACTGTATATGGTCAGCAGAAGGCAACAATTCAAATGTTACCCTCTGCCAACAACGGTGTACGCTAACGCGCAGAGCTGAGCTGAGTGGATCAAGTGTGCAACATGCCTAAGTCGGCGCATGTGTAATGGAGTTGATCATTTAAACAGTGTATAGACAATTCAATCGAATTTAAAATCAAAATTTCAGTGAATGATACGAAATGAGAGATTGGCACTGCAAAGAAACTGCAACGTATTTTTTTTTAAATGAGAAAATAACTTAGTGTAACACCACCGTGCATCATGTGCCGTGATACGATATATGCAAACTACACAAACAGATAACGATGTGTTCTATGTGCCGTCGTCGTTCATCGTTCATAAAAGTTGATTTCGTTCATTTGAACGAGTCGGTCTGAACGACTGATTTGAGTGTGCTGAACGAAATGTGCCAGTATTCCTAAAGTGAACGAGGAACCTCTAATTCCTCTCTTCTCATTACTTATCCAATTCTCAATTTCCCCTTGGTTGCTTTTACATCACACTCGCTCAACCACGGGCGGATCCAGCATCTTACACTGCCTCGAAAATCACAATAAAAGACAATATTGCAAAAAAATCGTAAAAATCACTAGTTTACCTAGGCTCAACACATGCACAAACACTTTTTTTAATTTTTACGCTTAGTTTGACGCTGTCGGGCGGATAGCAACAGCCAATGAAATAATGCTGCTTTAGACAAAAGAAAGTATTCTTAATTATAATACATAAATTGCAGTAACATTGATTTCCTTTCAATAAAGTAGAATTTGGTTTTGAGTGCCTAATGTATTTCTTCCTTTTTTCATTTTGTTCGGCACCTAAATTTTCAGACGAGCAGATATATGTAAATGTTTCATCCCAATCGTTTAAATCTTGGGCAGGTTTTTCTGATTTTCAAGAATGAATTATGTTTTGCTACTGGAATGCGCCTTTATTTCTCTGGAAACTTTTCATCGTACTCCGCACTGCGGACCACACATTTTCGTTTGAACAAAGTAAACTTAGCGGCGAAATATCTTCAACACTCAACTGGCAATCTTGTTTCTTGCCTGGCGTACAATCAAGAATTGTGTGCTGTAGTTATTTTACGAATCGAGAAACCACCCCGAAGATTAGATCTTTTACATGCATACACATTCACTCGAAAGTTCCAATTCGCACAGGTATCTGGTAGCTTTTCTGGTTAGCAGCTAACCGCTTTATACTTTTCCACAGTTGCTCAACCCATTGATTATATGGATTACCCCATTTTTACATTTATTCATGCCGATGAGAAAGCTAACTCTATTGTTTCACGACTTTTTGTGTCTATTGCTCCCAAAAGAACTGATTGAAATGCCGTTTGCAGGCCAGGATTCTGCTTGGATTTTACTCCAGAGTCTATAAAGCAGATTAGCTGATACTGAGCGCACCCTTTGCCCATATGCACTCAGCCCGTGAACTTGATTGCCAATCAAATTTCAAATATCCAAATTATTTACTTCGTCGTCGTCGTCGTCGTGACATGGAGGTGGGCATTGCAGCCCTAGCACTGCGACCTGCTGGTCGATTGTACTATCCTCATATTTTTCCTTTCTGGAGTTAATGCTTATGTCTTGAATCTTCCGGATGAGATGATGAACCTCATCAGGTCGTCCAAGGCTAAGGTATGGAACTCCTTGTCTCCTATTTGAGGCATGCCAAGGGCTCTATATCTGTGTCTGGAGAACGCGGGACAGTAGCCCACATAATGTGCCGCTGTTTCCTCGTCCTCCTCACATCTAGTGCACCATGCATCGTCCACTATTTGCAGAAGAGCTTGGTGACTTCTCAGGCGTCCGTGGCCTGTAATCACTTCTGTGAGTTTTTTCAGTCTGACTCTATTTAGTTTTAGACAGTATTTTGCGACTTCAGGTCGTAGGTTTGGCAGAAAGAGCTTTGTCTGTCTGCATGTTGGTAGGTTGAGCCATCGTCTTCGATGTTCTTCCCTGAGTGTCTCATTGATCTTTTTTGAGATTAGATTTATGTTCGTTGGCAGAACAGGCTCAGGACCAACCGGTGTGATCTCTGCTCCCTTCTTAGCCAGTTTGTCTGCCTCTTCATTACCTATAATGTCCACATGTGCTGGGACCCAGGTAACTGAGACCCTGTTTCTCTGGCTCAGCTTTTTGAGGCTGTTCTGGGCACACTCCACAATTGACGTTTTCACATTGTGGGAGCCCAGGGCCTTGATAGCGGCCTGACTGTCTGAACAGATTTTTATCTGTTTGTTTTGTATTCTTCTGTCTTGTAAGAGGTCCGCGGCTTTGGCTATGGCGTGGACTTCAGCTTGAAAGATGGTTGTTTTTGTACCCAGAGGTATCGATATTTGAGCCTCATGTGGTCCAGGGCGTATATATATTCCCGCCCCAGCCCCGACGCTCATCACTGATCCGTCTGTGTACACTATGATATCAGCGGGCCTGTGAGAAAGGTGACCGAACTTAGTCCAATCATTCCTATCAGTCAAACTCGTTGTAAAATTTTTTCCAAAGAAGAGCCTTGGGATTATGTAGTCGTTGGGCAGATCAAGGAGTGAGTCCACTTTTAAACTCTTTAAAAGTTTGAGGTGTCCCTCAGTCCAGCCGCCGTCTTTCACAATCCCGGTTCTCCTTAGGCGTGCCATCGTCTTTGCGGCATGTTGCTTCACTGATAAGTCCAGTGGCAGCATGTCCATGATCACGTTGAGTGCTTCCGTGGGAGTGGTTCGCACCGCTCCAGTAGCACTCACTAGTGCTAGTCGCTGCACCGAGCCTAGCTGACTTTTTGTAGTATCTAGGTCTGACCGTTTCCACCACACTATGCTTCCATAGTGTATGACCGGTCTTATGCAGGCTTTGTATAGCCATATCACATTTCGAGGTGAGAGTCCCCAGGTTTTACCCATGGAGCCTCTACATGCCCAGAAAATGTTTTTGGCTTTTCTTGTTTTTTCATCAACATGCTCTTTCCAGGTAAGTTTCGTGTCTAGGGTTACGCCCAGGTACTTGACTTTTTTTGAGAGTTGGAGCTCCACGCCATCTAAAGTAGGTAGCGTGTATGCATCCCACACTCGCTTCCTGGTGAACATGGTGAGTTCTGTCTTGACTGGGTTTACCGCCAGCCCGTTTCTTCTACACCATTGGTGCGTGATTTTAAGTCCTTCTTTCATCCTGTCACACACTGTGCCGGCAAACTTGCCTTTGCATAATATGACCAGGTCATCGGCATAGCCGATGGCAAGAAAGCCTTGTTGGTTAAGTTCTGTCACTAATGAGTTCATTTGTAAACACCACAGGAGAGGGGAAAGTACGCCTCCTTGTGGGCACCCTTTTGTTGGGGCTACTGTTATACTGGTGTCCCCCAGTGACGCTGTTATTTTTCGTTCAGCGAGGAGAGCGGTCAGCCAGCCCGTTATCGTGCCGCTTATCCCATGTCTCTCTGCTGCAGATGTCATTCCACCAAATGGGGAGTTGTCAAAGGCACCTTCTATGTCTAGGAAAGCTCCCAAAGAGAAGAGTCCGTCGTTAAGGCCCCGCTCGATCCCGTGAACGAGCTCATGCAGAGCCGTCTCCGTAGACTTTCCCTTTCTATAGGCATGCTGTCCCGGATGCAAGGGCCTCTCTATTAGTGCTGTGTTTTTCACGTGGACGTCCACCAGTCGTTCCAGTGTTTTCAGCACGAAAGATGTGAGGCTTATGGGTCGATAGCTTTTCGCTATCTGGTAAGTGGTTCTCCCAATCTTTGGTATGAAAACCACCCTTACCCTCCTCCATAATTCTGGTATATATTTTAGGGCCAAACTGGCCCTGTATATATTGCACAGATGGTTGGTGATGGAAGCCATTCCTTCCTTCAGCAGGATGGGATAAATTCCATCCTCGCCAGGTGCTTTGTAGCTGTCGAAAGTTCCAATTGCCCATTGGAGCCTCTCTACAGTCACCACCTCGGCGGCTTGATTCCAATCCGTTTGAGACGGTACGTTCGGATGAACGGTGTTTCCTCCGGAGGGAGTTATGCTACCGGGGAAGTGCGTTTTAAGCAAGAGGTTTAACGTCTCTTCACTTGTGGTGGTGAACTTCCCGTTTTCGTCCTTAAGGAGCCCGAGGTTATTGCTCGGTCCCCTTGTGAGGATCTTCTTAACTCTGGCGGTCTCCCGGCATGAGTTTATTTCTTCACAGAATTTCTTCCATGAGTTCCTTTTCGCCTCCGCAAGAGCCTTGTGATAGTCTCTTTTGGATTGCTTGTACGCCTCCCAGGTGATTTCACTTCGAGCTTTACAGGCCCGGTTGAACGCCTTATTAGCGTTTTTCTTGAGCCTGGCTAGTCTTGGTGTCCACCATGGGGTGTTTCCCAGTGTAGTCCTTTTTAGTGGGCAGTGGGCCTCAAAAGAGGCCCTCAATACCTCGACTAAGTTCCCGACAGCTTCTTCGAGCTGCTCAGGTTCTCGGATTTTCTCTGGTTGCTGTAATTTGCATTGCACGTCTTGTCTAAAGGCCGCCCAATTTGTGTTCCTGGGGTTTCTCAACCATTTTGGCCCACCTATTGGATTAGCCTCGATGTTGAAAGTGATGTACCTGTGATCAGATAGCGTCACTTCTTTCGAAACTTTCCAGTCTTTAACCCAGTGAGTGACTGCGTCAGAGACAATTGTTATGTCTATGACTGCCTGCCTCCTGGATGTGACGAAAGTTGGTTCCGCCCCACGGTTCGCTATGGTGAGCCCGGAACTGGCTAAGAACTCTAGTAGGCTTTCGCCTCTCGAGTTGGTGTCCGAGCTCCCCCAGCAATCGTGGTGAGCGTTTGCATCACAACCTAAGATCAGATTTAGGTTGTGTTTTTTAACATATTCCATCAGTCTTGTGAGGTTTGCTGACGGAATTCGATCTTCGTAGGGGAGATAGGCCGATCCCAGAAGAGCTTCTCGTCTACTCCCCATCACCGTTGTACTTACTCGTACTACGGTTAAGTCTCGGTCGCAGAATTCCTGTACCAAGAGCCCGTTAAGAGTCCTTGGGAGCCAAACACAGGTTCTGGGTTTTTCACAATCCGCTGTTAAGAGATCCATTTGAGAGTTGGTCCCTATACCGCGGATTCGTCCTCCTGCCACCCATGGTTCTTGTATTAGAAATATGGGTAGAGCAGGTGCAAAACCGGAGACATTGCTGCCTCCGGGGGGTTTGTTGCAGCTTTCGTTACAGCGTCTAGCTATTAGAGAGCTAGCCGCCTTACTATGCTGCATGTTGATTTGTGTGACCTGAAGACCCATCATGTTTCCATGCTACATCTCCAGGTCAACCCCAAGACAACACAACACAATACAGAACAAGTATAACACTCACGCTGACAAAGAACCGCTACTTGGGAGCCTGTGGTCCTGGTTCCTTGGGCCCTTTGGAAAAGCTCACGCTAATCCTATTGAGCTCCAAGTAGAGCCATCCTCCCTTTCCCGATATATACTCCCTGTCCTTGTCCGGGATTCCAACAACCATGAGGAGTCCCTTTCGGGAGTCCTTCATGGGCACCTGTGCGTACAGGGCCCAGTCGGCTGTTTTTATCTCCGGCTGAACTATGGAGAGCCTTCGGAGAACAGTCTCCGCGATTTGGTCTGGGCCCGGGACGAAGAAAGTGGCCCTGTGGAGCACTGGAAGCCTAGATGCTTCCACTAGGGAAAATCTAGCGCCCTCCCATGCTCCCCTTAGCCTGTCTCCCTCCACCAAGGCTTTCAACCAGGCCGTTGTAGTTGCATCTGCAGGGACGATCCTCAGTTGATTTCTAAGGGTCCCCACCGAGTCAAATTTCAACGGCGTGCCTCTGTCTATCTCCTCTGCGACGGCTTTGGAGATACGGCCCTTGAGCAGCTCTAGTTGTTCACCAGAGTAGCCCCGAGCCATGCCTTCCGCTGCCAGTACGAAGCCCAGATTGCTCCGAGCCACGCTCGCAAAGGATTTTTTTTGAGGGGTCTTCAGTTTGTCCCCTTCCCTCGGTCGTTTGACCTTCGGATTGGCGGACGTCCTGGATACCTCTTCCTCACCGGAGCGTTGTCTTTTTTTCGAGCCTCTAGCATTGCTTGGGCCCGATTCCGGCGACTTTGGTCGAGGAGCTGCAGGGGTCACGGAGGGAGTTGGGTTCAAAGAGGTCCCGGCCTGAGTGTCAGTCCCTGAGGGAACCTCTCGCCTCTGCTGAGCCCTTTTTTTCGCCCTCCTCTTTTTCTCCGCGCCACTCCTGTTCCTCTTTTTTTTGTAATTCCCCGTCGCTGCTAAGCCCTCCGTTGCCGGTGAGCTCGCAGCTGAGGGCCCGCCAAGGGTGAGCTCCTCCGGGTATGGAGTTTTGTCTGGTTCTCCGAGTACCAGGTTTTCCATGGAACCACTGAGTAGTTCCACGTGTGTCGATTTTTTGCCCTCCCCAGAATCCGAGGGGCAGACTGCTGGTGTAGCAGTGAGGGATTTAGGTGCCGAAGGCACCAGACCCTCCTGGGGTAAATTAATGTTTAAATTCGACATTCATCTGTTTGGATTCGTTTAGTCTGGACTCGCCCAAGCCAGATTTTACTCCAGCCTAGGTGAGTCACGCAAGCCCCCTTACCACGTCAAGGCGAATCCGTCAAGGAGGAAATTATTTACTTACATGAACATAAAAGTTCTCAACATTAAAAAAACAGTTGCTGGTTTTTTGTTTTTGTTTTGTGTTTATTTTCAGCTGGATCTCTATCATAAGCTTTTTTAAAGCATACAAGAGAAGCCGGGGAAAAATCGTTTCAACATTTCAATATTTTACTTAAAATAAATGCATTTTGGGCACTACATTACACAAATCAAAGAATGAGTAGTTTTATAATTTAAATTTCTTTTATACATTTAACATTTTTGATGATAGTAATATAGCTATGTTTAGTTTTATGCCTAACTTTTTTAATGGATGTGTTAACAATAACTGGTGTTACAGAGTAGTTTCCGGTATATTTTGTGAAGGACACTGGTTGTGGTTTACATTTTTCATCAGATCTACGATCTTTTGCTCCAATCGTTTTATACGGCTTTGGTATTTTCTTTTGCACAGATCCAAAGATCGAGACAAATTACTGTAATTGATAAAAAAACAAACGTTTTAATTAAAGCACATTCTACATTAATCACTTTCATCTGAGCGAAACATACATATTCGCTTTCTGCAATTCGGTTAGGTTAGTTTGTACTTTGGTGTATTTTTCTTCTGAAGTTTTTTTCGTAGCCGTGGCTGAACCAATCAACGATTGTATTCTATTTTTCAACTGCGATTCTCTAGTAAGTGCCTCTATCAATTGGCGTTCAACAACCGCAGCATGATCGGCTTCTGAGTAAGATGATCGATTCTAAACAGATTTATGATAAAGTATATCGCACTGAAAACGTGTCGCCGAATCAGTAATACCTTAGTAGCGAGGTCCGCTAGCACGTCCGTTTCAGTGAGGTGCGCTTGAAGTTGACTAAGTGCAGCCTGCAGCAATCGGACTTTTTCAAAAGCGATATGTTTGTCATTTTCCGTGCGCTCGCATTTCTGCTGGGATTCGAACACATCCTCCCGCAAAGTTAACAATTCCTTAATTCCGAATACATTAGTAATCACAATTAGCTTTCGTTTTTAGCATAATGCTTACCTGCATTAATACTGCCATTTCCAAATCCAGCTGAGGATTTTCTTGACACGTGTTTTTATTTAGCTCTATTAAGGTTTTATTGATCTCAGGTTCCGAGTAAAAGGGCGATTCGAAAGTCACCACTGTGTTTTGTATGGTCGACCGACGACCTTTAAGCTTGGATACATGATTGCGGAGACGATTATCGTCCTCCTGTGTCCATGGATCAATCACATGGGAGTTACTGATGCAAACGCTGAAATATAAACCCACATTCCCAGTTTTCAATCTTTTCTATATTGCAGTTATTTACGTGTTCTGCCATGGTCCTAGGCTATTTTCGTTGAAGCTTTTTTCACTGTCCAGCCGATCTAGAAGATGTCGGGCGACGGCTTCAACTGCTCGGCGGCTTTCTTGCGCAACGGCTGATTTTTCTTTCAGTAACGCTAATCTGCAAAAAGGCACTATTGTCTTTGGTATTCTAATGATCGAAAGTAGTACTTACTTGCTTTCTAGCAACGCAAGCATTACATCGTACGCCTCAATTGCGCGGTCGCTACAATTCAGCGCTGCTTGTAGAGCAATAGCGTTTGATTCGTATTTACCACAAAGCAAGTAAAGATGCTCGCAATGTTTTTTGCACTCGTTTAAAGTTAGAGACAAAACTGAATTTCTGGATTTTAATCTTTCAATGCGCCGCTGTAGCTTTTGTGCTTCGATTTTCAATTCAGATGGGCTGATTTCGTCTTCAATTACATTTTCAGACTGAATAATACTTGACATTAAATTCTCTACGACATCTAAGGGGTTCACCTTGATTGTGAGAAGAAAATTGTCGATTGAAAACTAGGCGATACTGAAAATATTTCATACATACATCGTTGCTTAAAATTGCACTGTCTGCGAATGATTGATCTTCGAGATTACGACGCAATTTTACTCGTTCCGCCACTTTGGTTATCGGCACTGCTGATTGCTGTTTGTCTACTTGCTTTATGTTTTCTAAGTAATGAATAGAAAATTTCGGCGATAAAAAATTTAGTCTATAGAAAAAACTGTAGTCTTTCAAATTTCACATCAATTCTTAGAACTGTCTTGTAAATGTTTCGTGCCGAAGATTTTTTAAGTTATCTTAAAATTGTGAAGAATGTGAATGGAAGTAACATAAGATTGAATCCAGGGTCATAACATGGATAATTATTTTTAATTTGGCATAACAAGCACAATAAGTGTCGTAAAAGATGGCAGACATTTTACGACACATCTTGTTGATCTTTTGGAATCTAAACTAATTTGCACATATCTTATTTACTTTTTTGCTCCATAATGAATGATGAAGAACACTCTTTTAAGAGAAATTAAAATACAGTAAAACCTGTCTAAAACGGACCCTGTTTATAACGGAAACTTGCCTGAACGGAAAAATATACTGGGAACGGAGCGTTTTCTAATGCAAAACACCCTGAATAAGCCGGAAACCTGTATAACGCGGAAACGGAACGCGATTCGTGGAACGAAATTTACACAGAAAACGGAAAACAGTTGAATCGTCAAATTTCCTTTGGCAGACATATTATATACATATTCATATTTATTTAACATGCATCTGTGTACGCGTTCGCGTGTGTAATCAGAAGAGCGAACTATCCCGAGCAGATACTGAGTCATGAGCGACTGTACCATTCGATGTACGCATGCATGAATGTCAACAATACGGCTTCCACTTGTTTTCAACTTTTCGAGCGAGTAAGATCTTTCCTTAACGTTTCCAAATTTAATTTGTTATTTGTGCAGTTATGTCTAGAAAACACAAAACGTTATCGCTTGCTGAAAAAGTGAAACTTATTGAAGAACATCAAACGGGAAAACGGTCGGCCAAAGAATCGATGGATAGATTCAAAGTTAAGAAGACGCAAGTGTACGAAACGTTGAAAAACAAAAAAAATAATAATAGAAACCTGGTTAAATGAAGCACCCGGACAAATAAAACGCATAGGTAAAGTCTCATCCAACGAAGAAATAAATAAGGCAGTTTCAGGACCTTTAATAAAATCTGAAGCCCTAGAAGTTTCTAAGAAATTAGGAAAAAATGACTTCAAAGCGTCCAACGGCTGGCTTGAAAGCTTTCGATCACGTCACGGCATTGTTTTTAATCAAGTTTGCGGCGAAGCAAATGACGTTAACATTCGAACTGTAATTGAATGGAAGGAAAAAATTTCGTTAATTACGGAAGGCTACGAAGCCAAAAATATTTTTAACGGGGATGAGACTGGCCTTTTTTTAGGATGTTACCGACGAAATCACTCGTTGAGAAAGGCGATAAATGCGTTGGAGGTAAGATGTCGAAAGAAAGATTGACTGTTTTTTTCTGCGCTAATTTTGATGGGGAAATCGAAAAACCGCTTGTCATTGGAAAATTTGCTTGTCCTAGGGCATTTAGACACCTCGATCGCACAACCTTGCCAGTTCTTTGGAAATCTAACAAGAAAGCTTGGATGACGAGAGCAATAATGGAAGAATGGCTACACTCCTTTAATGAGAAAATGAAGACACAACAAAGAAATGTTTTGTTATTTCTAGACAACGCTTCGTGCCATCCACACATCATGCTGTCAAATGTAAAATTGGTCTGGTTTCCTCCAAATACGACTTCAATTACTCAGCCTCTAGATCAACGTGTCATTGCCAACTTCAAACATTTTTATAGGAAGTTAGTGTTACAGTCACTTATTGGCACAATGCATGAATTCAATAATGTTACTGAACTGTGCAAATCGATAAATGTACTAGAAGCAGTCTATTGGATTCACAAAGCCAGGAAGCAGATTAAACCCGAAACAGTAAAAAAATGTTTCATTCATGCAGGCTTTGGTCACGATGAAATTGTAGAAGGAAATGATAACCTCGGGATTGAAAGAGATCGTGAAATCTCGGAACTTTGCCAACAAATCAATCTACCTTTTGAAGTCAACACCGTAATTCATTTTGATGATGATCTACCTGTCTTTCAAAATATTGGCAGAGCTGTTGATATTCTTCAGCAGCTTGGAGATGAGCAAGAGTAGATGGAAGAAATAGAAGAGGATGAAAAAACCCTGAAAATAAAAACATTCCGTGAAGCATTAGGATTGGTGAAAGATTTGCAAGAATTTTCAGCACCCAAAAATTGTCCTCAACTGGTGGAAGTCATGCAGGAAGCAGAAGAAATTATTTTTCATAATTATGCGAAATCGGGCCGTCAGACAACTATGACCGAGTTTTTTTTAACCGACTAGCTAGGTACATACCGACATATGTATATGTAACCAAATTTCCCGCCAAGACATTTCAAAGAAAGTAAGCTCGTTTTCTTTATTTTTTAGATACAGAAAAGGAGCTGAAATATAGCTATATATATATATATATATATATATATATATATATATATATATATATATATATATATATATATAGCTGAAATGGTTTCAATATGTATTCATGCAAGTGAACTGTATTTTTCTTCATTAATTTTAACATACTGAAATAAATATCTAGTACATATCTTTATGTCAACATTGTGCACTGTGCGTCCTTAATGAGAATCTCTCTGAAGCTAAACTGCGTAAAACGGAAACCTGCTAAAACGGATCGAAAAGTTGGGTACCACAGTATTCCGTTTTATACAGGTTTTACTGTACTAAATAAATCCAGACAGTTGCTAGGTGTATCATAAACATATTTGCGTACCTTTTGTTAGTATGTATTGCTGCTCGACGCTGTCTCCGGCACCCAGTTGTGTTTGAAGCATATTCCACGTTTCGTGGCTTTTCTTAGGATTGCCATTATCAAAGTTGATATCAATAGTTTCCTCTCGGAACGTATCTAAAGCGTTCGATTGCTGGTGCGCTTCTGGATTCGAGTCGTTTTCATTCGCAATTTGCGATTGCAAGTATGCAATTTGCGCCTTTAGGTGGAGAATCTCTTCTTGCATTACCTAGAAAAAGAAACAACTACTTTTTAAACTTTAAAGTGAAAGGCTTTATTCCATTGCTATTGGAAGGAATTTTACATGCTTCGTTTTTGGTGGTAGGCTGCGACGTGCAAGAAGCGCTAATACCTTTTGGGCTTTGTTCAACTTCACATTTCTATTTCTAACCATTTCCCACGAAAATTTGTACGTGTACAGTGGTGGCTCGTGACAAAATCGTTGTGAGACGAAGGAGAATGGAATTATTGTTATTATAAACGAAAATCAAAGAACCCTTGCAACTGTTAGCAATGTGGTATGCGAAAGAAAGCCGCAGCCGAGCTTATTCGAAAGATCACATGCTTTTCAATTGGTATCAAATGCAATTGGAATTGAGGCCTTGAAGACTGAGGGCACCGTATCAGCTGTACTTCAAAAAGTTAGTTGGCAAAGAGAATCAAAACTACTCATTTCCTCCAAAAGGAAGCCTTTCAGCAATAAATGTGGCCCATATGGAAAAGACGAATACATGTGAAGTACCCTAAACATTTACATAGAATGAAAAAATCGATTGAAAGATGGTTTATTAACAACTACATCCATAACGTTCATATTTTAATGTTCTCACCTCTACTTGGTTTCTTTGTGCTGGTGTTGTTTGTGATTGCTGTTCATTTTGTAACTCTGGAAATACTTCATTTTCAGTAATGTTCCTAGCAGGCATATCCTCCGCACCTTCCGACCCATGAGCGCTCTCGCATTGAAAGCTAAGTTCTGTGAATGGACGAGACGTACAATGCTAAACCTCGATAATAGCCTTATATATTCCTTACCACTTCCTTCTTGCTCGCTTTCTTCTAGTATCGTAGCATCTTGTTTTACCCTCAATTTCTTACTGAGCTCTGCGATTACACAGTGCATCTCAGTAATGCGACTTTCGTGGGCCGTGCTGATCACCTCGAGCCTGCAATACGCTTCGTTTTTTTCCTCGATGGCCTCCTCGAGGCGATTCCGGAGCTCATCGTTGTTTTTTTCCAGTTCGCTTAGTTTCTGCTGAACGTCTTCTATGCGTTTCTCGCAACATGTTTGCCCGGCCTGCAATGAAATGCGATTTACTATTTCTCAGCCGTTCGCGTATTTCCTGGAATTTGGTTACGGGGCTGCATTGTGGCTTAGGCGTTTCAGTGACAGTAGGTATGATCTCACTGCACTTCATAGGGTCATTAATGAAGGGAACTAGGGACGGCCGAAAGGGATTATCTATTTTGCAGCAAAAACAACTAAAGCTGCGCGGGAGGCTGGGAAGTATTGGAGTCGCGCTTTTCAGTTCGCACTGAGAATTATCGTGGACACTGAGATATTCGGGAATACATTCCGTGTCCGAAGTCGTCGCTGTTAGCCTTTCTGGTTCGCTGTTTTCAAACGGCATTCAAATAATGGAAAATGATATTCTCAAGTCTCTTGGTTAGCTAATTTCACATTTGAGCCATTGCCCCGGAGTGAGAGATCTTAGGCGTAGGCCCACGGTTAAATTGTATAAAAATCGCAACAAAACTTTTCCGAAAAACACGGCCAGCAAGTTGACATTACATTCCACGGACTTGGACCTGCGCACTTGCACTTTTCGTGACTTCTTCCATGCAACAAGAAAATAAGTCAAAAGACATTGATTTCGCATACCTCGCTTCCGGCGATAATTGGCAACGAGCTCATTTCGGAATCGTGGCGGTAATTGTTGTCATTGCAGGCGTCGCGGAACGCTGGCTGCGAGGGAATTATTCGGCCCCGTGGATTGCTCCCGAATATGTATTCATGATTACATAAATTGCTTAAGGCCTGTTTGTTTTGGTCGTGATTGTATTCGTTCCCTTCCATCAGCGGACATAGCTGGTACGCTTTATCACCGCATATTTCTTTCAGATTTTCCATGTTTTCCTGTCGTCGCAATACAATTGGAAACTGGGAAACATCTGTACGTATAAAAACAAAAGGTAAACATACACTTTGACAACTGTTGTCATGTCATAAAAGCAGCATGTAGTACTTAAAATAGATTGATCTGAATACCAAAACAAATGGTACTATTCGAACCGTCAGATTTGTTTGATTAAGCGCGGTTTTTGATTTGCCAATAATTTACACACAAATGGATTCGATTTTGTTCGTTTGAGCAAAGTTGATTGAAGGAGACGGCGATGGTTTTAGTCGGTAGAAATCTGGCATGCCGAGAGGCAGAAGCTGATCGTTATCTTTTGAAGATTTCCACCTCCCAACGTCGAAAAAAAAGTTTCTGGGAAACTCATTTCGTATGGGCTGATAAAATAAAATGATTTAACAAAGTGTTACGAACCAAGCGAAATTCTTGCTTGCTACTCTAATCGTATTAAAAACAAAGACTGGGTTTTCTCCTTGCCTCGGTATCTTCATGGGTAAATAGCAATGAAAACAGGGACCAGCGCTGTGAACACATCTTGCATGAGTGGTGACCATCTGTGTTAACAGAAAAGGGTCGAGTAGAAAGAACAATCAATAGGAAAGTAGGATACTAACCTTGAATCGCATGAAATGAATGTGTGGAAGTAGCATGGATGTGACGAAAAACGATGAGAGACGGTTGCTGGTTCCTAGATCATCAAAGATGGTCGTGGCAGATTAGTCTTGTCGATACGTAAGGCGAGGCAAGGAGTTGTACCGTAAGTGTCGAGTGCGATCACAACGAGCCTTCCATAAAAAGTCCGTGATAAAGGTTGCAATAATATGATCTCTTCAGGGCCAAAACACATTGTTTGTAGCATTGAATGATTTTATCGCGGATGAGTGATGAAAGAAGGCACGTGCTAGTGTATGAAAACCAGTGTTAATATCATAAGGATAGTTAAGTGCCTATAAAGCGGCATTTTCCAAAATATATTAGTTTCGGTTCGCCTTTTCTCTCGGATAGTCTAGCTCAGCTCTGTACGGCAAGCTAATCGCAAACAATGCAACGTCAAATATTTGCAAATATTTGCGACTTAACGAAATTTCCGTTTAAAGGATATCAATGCTCGCCATTTCTATGGTGTTAACAAGATTTTAGCTCAGCAGCGATTGGCAGTTTTCTCTCTCATTTCGCCAACTTTATTGTATTTATGCATTCAATATGTATCATTTAGTACTATTACATTATTTTATTCATCATTGCATCGTTCAAAGCTGAAAAATCAAATAAAATAATTTTAAATATGGGCCATGCAGTGCCTTACCCGAAAGTGGGCAACGGCAAATTTGAATCTAAACGGCCATTTTATTTAACTAGTACTTATTCCATATACCAGAAACTGCAGACAGGACGTATTCGCAACATACAGTATTTTTGTAGCCCACAGTATTTTTGGCAGTCTTTCAGATGTCAAAGTTTGTCGTCAAGCAAATGTCAACTTTGTGGAGTAGTCGGCGAAGAAGTCCTGCGAAATTGCCCGTTCTTTGATGTTCAATGATATAAAATTTGCTGCCTTGAATCGTAGTATTGATCCGTTGAAACATCTGATTCAATCCAATTTATTGTTTGCTACCGAAAAGGAAGTGCAGGAAGATATAATGACTCCCCCCTCATCGAGCACGGATGTGCGAAATGGCAACTTCATTTGCGGAGTGGTGGAGGGCAAGTTTTGTAGTTCCTCCGACAATAACGGCGGCTTACTAATATTTTTGGTTTACTTGAAGGGTTTTACGGGCGTCCTTGGACCACCGACCAGCGGAAAGACTTGTTTCAGAAGTAAGTTTGTTGCTCCAATTGTGAGTGTTATTAATTCGCGACAATTGCAGGTTAAAGAAATGGGGAATGGACTCGTACGTATATGCTCCAAAAGATGACTACAAGCATCGAGCTTACTGGAGGGAACTGTACACAGTGGAAGAGGCCGACCACTTAACCGGTACATAATTTCCTTATGGTTGATAGTAGCGAGCGTAAAACTATTGTTCCTTTTGCTCGCTTAAAAGTGTTCGTTGTATTTTGTCCGTTACGTCTGCAACAGTAAGGGCCAACAATCGCACTTCCTGCACAATGTTAGACAAAAGTCAACCACTGGTCCACATAGAAGTCTAGTAGTGCTGCGGTGAAGAGAGCATCGAACAGCGTAAATTCGAGCCAAACTTTCAGAAATGCTCGATACCATAAGAATTTGAATAAGATTTGGTCTCTTTAAGACTTATTAGGGAAGAAAGTTGCGTCTGTGACCTAACACCGCATGTAAAGAATCCATTGCTGTAGCTCGATATTCGGTAGCCATTACGAATACTTCATCGTGGAATGTTGGCGAGGAGTTGCGTATCCAAAACTGAGCTTTGTATCCCAAAAATCGACAGAAGTTACAGATGCACCCCGTTGTGATGAATGAGGAGTCATGTATTCTGCATAGAACTGTGTTGGACGATGGTTGCAAGGTTATAGCATACCCGCGACCTAAAATATTATTAAAGTTAACTCCTGTCTCGGTAGGGCTTCACGCTAAATCATACGGTAGATTCTAAGATAGAAATAAAGCAAATGTCCTTCAAATTGTAGTTTTTGCGGCAAAACATTGATATCGCAGAAGAATTTGTCGACAATATGACAGCTTTATGTGTGTTACGGACTTGCAAAGTTTAAACGGCACGAAAAATGCATATTCTTTGCATGGCATCATTTACGTTAGCAAAATCGCCAAAACAATAGAAATAGTTAAATAGTAGAAATATTTGCATGGATAGTTGAAAAAGTCCATAAAAAACGCAACATTTCCGCTCTCTTTATTTTTTTGCTGGACCATAGTTTGAATATAAATTCCCAATCAACAGGATCCAATCGAAATTTGGTTAATTTTCAAAAAGCATTTACTGTGTTATTCTGGGAACATCGTCAAATTGAATAATTGCATGTAAAGTTAAATCGGAGATCCCGTGTACATATTATATAATGTGATTGTGTTTCCAGAATAACGCAGTAAATACTTTCCGAAAATTAACCAAATTTGGAGTGGATCTATCCCATTGACTGGGAGTGTATTTTGAAAGTTACATATCTCAGCTATCAGTATGTTCTAAAGCGCAATGAACCTCATATAAATATAAACTCTTGATTCATACAAAAAAAACATTTCGTGCTCAAATCAAAATGCAACATATTAGTTCACTTTGATTGTAATAATTGTAAGTTGCTAGTAACGAAGAGTTTCCTTCGGCGATTCAAACTAAACTTCAAGAACAATCTGAAAAAACGGGGGTGTCACCAACTGAAAGGACTTTACTCAGAAAATGGGACAAATCAAAACGCAATATTTCAATTTGGGTCGCCATGAAAACGAAATATATGCCATAACCAACCAACACCAAGCATGTCCAATAGTCTTAGTGATTGTCTTTTAATCAATTGGGATATAATTGAAACGTGTTGCGGCAAAGTGATGTGATGTGCCAAACAACATTTGCTTTCATGAAAATATTCTTCAGTATAAACTTTGAGGAAGAATAATCCTTATATTTCGTGAACGATGGGTCAGTATAAATTGAGAGAACTTGTAGGAAGATAATGCTTTACTTAAGGGGGATAAGGTTAATTCGTACAAAAAAGGCATGTTTTTGTGACGACACAGTTAAAATCTCTGTATTAAAACATACATGAAAGTATGACATTCGAAGAATATTGTATAAAATTTTCACAAAGAAATATTCAAAAATACGGCAATGGCAGCAATTATTCGGACGTGTCTCGGGAAAATAGAATTGCGGTGCCCCTCGTAACGCTAAGAGAGTTTTTTGAAATTTTAATTTTTCACTTTTTGCTAAAAAATCGGCTATTTTGTTATTGTAAAATAAAAATTCTTGTAAATTTGACAAAAGCTCTCCAGCGTTACCTCGTAAATTATGTACAGAGATAATTTTCAAAATTTTAAAACGATCGGTGCAGTAGTTTTGAAGTTATGAGGGGCACCGACTTTGAAAACTTGAGTTGTGGAGGGGGGGGGGGACGCTTTAAAGTTTTGAACACTAAAAAATCTGGTATAAAACGTTCATAAGCGAATTTTATCATAACTCATAACTTCGTCAACAAATAAAAAAATGCTTTTTAATGCACCCCCCCCCCCTTAACGTGTAAGCAGTTTGCAGACAATTAAATTGAATTTAATAAAAGCTCTTTACGTCTGTTCTCTGTGAAAATACGACAATTTTAGCAGCCATAAAACGAGATTAACAGCTTTCACTCACAGTTATTCTTTTCTAGTTGTGTTTTCGCAGAGAACAGACGTAGTTTACCAATGTGCTGCCGCAAAGTATACTCTACTGTCTACGAGATTTAGATTCATGAAAAGGTAACATAAGAGCAATGCGCCGAAAAAGGCGATACCTATGATTTTAAAATATTTATTTTGGCCGATCTGTAGTTTTTGTTTATGGCTAGCAGCGCATCTATAGATATAGATATATATACATATGTATATATATACATATATATATGTATAGTGCCGAAAAATAAAATAGCACCACCACGTCATTTTTTCTATCTGTTAAAAAAACATATCGTGTCGAAAATTGTTTGTACATTGCTGAAAATATATATCACACAACATTTTCACTTTCCGCAGAAAACAGTTTTTTATTCATAATGATAACAGTTCTTTCCAATTTAAGCGATTTTCAGAGAAAAATGCAAAATAGAAGGAACAAAATAATAGCACCGCTGACCATTTTATTGAAAAGCACATTAGTTGAGTTTATTAATTTGACCCCTGTACAAGTTGAAGTGTTAAAGTTTTTACACAAATTTAATAGTAAAGCCATCGTTTAGGTCACGAAATGGGACGCGGAAAGCATTGTAGCGCTGAAAAAGAGACTTTATTCGAAAACATATTTCAAAGGGCAAAACTTATAGCGAAGTGCGTCATTTTGTTGGATGTTCAAACAAAATGATACGCAATGCCATAACTTTCCAAGAAAAAGCTAAAACACGTAGACGTAAACGCACCATATCGAAGTTGCTTGAAAATCGGTTGATCCGCCAGAGCAAGAAGGAGCCACCGTCACAGTTCGTAATCGTTTAAGACATCTCAATTTAAAAGCCTGTAACCCAAGTAAAATTCCACTCCTAAGTGCGAAGCATGTAGTCAAACGTATTAAGTTTGCGAAAGAACACCTAAAAGTGCCAGTTGAAAAATGGAGGAACATCTTATGGTCAGACGAGAGCAAAATTGTTCTGTATGGCGGAAAAGGCTTTCGGTCATACGTCAGACGCGCTCCGAATGCAGAATACAATCCCCAATACACATGTAAAACCGTTAAACATGGAGGGTCAAGTGTAATGGTGTGGGCTTGCTATTCGCATTATGGCATAGGCCCAATACATTGGATAAAAACAATTATGGACCAACACGTTTACGTTGAAATAATTAAAAAAATTATGCTACCTTATGCAGAGTACGAGCTGCCTTTGCTGTGGGTCTTTCAACAAGACAACGATCCTAAACACACCAGTAAGGAAGCGAAGAAATGATAAAATATTTTTACTACACAATTTTTAAAAAAATTTTTACTTTTAAAAATGGGTTCATTAGTTGTTGAAACTAACAAATTGAATTAAATCCTTTGGAAAGATTGTTGGTGACGTTGGTGCTATTATTTTTTTCGCACTTTGATGACTCACGAAAACTGTTGTATTCGAAGCGAAATTTCAGCTGATGGTCGAATTATCCTTTGTTCTTAGAACCAACCCTGCGCCCTCTTCGTGGATCAATGCCGATTCGGCAAAAAGCAATAAACGGGGGTGGTTCAAATCGTAACTGGCTATAATTGCGATGATATTGAGTATTTTTTATTGATCCAACCAAGCTTATGTATATACTATGTTTGAAGTTGTATTCGCGAAAATTTCCAATAAAAATACTGATTCTGGACCAAGTTGTCAGCTCAAATGTTGGTCGCTCTCTTGCATTGCTGATAACATGAAAATTGTGTATTTTTTCACGCCTCTGGGTAACCGTAACCCCTTAAGGTAGAAATTCATGTTTATACTATTGAAACACTGAGTCTCATAATGTAGTAGCATGTCATTATGAGGTACGGTGTAATGATAGTCAAACACAACCGCTAGCTCCTTATGTAAAACAGTTGAACTTGCGTTGAAAGTATTACTGTTGACAAACAAGCGCTGATAGTTTTACTTACGGGCTGCAGATATCAGGTACAAACTTACGCATTAAAATTTTTGGTTATTATTCAACGCGCTCGTTGTCATTTTAAAATAGAAATTTGAGCTGATATTTTTTTAATTCAACATTTACAATTCATTTTATTTTCAGGTCTGATAACAGCGGCTAAAAATCAAGGCATCGTGTTCTATTATGCATTGTCACCAGGCTTGGATATGACCTACAGCAGTCAAAAAGAGTTGACTGCACTGAAAAGGAAATTGGAGCAAGTTTCGCAGTTCGGTTGCGAGGCGTTTGCATTACTATTCGATGATATTGAATCGGAGCTGAGCAAATCGGACAAAGAAGCATTTCAAACGTTTGCAAATGCGCAAGTAATTTCTTATAAATATATTTTGCTAAATAAAAACAATTCAAAGTAATTTTCTGACAAAAATCTATCATAATATTAGTGATATGCATTCTATCCGTATGAAAATTATATTTGCATTAAAACTATAGGAAAGGTGTTCGCAATTCAAAGTGTGTTCCTGATTAAAGGTGGAGAATTTATTTTTCGTCGTTGGGAGGTGGAAATCTTCAAACGACTAAAACCACCTCCGCCGCCTCCAAACCTCTCACTCCATCACTCATTGCTTGCACTGTCCGTGAGCAATGCATTCTCTGAATGCTTGTTCATTGACTTAGTACTTCCCAGACGATATACATCGGTATAAGGGATAGTAGCTTCTTGACCATTTCATATATTAAACGCGAAAATGATGATTATTAACGATGTGGTTGCCACTATTTGGAGGCAAAATTTTGAGTTGCATCACTACGAGCTGTCTTGCTTCATTTTTTTCATATTTGGGCACCACGTCGCCAAAAATTTTGGCACCACATCATCAAAAATACTGGCAAATAAATGTTTATTCCATGTTCAATGACGAAGATGTATTAGATATGAAAGAAATAATTTTAATATACAATATACGCAATCTTCCTTAACATAGTACATTCAAGGTTGATGTTATCTTCTTGCACTACCGTTTACTTCAATGCCTTTCGATTTTCAGTGAGTGTATTTTTGCCTGCGTTAACTTCATCATTCAATCCAAATACAGCTGTGATCGACATTAGTGAATACGAGCTTGCACTTCATGAATGAACTGGTTCAATGAACTTTCTTTTCTGTTTACTGAAAAATAAAAACCATTTGCAGTGCCGCTTTTCGACATTCTTGTACAGTTTGACCTTAATAGCGCAGCAAATCAGACTATCATTCACAACCGACCCGTCCCCTTCTCTGCAAAGTGCGAAACATTTGACTAATGCATCAGATTACTCAATTTTATTATTATATATATAACTAAAATAATCGAATTATGATTATCACTTATTATTTTTTACACTCAAATCGAATATATTCGTAAACCACTTATCAACACAAAACCCATTGTAGGTTTCCGTTACAAATGAAATTTACAATCACTTGAATGGACCACGCTTCTTGTTTTGCCCTACGCAGTATTGTAGCACACGAGCTGTTCCATCGGTCACTCATTCCGAATATTTAAACACGCTCGGGTCCAAACTATGTCCTGATATAGATATTATGTGGACAGGCTCAAAAGTCATTTCTAAAATGCTTAGCGTGGAATCTATTCAAGAAATAACGGAGGTATTGCGTCGGCCGCCCGTAATCTGGGATAATTTACATGCTAACGACTATGATCAAAAACGAGTGTTCCTTGGACCATATTCGGGCCGCACGCCGGAACTCATTCCTCTATTGCGTGGAGTATTGACAAATCCAAACTGTGAATTCTATGCCAACACTGTTTCCATATACACTTTAGCATATTGGTCGAAGTGTAGTTTAGATACAAAAATTAACAGTGAGTATAAATATAATATATAGAGCCGAATAATTTCGACTTAAATATTAGATAGCATATCAGCGGACATTAAACTGGAAACAGAAAATGATGATGGAATAAGTAATGAAGATGCGCCGGTTTCTTTATCGAATAATATATATCATCCGCGACTGGCGCTAAAGTAATGCTTTTCATATGAAATATTACTTTTAAGTTGACTTATATTCCTTAGGAATGCTATCATGGAATGGTTGCCGGAATTTTTCGTTGAAAAAGAAGCGTGGGGTCCTATTTCAAAGCCGCAGCCGCCAATCACAAGTAATAATCGCAAGTGGCATTTGTTGGAAACATATAATGAAATAACATTGTTTTGCAGTGGTTATGCCGATCATTCCGATTCTGCCTTCTATAAATACATGCATGAGTTTAACAACTACAACAACTACGACGTCAAACTCATCAGGTACTAAAATCCCCGAGGTGAATACCAACCAACTGCAGGCATTGGCTGAAGTATGTAGCACCGTAACTGCTACTAACGTAACTCCTGTGCCGACCGTAATAATGAACTCGTTGGTGTCTGCAACTAAGGTCGTGACAAACGACTCTATACCCAACCCTATTATATCGTCGGTTTCTAATTACGAAATACCAAGCAAAATACCTATATCGAGTATTCCTATTCCTATCATGAATATCAAAGGGGAAGGGATAGTTGATAATTTAGGAGCTAGTAAAAATCGTGAAATCGTGAATCGTGAGCCGACTGAAAAGAACAATCTGGAGACAACTTCGAAAGACGAAAACATTGAAGAGGATGTAACTATTGTGGAGGCAAATAACATTCATAATGGGGAAAACGCGAGTGCATGCAAAGCGATCCAAGAAAACGTCCCGATGACCGATGGTGTTTCTTTGCCAAACAGCCCAACCGAACCAATGGAATGTGGAAGCAGCTTAGCGTCACAGGCTTCACCCAAACCTGTCACTAAGAGTCCTTCAGATGACGTAGTCATGTCTGAAACAGTGTCGGTAAGTATGCAGTTCGAGATGATAACATGTAATAAAATATTGGCATTTGAAGACATCGTCGGGGAGCATGCAAGTGGAAGGCTCTGATACATCGCTGACCTCAAGCGCAGATATGAATGAGGATGCAGACAAGTAAGTGAATTTTTGGCTATCGATAAAGCATAGTATTAATTGATAACAACAAAAATGTCCTCAGTTGAATAAACGGAGTACGATAAGTTCTACGTATATCACAATATAGTAAAATAGTATGCATACTTCGATGTTACGGCTGCCCCAAACAGTAACTCATTCTTGGTAATGATAGAATTAAAGTCCATATTTTTCAGCTCATTGAATGGAATGCCTTATAGGTGCAACTTTAATTTTCTTTGGATTGTTCGAAATAATTTGCATGATAGTAAGTAAACCAAATTCTTGTTGAAAAAAGTAATACCCATCTACTACTACAATGGTTTTACTTTACTTCTTCATGATTAATTCGTCAATAGTAGTCAAGCTTAAATATCAAATATTTTTAGGAGTGCGCTGCAATATTTTCCGCAAATTTACTTCTATTAATTGAAAATGTAAATCAGAACTTAATAGCGCCTGAACTTTCTTTATTATTGATCTCAAGATAAAAGCAAATCAATAAAGAATCTGCGATTTCGTTGTCACGATCCGTGACAAGAAGAATTGAGAAAACATTTTTAACTTTAACAGATAATTTTCAAAGCAAGGTCTAAGCGCTTTAGTTCACAGCCACAATCAAATATTGCCTACCTTTTTCTGGTTGAAAATTGTATTCAGTTGAATATGTTGTTTATAATTTCATTTGTCGACATTGATAGAAGGAAACTAAACACTAAATGGTTATTCTATTAGAATTTCATTAATGATAATTTGAAAATCGTAAGAAGTCGATGTCCGTATAAATTGTCTTGTGAATGTTGAAATGGTTTTGTCAGAAAGTTGGCTGGTCATTGTCGCCACAGACCACATCATCACCATTAAATCGATATGATAGCTCTGGATGGCAGAAGTCATTTTCTTGTTGTTAAGTTTTAAAAGTTAACTATTTTTCTATATCTTGTATGTTTTATGGAGATTCTTCAACTGTAGCGTAGCACTTCTGACGGTATTTCAAGGACGAGAATATACCCCTGTGCTGTGCTATTCCGCATTGATTGGTCTAATTTGTTCTTCTTCCTGAATTTCGTATAAAAAGCATCGGTGTCTCAAATAGTCTCGCATCATCTCCAGCAAATAGTCTTTCCAAGAGATGTTATTGTATTGGATATGAAAATTAAAATCGAAATTTCAATATATTTTCATATTTCAAAGGCACTGGAGTATTTTCAAACTATGTTTGGGTAGAAATATTTATTTGTGTATGTATGTAAGTACGTGAGTGCGTGATCATCTTTTTCTCGTACGATATCTCGCCGCCACTGGAGTGGAGTTGTCTGTCGGTTCAGGAGCACCCGAAGTTTTCTATCAAAAGTATGTGCTTTCTGGTTTCTCCGTCGATTTGGTAGTCCTCGCATGTTATTTTACACCTTATCTGCATAAATAAAACTTGGTTACTCATTCTTTGGAAAGCCCCGCTGAAGACATTGTACTGCTTTCAAAAACGAACGACAAAAAGCCTTCAAAAGTGTTTCGAAGTCGTATTTGATTGTTGATTCTAAAAATTTTCCAAACCCATAAATTTATCATATTATCGCATTTCAAAAAAACGTATTTGCATTTTAATATCAACCATTACTAGTTATTCATAACAAAAAAAAGTTAGCACTCGGTAAGCAGTTTTATTTATTTCCATTTCGAAGTTTTCGTGACAGCAACGCAAACAACGAATTTTCTTTCTAACTACTAGCTCTGGACAAAGTATTTTTCATGCCTAATAAAGTGTCAATCAATATCATAGCCGTTACAGTTAAGTTTCTGCTCAAAGCTATTTAATGTTTTTTTAAATAAAAAATAGATCTTCGGGTGACAAGGCCATCAATGTGGAAGACTTATACCTACTATGTGATTTATTTTATCTACCATTCGAACATGGTTGCCGAGGTTTGCAGCTACTCAACGAATTCAGTTGGTTGAAAACAAATGCCTGTGTACTACTTCATCCGGGTAGAAAGCCTGACAATGCCAAACCAGAGGTAAGTTAGATAATTTATTAATATTGTGAACGCTTTCAAATGTATTGTACATCATACTAGGTGCAAGAGTGGTTACAACGGGCCGACAAATTTTCGATGCTGTGCCAAAAAGTTTTGACACTTTCGCGTAAAATCGCTTGCTGCACCAATCGCGAGCTCGTTTACGATTTGTTTTCATACGTGTGGGATATAGCAGGCGTAATTTCGTTACTCAACGCATTTGTCAAATGGCTGTCGCTGGGATCCTTTCCCGCTAATATAGCCTCCTACACTCAGGGGAACTACACGTGTAAGTAACTTCATTTGAATTTTTAGGATTTATTGCAGGCAATTTTTGAATTCAGGGTTTAGTAAAGGGTGGAAGGAAACGTTCACGTCCGGCGATCAAGAACCTTGGGTGTTTCGTGGTGGACTAACAGCCGATTTACAGGTACATTCTGAAATAAGAAAATAACTTGCCATCTAACAAATTAATGTCATTTAGCGACTAATACCTGTCGACTCGGGCAACGACTTGTTCTTATATAAATTACCTGATTCGCCCACGCCAAACTACTACGTCATTCGCCCTTATAACAGCGCCGATGAAGCCGACGTGTATAAGGTTTTCCAAATGGCTGTTTCCGATGAATCAAATGGCGCCGTAATATTTCCAGGTAATTTTTTAAAAAATTGAGTTGAAAATCATCAAAGTTAACGATTAACTCATGCTTGATGGCGCTCCGAATTTTTACCGACTAAAGCAATCTCTACCCTCTTTAAACCATTCTTTCCATCACTCTTTGCTGATGGTCTTCCTGTGCTATATATTCAGTATCTGTTATTTGTTCACCGTAAAAAGGGGGAGCTAATTTTTTATTTTTCTACATAGTCTCCTTTTAGGCTTATACAATTCGTCCAACGATGTTCTAGTTTGTTGATCCCTTCCGAATAACAGGATTTGTCCAAGTCTGCAAAATATCCATTAGTGTCTGCAATCACCTCCTCGTTCGAATAAAATCTTTGTCGCGCCAGCCATTTCTTCAAATTTGGGAACGAATAGTAGTCCGATTGAGCATAATCTGAAGAATAGGGGGGATGTGAAACGAGTTGGAATCCTATTTCCATTAATTTTGCGACCACAACTGCTGAAGTGTGTGCTGGTGCGTAGTTGGGATGGTTGTCGCCATAACCTTTCCGGCCGAAGGAACGGTCTTCGGCTTTTTTGGTGCAGATTCTCCCTTGCTAACCCATTGTTTAGATTGTTGTTTGGTCTCAGGAGTATAGTAATGTATCCATGTTTCATCCACATTGACGAAACGACGCTTAATGTCCTCCGGATTTTTCTGGAACAGCTGCAAACCATCCTTGCAACACTTCACACGATTCTGTTTTTGGTCAAGCGTGAGCAATCGCGGCACCCATCTTGCGGATAGCTTTCTCATGTCCAAATGTTTATGCAAAATATTATGTACCCTTTAAGTCGAGATGCCCACAGCACTAGCAATCTCACGCACCTTAACTCTTCTGTCATCCATCACCATATCATGGATTTGATCAATGATTTCTGGAGTCGTAAGCTTCACAGGCCGTCAAGAACGTTCAGCGTCACTTGTTCCTATATGGCCAGTCCGAAAATTGAAACCACTTATTAACTGTTCTAATCGAAGCTGCAGAGTCACCATAATGTTTATCAAGCTTCTCTTTAGTTTCCTGAGGCGTTTTGCCTTTCATAAAGTAATGTTTAATCACCACACGAAAAAAATTTCGTTCATTTCTTGAAAATCTCTCGGGTTCCTTGATTCACACGAATGCCAAACACAAAGAAATAGACCAATATGACTGAAACTTGACGTGCGTTCATTCAAGAGATGCTACTAACTAAACATGACCTCGATACGCGCCGGTGGTGCCACCTCTCGGAATTTGCACGGACTTTTCAAACGCCCCTCGTATTTGATGGAAGTTAAAATACGCCATTTTACTGGGCTATTAGTAAATCCAGACGATGAATCCTGATACAAGATTAGTACTAGAGTCTCATTATTTTTGGACCAAATAATGTTTCATGTGTATTTCAAATATAACTTCGAAATAAAGCATCCGTGTCGGCTAGAATCGCTTAGTTTTTCGTTAGTGTTAGTGTTCGAGTTTTTCCTCGACTAAATATTTTCATAGTGCTGTTTCAAAAGTTTAGCATATTACTTTTTTCTTTTATTTTATAAAGTGATGCGTTATAAAATCGAGGTAGCATTATTTCTCAGATATAAATTGTTATTCAAGTATTTGTACTTTATAATTATTAGAGATGTACCAACTCTTGCTTTGATCAACTATTCAGTTGGTTTGTAGCCGAGTAGTCTAGGCTTGTTTATTTGTTTGCGAAAACACGCGGAATTTTGATAAATTTAAAGATTGTGTTTTTTGGGATCAAAGTGGATTTCTTGAAAAAAGTGGGTAAGAAACACATCTCCATTAAATTTGCAATGATTTGGAACCCACAAATCAAATATATTTTTAATTTTCGAAGACATGTGTTTATCGTCCGAACTAAGGGTATCCATTTATATTGATAAACAACAAAATTGCGGAAACAAGTTTGCAAAAAGTATTAAACATTTTTGATGAGTGCAAACAAGTAACTGGCTAATGTAAAATTTAATTTTTGTTTGATGATTGTTATTATTTTCGTATCAAACTCTATGAAAACTTTTAGTTGTAGCTGAAATATTCAATAGAAAATTTATTTATTAAATAATTTTAAGCCGACTAGTAGGCTAGAATAGTCGACTATTCGCCGACTATTAATAGACGGCTTAACCGACTAGTCGGTCGGGTCCATAATAATTATCAAAAAGCAAGTGAATCAGCTCATAGGTTGGTTGTAGTGGCAGCCCTTTTTATCAAAAGGTGGCTCACTTAGGCCACAATAGGCCCATTGTGATACCACAGAAGATTGAGACGGCACTACAACCTAGCTGCTGGGTGACGAGAACCATTTCGATTCTCGTATGCAGCCAATGTTCAAATCAGCTACTTCTGTGAGGCTTTCCAGGAAGGGTGAGCCTAAGGTTTTCATGCGTTTCTTGGACAGTGCTGGGCATTCGCACAGAAAATCTTGGATTGTCTCTTCCTCTCCTTCTGATCTGCAACATCAGCAAAAATCGTTGAAGCAAACGTCCAATCTTTCTGCATGTCTGCCAACCAGACAGTGCCCCGTCAGTACGGATACGATAGAAGTTTTCGCGGCTCGTATTAAGAAGTTTGGAGCACAGTGCGTGCCAAGCTTGCCTGGTTGTCTAGCAGGTTTCTTCCAGCAACCAGGCCCTATTTGCATCCTTCATGCAATGCTGCCTAAATCCCAGCTTTATTGAAGCTAAAGGTTGGCCGACTTGGGGTGTGAGTGTATACTCCTGGAGCTCAGTGCCAGCTCTCGCTAAGGCATATGGTTCGTAGTCCCCAGATATATCACTATGATCCGGCACCCAGCAAAGAATCACTTCACAGTGAAGTGACATCGCGTTCAGTTGTGTACGGCATTCCATTATAATCATGGATGAGGTGTACACGATGGTTAATGCTTGGAAAGCAGTTTGACTGTCAGAGAAAATATTCAGGTTTGTTATGGAAATTTTCTGGTTTCTCAGCCAGTCTACTGTCTTGTAAATTGCAATGACCTTCGCCTGAAAAACACTGCAGTGGTCTGGAAGCCGGAAGGATAGTTCGCTGTTCTGAGCAAACGCCACAGCCAAATTTTCCATCCTTTTTTGATCCATCAGTATAGATGTCGACCGATTCCTGCATCCCACCTCTTTCTATTTCCCATTCATCCCTGCTTAGGATGACTGGCTTGAAACCATGATGAATGCAGGGAATCGGGGACGCAAGGTCTACCTCCTCTGGCGTTGGTCCATCTCTCAGAAGTATGGTAGAGTGGCCAATATCTCCCTTCTGCCAGAGATGTAGTGCTTTTAATCGAATCGCAGAGCACTTGGCCTGCTGTCTCGTAAGGAGCTCCGTCGGGAACCAATTCAATAGCATAAACAGTGCCTTTGTCGGAGTAGTGCTTAAGGCCCCGGTGATTGCAATAGTTGCAATCCTTCTGATCCTGTTTAGCAGGTTTGCATTAGATGTTTTCGCAATAGCTGGTCACCAAACAACTGCGCCATACAGAAAGATTGGTTCCACTATCGCCGTATAGAGCCATGATACGGTTTTGGGTTTCAATTAGTGATGGGCAAAAAATGCAAAACTGTTGCAAAAAACAGTTTCGGAAAATGTAGCAGAAGCAACTGTTACGCGAAATGAAAAGAAGCAGTTGCTACTGAAACAGTTTTTATGCAAACATGCTTCTCAAAAACGACTAATCAATACGAAACGATATCATTTTTTCGTTTGCAAACGAAACGATTGAAACGAAGCAGTCTATCCGGTACGAGCGAGAAATGTTGTCGTTGAGTTATGTTTACGTTTAGTAGCGATTCGTTTTTCTAATTCCAAGAAAATGTGTGTAAAATAGAATGAGCGCTGCCGAAAACTCTTAGAA
Organism: Oxycera nigricornis; assembly: GCA_963942545.1. NCBI lineage: Eukaryota > Metazoa > Arthropoda > Insecta > Diptera > Stratiomyidae > Oxycera > Oxycera nigricornis. Next base: position 83,397,332 of record OZ012660.1, read on the forward strand.
TTTTTTCTGTAGTTATCAGTAGGATAGGATTTTTTGAGTTGGCGACTAAAGAACTATCAGTACATACTGCGATATTCGAAATTTTCTGGAAAATTTATGAAAGCTCTTTCTGTTTAGTATCTAGTTCATTAAAAATAAATTCAACTCTACTGCCGAACAGTAAGTAAAAGTAAATTTTACCGAATTTAAGAAGTGTTACGGAGAAAATAAATCCAGTGCACGCGTTCTTATCCTTAAAAGTAAAATACTAATTGTTTTAAATATCTGATTGGTTACAGTAAGTATTTTAACTTCTTTGTTCACTTTCGGTACTTAAATTTTTTTTTCGCAGTGGCTGTTCTTTTGAAACAGTTTCTTTTTCAGAAGAAACAGGTCGTTTTCGTTTTTGCTAAGTAGCAGAAACGCCCACCACTAGTTTCAATCCCCACTTTTACCCGATGGCTCTTTTGCAGCAGTAGATTGCGTATGCCGCTTTTCGCGCTCTTTTTTCTATGTTCGCTTTTCGCTCGAGCTTGGAGTCTAGAATTAGACCCAAATATTTAACTTGGTGAGAGAGAAATCTTGAAATTTTGTACCTTCTTTTGAAAAGCACAAATTCCGTTTTCTGCGGATTAATCTTTAGAGCGCACTCTTTGCCCCATTGGGTGAGAATACTCAGGGCAAAGTTAAGTCTTTCATATCTGACATAACACCCTATCGGGTGTTCACGAATTTGCCCGATATTGCTATTGCAACATCATCGGCATAGGCTACGACTTTGCAGCCAGTCGCTTCTATTTTTAACAGAAGCTTGTCCACCACTAAATTTCATAAAACGGATGATAGCACCCACCTTTTGGGTTGCCTCTGCAGGTCCTCCTTCTTAAGGTGCTATTTCCTAGTGTGGAGTTGATGTTCCAGCTGCTAAGCAGTAGTCCGATGAACCCTATGAGGTTGTTGTCGACATTGCTTCCCCGAGGGCTTTGCCAATAGCCTTAATGGCTGACATTGTTGAAAGCCCCTTCAATGTTTAGAAAAACCGTTTGCGTATATTCTTTGACGCTTAGTGATTTTTCGATGTAGCTGGTGAGTGAGTGAAGAGCTGTTTCAACCGATCTCCCTTTTGTGTATGCGTGTTGCGCATTAGAGAGTGGTTTCATAGCAGCTTTCAGATGGATCTCTGGATCAGCCGTTCCAAAGTTTAACCCTTCGGTGAGGAGTGGGATGTCTTGCCTGCTTTGAGTATTTAACTTCTCTCCACCGCTGTGGAATATAAACCATCCGTAGACACGCTTTAAAGATGGCTTTTGGCCACGGTAGCGCTATATTGATTTCCTTCTGGATCTCAACAGGTGAGATGTTGTCCATTCCAGGGATTTAAAAGGTTGAAATGAGCTGATTGCCCAGCGTAGGAGCCTGTCGTTTACAGGCAGTGGTTGACATACAGCCGTGGATCCGCTTTATCAGCGGCACCCTCACTACCCGGAAAGTGCATATCCACGAGAACGGACAACGTCTCGAAGCTGGATTTCGTCCAGACTCCATTTGCCTCTTTAACAGACCCTAAAAATGAGGCGGAGCTCGTCATGACTTTACGCAGACGACTGACATCCTTGAAGTTTTCTATTTCTGCACAGAAACTTCTCCAGGAGGTGCGTTTAGCCTTTTTGAGAGTATTTGAACTCCTTCAGTTTTAGTTTATAAGAAAATCAGTCATTGGATTCTTTGGCCCGATTGAAGGACTTCCTACATTCCTTCCGCAGCTCCGCAATGTCACTGTTCCACCATGGGGGCTTATACTTCCCCTAGGTTTCGTTGGACTACATGTAGACCTTGCTGCTTCATTGAAGGCAGATGTAAGGGTCCCAACGGTTTCCTCGAGACCGCATATGTCTTCAATCTTTGGAGGTCTACCTTCAAGCGCAGACCCGAATACATGTCAGCTCATAACACTACAAACAATAAAAATGAATATTATAGACGAATGCCATATTGAATATACTCGAAGTTTCATATGTACATATGGACTCCATTTAACATCAGAATCGTCGTTTGCTTTATTTCGAAATTTTTGATTTTGAAATAATGACGATTTTTTTACAAACCAGTAAATTTTTCAAAAAGGTTTTTCTGATTATAATTTTTTATAACGTAACGATTCGAAAATTTTAACCCAAAAAATATAATTATGAATGCAAGTTGTGCAAAAATATGGTATTAATGTAGGCATGTAAATATCGGAAGAAAATACTAATTCATTACTCTGCATTTATTTTTCCAGATCCGTTGCAACACGTTGTAGCTGACAGTGTAGTTGGCCCGTATCTCACGATTAGTCCCGAATTTTGCCTGATTGTACAGAACGCAAACAATTCCTTGGTCGGATATGCGTGTGCAGCTTTGGATAGCCGAATATTTTATAGGAACCAAGAAGCATGCTGGACCCCTGCTATGCGAGAAAAATATCCATTATCGCTTTTGGAATCGGAAAATATCCCAGCAACTGTTAAAAGTGTTGTTCAAAGTATTCATAATTCACTTAGCGAATGCCCCACAGAGGTATTTAGTACATATCCTTCGATAATGATATGTTACCTTTTGAAAGAGGAAGCGACTTCCGATCAATCGGTTGGGAAACGTTTGATCACCGTTTTGCTAGCTGCACTCCGCTCAAGCGGTTCGTTCGGAGTGCATGTGTGCATTAGCCAATGCGATACTTATCTCACGCAATTTTACCTTAAAATTGGATTTGCGGAAGTTTATCGTGACACTTTGAATTCTCGTATTTATCTAGGTCGAAATTTTTAGCAGAGCAATAAAGTATAGTGTATAAGTTTAAAATACAATGCTAATGGATGCTTTGCGCTGGCATGCTGGCAAGTAAATGTGGAGGATAAATGAAAACCACGGGAGACTGTTTAAACATAGAAAGTATTGTTAACTCAACAATGTTTGCACTAAATTATCATTTTACTGCATGATATTCTGCTTTTAATTTTACCAAGTAATATATCAATTATTGCAACTTCTACTTATTATTCGTTTATCGCATTCAAAGATAATTGGCTTCGATTAATGAAAGACGTAAAATGATATCTTGTACGTATTCTAGAAAGAAAATATATAAATAACTATTTTATCAAGTGGAATGAAAAGACTGGGCAAAACGAAGTTGACACATGCTATATACATATTTTATACTAAATCGCATTTCTAATAAAGTACTATTTATCCGTAACATAAGTTAATATGTCACATTTGCACATGCGCAAGTTTTTATTTCGTAAGTGATACAATTTGTAGTTTTCTCAACAGTTTGCAATGTTTTAACAAGGATCAACCGCCACCAATTGCAACGTGAATACGATATAATGAATAAATGTCCCAAAAAATAAACCGGTTGTTTCAGTCTCATCGATTAAATTACACATCGACCTTAAAAGTTGAGGATATGTTGAAAATTTCAATTTTGATTTTCGAACCGATTACAAGAACCTCTCATGGGAAGTTCTCTTCTGGGGAGTTAACTAGACATGAGGAATTCCAATTCAAACGCTAATATGTAAGGAAGAGTTCATTTGCATAATATCAAGTTGACTCAAACGCTATATTCTAAATGCAATATGAAACAACCTAGAGTTTTTTTTTAAATTCACTGTACAAGTCAATCAAGGCATTTGGTAGTTCATATATCATTGAAAAAGTGAGAAAAAACAACTCAATTTCTCGAAAGATTGATTTTTGCGTGCAAACGCAAAACGAGCGCAGGAATGTACGGGCTAACTTAATATAAAACAACGTTCAAACATAAGTAATCCGTCGTTTGCGGGCGTTTTAGTAAACCGGAGTTACTTATTACTTTGCTAACCTCACACTGCCCAACATCAATTTGCCTGAAATATCGGTTTGAGTTCGGACAACAATCAAATTGAGTTTAAACTGCCACTGAAAGACCGGTCTTAAATGAAACAACACAATTAGTTGTCCTAGTTAAATATGGTTCGTAACTAACGATTTTTAAAGAGAGAACATTTTGTATTTTTTCACTAAAGTTTGTAATTGAATCTGTTCAGCTTGAATTTACTCTTGAAATTTTGTTTAATTTCTTCACAATTATGTCCGTTTAAGTAATCTTGCACCAGATTCAAATTCATTTGTGTTACTGATATTGTTGATTTCTCAAACATTACATCTTGAATGCGGAGTTCTACTCCTTTTCTCGGTGGTTTCTTTTGTTATAGAGCAAATTTATCTCGACCTGATGATGACCCGCAGTTACGACTCCGGTATGATCATACATCGAAGATACTGGTGTAAGACTTTTTAAATATCGAAATGAATAGTCTGTTTGCAACCATGTTTTTTATGGTAAAAAACTTGACCAGTCATTGACCATTATTTTTAGTACTTACTGTTATGGAGACTATGTCGTTCTGTGAGTCTCTTCTCGTTCGGAGTTTTGATGTCATTTGATGACAGTGAATCCTAATTGCGCGTAAAACGTAAAAAGCGTTTGTAAAACTTAATGTTTAAAGCTAGAGTTGGTTGGTTGTAGTGGCTCACTTACGCCACAATAGGCCCATTGTGATACCACAAAAGATTTGAACGGCACTAGATCCTAGCTGCGGAATGACGAGAACCATTTCCATTCTCGTATGAAGCTGACTATGCAGCTAATGGTTAAATAAGCTGAGTGAGACTATCCAGGAAGGGCGAGTCTAAAGAAAATGTTGCATCGTTCCTTCCTCTTCTGATCGGATATTTTTAACTTTCCAGTATATGGGAAGTTCTTGTAATCGCCTCGAAAATCGAAATTGAAATTTTCAACTTTTCTTTACGTTTTGAGGTCTATAGAGTATATATAAAGTGTTTTTAGAAAGGGAGATGTATGTGTGTGTGTGTGTGTGTGTGTACGTACGTACGTTCGTGGACACTTTTTTCTACGAGCATAACTCACGTAAACAAAGTCCGATTGACTTCGTTAAGGTGTCAATCGAAGCGTCTTTGCAATTTTAAGAGCTGATTAGTTTTTGGGATACTTCGGTCGGGGGGGTTCGCTGTTTTGCCCGTTTGAAGGTCATTTCTGTCAGGCGCTATATCTCGCGAACCAAACATACGATTTTTTTAAACAAGGTGTCAATCGACGCGTATTAACGTTTGTGCTATTCTATCAAATTTTTAAAAAAAGCCTTCGAGCGGTTTTCAAAATTTTTAGAAAAAAGTGCAAAAAATTAGGTTTTTTTTCAAAAACAATAAATTTTTAACCTTATTGTCAAGTCTTAGTAATCAATGTTTATAAAATTTATCTACTCCAAACAATGTTCGCAAAAAAATCATCAAAACTTTTTCTCATGATTACGTAAAAAAATAAATTAAAAATAAAAAATCATTAAAAGTCATCATGATTTTCAAGGTCATTTTTATCATTCACTATATCTCACGAACCAGATATAATATTTGCATCATTAAGGTGTCAGTTGACGTGTATTAACATCTTTGTGAAGTTTTCAACATTATAAAAATTCGGTTTAGCCGTTTTTTTAATTTAATAGAAGAAAATGGGAAAAATTATGGTTTTTTTCATAGAAAATATTTTTTAACCTGATTTGCACAGCACAGTGATCCAGTTTATAAAATTTATACATTCTCATTAGTTTTTGAAGAGACACCGGCAAAATGTTCTTCTATAATTATGAAAAAGCTAAATTAAAAATGAAAAATCATTCAAAGTTACCATGTAAAGAGGGTTCATACGAGTGCTATTACTTTATATCTTTTATTCTAAAAAAATTGTTGTAAATTCAATCAAAGTTTTAAGATATTTGCATAATTTAAGCAGATTTTTAATAGTTTTTAGTCTTTTAATTAAAAAAAATTGCTTAAATTTTGAAAACCAACAAAAATTTCCAACACCAAAAAGGCCCCCACCGATTGATCTGCGTGAATATTCAATCTGTCCTCATTGACCAAAAACCTTACATAATCAATGGACCCTCCCGTAGACGATATGATTCATATTAACTCATTCCTGTTACTATTACCTCTCATTGTTGTAATGTTGTTGATGTTTATGTAGATATTACTGGGAAGTTGACCGTGTGGACCTCAAGGGTCGCACCTCGCGGCTTGTTTTATATTATTTTTATGTATTGTGAAGGAACTCTTGTTAGATTTTCAAATCATAATGTTAATACGAACTTGACAAACAGTTCTTTGTATTTCGAAAAGAATTGCACTTTGAAAGTACTTCCAGCATAGGATCGTTAATTTTAAATTTCGAACTACAGAAAGGGTGTGCGTTTTTTATCTAATGCATTTCTTAGTTACATATGTGATAAGATTTAGCCGTTCATAACAGATATATACAGGTATTGAAAAAAGGAGAGTATGCATATTTTTTTGGATCTAGAGTAGCATTTATATTATAATGCTTTCTGGATTTAATTCAGAATTGAATCAACACACTTAAGGAACCATATTTTTGCTTCGCAATATTTCAAACGAAATAATAAACAGCTTCTCCAGAAATCGTTGGAAGGAACACCCAATTTTTCTGCGTGTCTGCCAATCACACAATGCCCCGTGTAACACGTTTTGAATTTATAATCATTTTTTGAATGGGAATCTTACAAAATTACCTAATGCCCAGCGACAAGCGCTAGTCTTAATGGCACGCAAAATGCAGAAATTTCTAAATTTTAGTAAGGCTGGTTCTGCCGAATATGGCAGGAGAGTATTCTTCAGTGTAACGCTTCCCGAATATGGCAGTAAGACTTCAGATTTAACTCTAAAATTAAAGGAAGGGATGTAATTCAATGAACACTATCTATACATCCATGCAAAGGTTTTAGAATCGCATGATGTGTGACCAAAACTAATTAATTTCTTAAACAAATCGATAGTCATCATTCCCTCGTATAGGCGTGGTTTTTATGATTCAAGTTTATGACCCCTTCACATTTGTCCAGTCGTTGACATGCCATTAATTATCTACACTACACTATGCTATCTGACACTGAGCAGTGCAGCACGTGAAACGTGGGAATTGTGCATGCTCGATCTAAACATATCCTTATGGCTGATCGTAATTTAAATTATGAATGATTTGGTATGTCTCTTGTATGTATCTCAGATCGAAGCACACTACACCCGTCAGTATGGATATGATAAAATTTAATGTTTCACGGCCCGTGTTGAGGAGCTGCTTGGTGCGTTTTGAGCTCAGTGCGTGCAAACTTTACCTAGTTGCCCTACAGGTTTCTTCCAGTTCTATCTGCAGCCTCCATGTAAAGCTAGAGTTACATGCGACAATTGCTAATTAACTCGGGCATAATTGCTTGATTTTCATTGTTTACCGGATAAAACATTCGTGGACTTGTTATAAAATGTTGAATGGAATGTAATGGGGTCTTCTTGTATTCCTCCAATTAATATATCTGAATGTAGTGCTATAATGGTGTCGCCTGTGAAGCTTTAATTGCTGTACATAAATATAATAAAATAATTATCAATTTTTTTAACCTTTTATTTCGAGCGGCTCATAACACTGGCCACAAGATTCAGCAATTTCAACGAATTGTGGCCTCCTCTCATCACTTTTTCATGCTGTGAAGAATTTAAAATATAACCATTAAACAGTGAGTTCGAAATCCAACTAAAAAGTTTCAGAAGTGAATTTGTAAGTGTGTGTGTGATTTTTGAAATAAGATCGTACGCATTTCTATAGTTCGTAAGGGTTCATTCAGGTAGACGTAATTTTTTCTTTCTTTTCTTTACTTTTAAGTACATTGAAAGAGGCAGGCTTTCCGGTATTATGATTGCCGTTGAGCTTTTGCATTCGTCAATTCGATTACTCATACAGTGTGATGCTGTTTTCAAGTTAATCTTGCATACTGCCTTTAAATATTCGAAAGCAACGGTCAACAATTTCTTATCTACGAAGGGCAGCATCACATCGTGTCATATGCGGCTTCCTAAATCTGCAGTAGTTCGAAGCGAAAAGGAGTATTGAATTGACAAAACCACTATAAGTTTATACTGACAATATTTATTTTGTGTATCTATTATGTTCGATTGTATAACCAGACTGTATCTACGCCGTGACCAACTACTTTATAAGGGACTAAATTTGGAAAAGGAAAGCGGCATGCGATAATTGTGGTTCCCGTTTTTGATTCTTCAGAAAGTTTCCGCTCCAAGTCAATCATCTGCAATTAGAAGCAAACGTATTGATGGAAGTTATGATCACGTTTGCATACCATTTTCTCGACTCCGAATATTACTATGTAATCATAGTGCGAAATTTTGAAGTTCCAGAGATCTTTCCTGTAGAATTTCGTTTTATTTGAGACACCGTGTCGATATGCATCAAATTTCGAATAGAATACCAGCCAAGGGTTGATTTCTACGCCGTCAGACACAATGCCCTGTTTCGAAGCAGCTATTAATAAGGTAATATTTGAACAGCTAATTATGCAAAGTTACCTATGACAATCCGTCCATCTCCTGAGCCTATATCGAGTAACTTGCCCGGAGAGTTTCTTTTCAGCAGTGATAGAACGTTTTTAACTTGTTCTGTAGTTGCCGGAACATATGGTAAACAATGCTTTCGTAGTGCGGGCGTCAGGAACGAAAAACAAACAACGGAGACACCCAATCCGATACCACCTTCAAACAAACAAGAGTAAAATATAGTAACGTGTACAACCTTTTTACATGATAGAAGATTCTAGTGCATTTGTCATAAATTTACGAATGAATTTTCGTGCAAAACAAAGCTGGGAACGCATGTGAGAATTGCGAGCTTCCTTTGTTTTTTATTTCGCATCTTTATCTTATGAAGTTGCCGCAGAGCAAAATCATTAGTCTTCGATGGTATCGAAAAAGTTGGAAATGCGCAACATTTAAAATGGTTAAGCGTTTGAGTGTTTGTTACAAAATATGAAATGACGGTAAAAACAATTTTTCAATAGTGATTGTACTTTTAATGTTGAAAGAAAATACTTTTTTTTAAATTGAAATAACGTCTTTTGAAGATGCGTCTATTTTTGATTTATAAAAGAAAAGTGGTTTCCAGTAAATGATAACAGAAAATCTATAAAAATTTGCATTTCACTCATTTGAAAAATTTGATGATGCTCAAAATTGGAATTTTATATGTGAATTTTAGTGTTTTTTTTACATAAGTCAAAACCCATTCGTTTTATGTTTTTTGAATGAATATTTGTGACATGTAGTTCACGATTTTTTCAAGCCGCTACAGTTACGTTTATTACTTGAAGAGGTGAGCGGCATTATGCGTAATTAGTGTAAACTTGTTTTTTTATGTTACTTTTATGTATTGTGAAGGAGCTTTTGGTGGATTTACAAGTCACTTTGTTAATACGAACTTGACAAAGAGTTCTTTGTATTTCGAAAACAAAGAAAGACCAAAAGAAGACACCTTCAACAAAGCAGCTAACTTTTACAATACACTATCTGACAAAATTAAAAACATAGCGAACCCAACTTCCTTTAAAACGACACTAAGAAAATACCTCCTTCAAAACCAACATTCGAAGTAAGTCACAAGTACAATCAGCTCCACTATAATCAAAGCCAAACATATAATCAACATGAAATAATTTATAAACATATAATCTGAATTATCTACTATCCCTTATACCGATTCTTATCGTCTGGGAAGTACTATGTACTGAAATCTAAATATATACACTATCGCTCATATGTATTTGCCCACCCTGAAAAAGTGGTGTATTCGGGATCAGGAAATAAAATTAAAACTTTTGATGAATATAATTAATTCTTTATTTAATTCTAAGCACAAATTAGGAAAAAAGGTAGAAAATAATGTTATTTACATTGAATTTTAGACTCATCAATGTGTCCACCATTACTTTTAATTACAGCTTCACATTCTTTCGGCATTCTATTTAGCAATTTATTTAAAGTTCCGTCTAAAATTTTATTTCATTCTGACTGTAGAAGTTGCCACAAATGTTCGGTAAACGCTGGACACACATTTCGGACGTTTCTATCGAGTTCATCCCATAAGAGCTCAATTGGGTTGAGATCAGGAGACTGCGGTGGCCAAACCATTACATTAAACAGTCCTTATGCTGATAGCTTTTCCAAATAGTCCTTACAAAGCTTGGAGGTATCTTTCGGGCCATTGTCGTGCTGAAACGTGAACTTATCTCGAAAAATGCGCAGTCCAGATGGCAAAATTTCAGCTTCAAGTAACTCCCGATAGTGCTCCTTCCTCATCACGCCTTGAATTCGGCAAATATTACCAATCCTACCTCCACCAAAACAATCCCATACCATAACATTGATCTAATTGTCGTTCTTTGCTGATCTCCGCACAGAGACTCTGCGCCTGGAGCCAAAAACCAGTCCAGTCTTCAGGTGTCCAATTTTTTGTTGTTTCGTCCATTCCAATCTCTTTTTCTTATCTCTGGCATGCAATAATGATTTTTTAACCGCAACACTGCCATGAACGCCTGCTTCCTGAAGCCTTCGTTTGACGGTTGACACATTTAGGTGTTCAGATCGCCTTAAATTCACTTCAGCGGCCATTTCTGGAGCAGTAAGACGCCTCTTACGTTTGCTGGCAATCACTATCTTCATATCTTCAGTTCCAGTCGTGGTCCTGGGTCTTTCACATCGTTTTTTATTTCTGAGACTTCCAGAGATCTTAAATTTGTTCACGTTATAATCTGCTGTTCTCTTCGAGATTTTCAGTTCCCGAGAAATTCGACGATTGCTTTTGCCATATCTATGATGCACAAATATCGTAGCGCATATTTCAGTCGAAAGGTTTTTTATCTTTGGCATATTAAACAATCGCTCAATAGCAGTTTGAAATAATACAAGTTCGCCGGCAGCATAAATTTGCAATTATATTTTCTTCAAAGTTAAAAAGGTTAAAATTCGACGCATTTCTAAATACATCCTAGTACCTCCATCCGATAATATAAGAGAACCCTAAAAACTCGGTTATCTGAAGGAATAAATCACCTCCGAAGTCAGTTAATGTCATTTTCATTGGGAACCCATCTACCGTTTTTCCAAAACAATTGGTAGATTTTATAATTACAAAATTTTTATACAAACAAGATGTTAGCATTAACAAAAGATATAATTAAATCGGTTTGTTTTGGTTTCCTTTTAATTTTGTGTAAAATTTGTTTATTTGACGAAATCGATTTTCGACCGTAATCGTTCGGTCTTCATCAGCGATTTAATTAAAATATTCAGGTATTCTGCTTATATACTATAGGGAATAGGGAATATGAATTGTCTTACATGACTAATTTGAAAAGCGGTGATTTTACATTTCCTTCATCATGGTCCATTAATTTGTTCTTTTCCTTGTAGATTGCCAAACTTTCTAGCGCCCCCAAATCCCGGAAGTCTCTCGCTTCCCTTGTTTGGGACACATCATTCATCGTAATCTCGTGCCCTCTGCTGACGATGTGTTCCGCTACGGCCGACTTGAAACCCTCAGCCTTTCTTTTAGCCGTTGTTGCTTCGCCTAGATGTTCCCTCATTCTCGTGTTTACCAATCTTCTCGTTTGACCGATGAACACCTCCCGACACGTGGGAATCAATCAGGCGCATAGTGGACTACAATGGCGTGTCGTAAACCGGCCGGAGCCTTGATTTGGGATCTGTTGCGGCGATTGGTTGAGCGTTGTTTGTTGTTGTGATTGTTGGCAACTTATCTGCAGGGTCCGTGACGTTGACGGAAATGCATTTAGCTGTTGGTGATAATGCAGCTTTCACGCGCACGGTCAGGAAAACTCCCCATAAACAAAAGTTATTACCTACTTAGCTATCTAATCCAATTTCCTAACCATACATACATCTTCTTTATATTTCATCAATTCCAATAATCCTTATCTAAAGCGACCTATGCCCTAATTTTTATGTCTATATACATATATTCAAACCTCTATCCTAAATTGACCTGCTCCCTATAATTCATTAATAATAATTCAATCATTCATTGGCTTGATTGTGCGAAGTGACGGTCTGCGTATTCCATTTCACGAAAAACCAGCGTTTACCCGCACGGTGGTTTGGGGTCTCAAGGACAGTGAAGTCCCATATTTCGCCCTTGTGGATTTGGGATTGACTACGTTGCGTGGCGAACGTAACAAAGTGAAAATGAAATCCATTAACAATCTTAGCTTGTTTGCTATTATTAATTTCCATGCCATCCCCCACCCCAGCAAAACGTTCATAACATCTACAGGTATTGAAAAAAGGAGAGTATGCATTTTTTTGGATCTAGTGTGGCATTTCTATTATAATGCTTACTGGATTTAATCCAGAACTAAATCACCGGTAGCACACTTAGGGAACCATATTTTTGCTTCGCAATATTTCAAACGAAATAATAAACTGCGGGACGTTTTTAAAACACTTCTAACTCACCTGTAACAGCCAATGCTAATTTGCCAGCGGTCGTTATTCGCTTGCTCTCTATTTTGGAAGGATTTTCATTTTGTAGCAGTGTCTCCATCGCCAGTTAGTTTGAAATGTAGAATACGTAACTTGCTGGATACCTAGATTCTAATTTAGATATTTTTGTTAGGACTTTTGACATCGACTGAAAAATGACAATAACAATGACAATTGCCAGTTGACATCGACATAAATGCCAAACAATCAAAACGTACTATATTTTAAAAGTTTCTACTGCACGCGTTTTTTGCTATTACCGCTGAAATGGCGTTTAACATTGGCACACAAATTGTCGATTGAGACCAGAATGAAATTTCATGTGTTAGATAATAGCCTGTTTATTTACATAGCCCACAAAATACGCATTCATGATTGACGCATTTCAAAATGTCTCGGACCGCTTGCATTGCTTTGACGTGATTTTGTTGGTCCGTCATACAGGCTCAACAGTTGCGGTCTCAAAAAATAGGAGGAAGTAGGAATCGTTGGTAAGGCGAAGGATCTTTTGAGTAGTTACTTGTCTGAACGGCCACAAAAAAGAGGAATGAATCGGCAACAACTACAGCCAATCAGCGCGAATTAGTGTTGGGGTTCCTCAAGGATCTATCCTAGATTCTATTCTCTTCTTGTTATATACGAACATCTTATCTAACTCAGGGTTAACTGCGAAAGTAGTGACGTACGCGCACGATGCAGTTCTGATTTACTCAGGCAAGACCGAATTTGACATTGAACAAACAATAAACAAAGACCTAGACAGTTATTGGCGTTCGTTTAATTCATAGCATTCATAGCAACCATGAATACGAACAAGACAAAATACATTATATTTAAACAAAAAAAAAAAACAAAGCTTATATTGAACCTTTGATAAAAATTAACTTTAATACCCTAAAAAGAGTTAAGCAAGTAAAATACCTGGTTTTACAATGGGCGAAAACTTTCATGGACAGCACATGTTAATGAATTGAGAAAAAATCGCAGCTAATGTTGGTCTCTTACACCGTTTCAACTACTTTCCTAACCACACTAAAATCCAAATCAACAAGCCACACATAGTTCCAAAAATTGCATATGGACTCCTAATATAATAATTAAAACGATTGCTTGATAATACGGCATTTCAAGATGATAAAGTGCAAATATTCAAATTGTTACACACTCTTACATTATTTAAAAGCCGAATCTCAGTTTATACAGATATATCAGGGTAATTGCTAATGATCTGCTCATTGACTTCACTTCACTTTATCTTCGAGGAAGCACCAGCACCGTCACGAAGGAGGATAGGAAATCGGTGGTAAACAAAAGTTGAGAACAGATATAAAATAATATTTATATTTGTTTTTCATTGTCGTCGTTAAAAAAATATTCATATACTAATATTGTTATTTCATTTTGCTGAGTCGTAAGTTTATGACGATGAATTTCGAAAAACAGTTTTGAAATAATCAAAATATTTACGCATACGGAATGGTCCACTCAAGCTTTATCTCGGGCACCAATGAAATACATCTCAATATTTGCATCAAAAATTACTACAATATTTAAAGAAAAGTGCAATTTCTGCTTCAATTTATCAAGAAACAATCGATGTACTAATATCTCATTAATACGACTTATAAACTGGGAATGCCGAATTAAAATTTCATTTCTTCAAAGTGACTAACTACAATATGGATAGCAGACTACACAGCTGATACCACAAAACTATTTATTTTCTGTGTAAATTGTTCAAGACTGACACTGCAAAATTATTGCTTTTTTTCGTGAATTGTTCAACAACCATCGGTACCAATTTGTTAATCATATCCTCAAAAATTTTATCACGTTCAACAAACATTTACATAGTGGCCTATTATAGCAAAATAAATAAAAGAAATCAATTAAGATCTCATAACATCAATCATCCTATCCACAACAGCTCAATTGAAGAGGATTTAAAATTTTGTAAAAACTCAACATAACATAAGACGTATCGGAATATAAAATAACAATATTTTTCCATAAATACTAATTATACGTGCCTATAAAACTAAAAAAAAGCCTTGCTTAACCAAAAGTAATTTTTACTATTGTTATAGTCTTATTTTAGAACAAAATTACGCTCGAATCAGAGTCTGTCGCGGGACAACTTCCTACCTCGCCTTACGTACGATCAAGGACTCATCTGCCTCTATATCGGGAAACAGTCCGGAGACTAGCCGTTACATATACTCACACTCATAACCAGTCACAACATACCATTTACCCACGTGCATTTTGTTATCAGTAGTCTCTTGCTAAGTGTTAATTGCGACGTACTTTTCCACTGTTACACAATTGGTAAACACATGCGTTTTTTTCAATGTAATATTCTATTCTTTTTTTCAATATTCTATATTGCGTAATAATAAACCAACCTTATATTACAAAAAGATTCTTGATTTTTTCGTATCGAACAATATCCTCACATCCAATTTCTTCGAACTGTCATTATTTTACATTATTGCAAGCACGATTCAAAATTATCGACGACGTTTTTTTTTGTTATAATGAATATTCAATCATTATTAGCAATTATTATTCGTTATTGAGGGTATTCAAATATTATTAATAATAACCATTCGTTATTAAGAATGTTTTTTTCATTACTAAATAATTATAGTTGCTATTTACAATATAAGCTTATAACAAACAATATTTGATTATTATTGTTTATTATTAACAATATATAATAATTTAAATTATTTATAACAATATATTATTTTTAACTGCACTAGCGTCACTACTGTTATTCTCCCAAAGCGGACAATATAAATTTTGAATTCTATAAATTAACCTTGTTTTTGTTTATAACAATTTTTAAATAACATTTTTTACACTTTTGATCAAAATTTTTCATCTTCAATAAATAATTTTTTTATATCCTCAATAAAAAACGGCTACATCGATTTTACTGAAAATTCATTCAGTTATAAGTTACGTGATTATGCGTCGAATGAAACTAACTGGTCTCACGTCAATATGACCTTTGGCTCTTGAGATAATAGAAACGAAAAATAATTGCGAACGCACATACACACAAAGACATCTCTCTAAAAACGATGGATTTGGACTCTTGAGACCTTAAAATGTGGAAATATGTCAAAATTGGGTATTCGCAAAATCGGCCTTATTACAAGAACTTTCCAATGGGAACCGGTAAGTTAAAAATAACATAATGAGCATATCACGAATTATCACCAAGGCATACATACTATCTACAACCTACCAAGGCTGACTCCCACGGTCTAGGTGTACAAAAAAGCCCAAGAACTCAACCTGAATGGGTTGATTTGCAATTACAATACTACATATGAGGGAAAAGTAACCAAGCTAGATAGGAATTTGGGGGGAAATGAATATAATTTGAGAAACGCGGATTAATAAAATTCGCTGGGACAGAACGTCTAAAAAGTGCGACTAATTTCTACACCAACTTGTCCCATGAATTAAAGGAAGTAACCAAAGTATCACCTTTCAAAACAGCACTGTGGAAGCATCTACTTGAAAAGCAAAACTCGGAATACTAAAATTTACTAAAGCTCAAGGCTCAGACAACCAAACGAATGAATTTATTTGTAAAAACAGACCTTACACTAAAATTAATGATGGTACTATCCCTTATACCGATATTTATCGCCTGGGATACTTCACTCAGCAAACATACAAAAAGTGAATAAGTATTTTGCACACGGATGATGCAAGCAAAGAGTGTTGGTGAGAGAGGCTTGGAAGAGGCGGAGGTGGTTTTCGTCGGTAATATCATGAAGCAGGAGCGACTCGGTATCTTTTGAAGATTTCAACGTTGAGAGTTGAAAAACAAACGATGGTCATTTGTACGTTTTTTTACAAAATGCTTAAGAAATTCACCAACTGATTTCTGATTGAAAAACAAAATGGACGGTGCTCGTGGGCTTGGGGCTGTCCTTAATGCTGTTGTCAGCGAGTTTACCAGAATTTGTGAATATCCGTTTTCCATGATCGTGTAATGAGTGCCTAAGTCCAGGAAATTGCACGACTTCGCAGTATGGCAGTATCTACTATTAATACGATAGTCAAAGATAAGGAGAGAATTAAAAATGCTGTAAAGAATTCTTCCTCAATGAAATCAACCATCATTTCAAAGGTAATATCCGGTCTAATTTGTGAAACCGAAAAATTACTAACTATCCGAATGAAAGAACGCCTTCAGAATCGATGTCCTCTAAATTTGAATATTATGAAGAGCAAGGCAAGGACCATTTTCGAAGATATGAAGAAAAGACATAACAATACAAACACTAAATTTGTGGCAAGCCACGGATGGTTTAATCGGTTTAAGAGAAGAAGCGGATTTCATAATGTTCGTTTATCGGGAGAGTGCGGACATTGATGCAACAAATTTTCACGGAAACTCTGGCAAAGATAATCAAACGCTGACGAGACTGCAATATTTTGGAAAAATGCCTGATAGAACCTATATTTTTACCACGATGAATTCAATGTCTGGCTTTAAAACCGCATAAGATCTGGTGACTTTACTCCTTGGTGGCAATCTTGCTGGATATAAAGTAAAACTTTTGATGATATATCACAGTGAAAAACAGCGTGCATTTAAAGGAATTAAAAAAATAAACACTCCCTGTCGAACTGCGATCAAATCGGAAGGCCTGGGTAATAGCTTCCGCATTTGAAGATTGGTTCACACAGTGCTTTATTCCAGAAGTTAAGAACTACTGCAAAGAAAAGCAAATACTATTCAAAATCTTGCTTTTAATAGATAATGCTCGCTATTAATTCTATTTTGTTCTTTTTCTGTCTGTTTCTTCGTTTCGCATCTTATTTTCCTTCTTTTTCTATTCTCGTATCTTGTTCTCTCTTCTCTTTTTCTTATTTTCTTCTCATTTCTTCTCTGTTTTCGTTCTCGTGTTTCTCTCTCTTTATTTCTTCAGTTTTGCTTTTATTCCTACGGTTATTCTTTTCTATTTTAAATTTGTTTATTTTTTATCTCACTTTTCTAGTTATTTTATTATTTTCTTTTGATGTTTAATTCTGTTTTTAATTTGTTTTCTTCTCTTGTTTTAATTTTCCCTCTTTTCATTCTTTCTCTCTAATATTTTTGGTTTTTTCTTTTTCCCAAGTTTTTCTCTTTCCATTTAGATACTTTTAGCTGCATTTTTCTAAATTGTTTATTTATTATTTCTTTTAATTTAATTTAACTCCTCTTAACACTACACTACTCAGCCGTGGCGGCTGGTGGTAAAATTTAATGGTAGTAGTAGTATGAAAAGTTCATCACATTGATGTAATTGAACACGTGAAGCAGGAAAAAGAAAACATGATTTACTTATACAAAAAATCCATTCTTCTATGTTTTGCTGATGGAAGGAATATCGGCAATCATTCGCTTCTCTATTTAATCTGTGGGGAGGTTCCACTTTGTGCCTTTGCTAAATATATTTGAGGTGCATTGCAGTGGCGACATTCGCAGCACATTTCCGAGACCAAGCCTCGAGGTGGAAGTATGTGATAAGTGGACTTCGGAGTGTCTCCGAAACTGAGCGAATTCAAAATAGCAAGAATCTAATTGTGTGCTCAACTCGAGACGCCTTTAAAATGTGGCTGAGGAAAGAAGAAGAAGCGTTCTAGCGCACTGTCGTATTGTGTCAATCGAGTAGTGTAAATGAAAATGGCGAATGTGCGTGATAGCGACACGTCTTTGTGGCTGCACAATAAGCTAGGAACGTCAAATGACTCGTGGATCAGCGGCTCGATCTGTTCGCAACTCAACAAGGAAGTGCTACGCAACATCAAGGATTGTTTTCCCGACCTGCAGACTCAAGTAAAGTTAAAGTTGCTGTTGAGTTTGTTCCACATTCCGCGGCGGCTGGTTGAAGAAGTGAGTAGAATGTTGGACGTAAGTGGTGCTTGTGGGGGCGAAATACAACATTGGCCGGCTCATTTGTCGGGTGGACGGATCCTGCGAATATCAATGATTTTGCGAGCTAGCCAAGCATTGTGTGTACACTCAAGGGGCGTAAAAGGGGCGAAGCACTGAGTCGCGGTGTTGTCAAACTGAAGTCACTTCCATACAGGCTGACGTTTGGACGGTTTTGTTGACAGAGAATTGGTAGTCTGGCTCGAATCACAAACTTAACATAGTTCCAACTGCAACAGTGTCTATTAATCGGATTCTTCTATTTTAGTGGAAAACGGAACTGGACGAGATCATCGAGGTTGCCGGACTGGACTCGGAGTTGTGGGTCTCGATGGTGGCCGAGACCATGAAAACATTTCCCGCCTCCGGGCAGCTGAACACAGAAATCACCGACTACGAGGAAACGCGGCCTATATTCACAGACATGGTGACCGACCTGAAGAGGATGGTTAGCAAACACTGCGACTTGGGAATGCTCCCGTTAGAATGCCAATACCTCAACAAAAACGCCTTGGTATCCGTGGTGAGTTATTTTTCCTAGATTTAATCACTTCACAGTAACATCGCACCTCCAGTTGGCTATGAATCTTTTCAATTTACTTTTTAATTTGTCTTTTATTATATTTAAGCATCAGAAAAGTCGTCCGGCACAAGCACTACTATGCGATAGCACAAACAGACAAAATAAATAAGTGGCAAGCATCTCAAACGTATTCTTTCTAGCAGATTCTTTGATATTTTGACATTAATCCGAAACTCAACAATGCCTTCATCACCGTATTCAAGTATATTCTCCAATAAGACTAAAATTTCGGGATCATATAGTCTGTAATACGTTTTGGTTAATAATCATTACTGAATGAATGTCTACTAAATTGCCTAGTGCCCAGCGACATGCGCTAGTCTTAATGACACGCGAAATGCCGATATTTCTAAAGCCTAGCATTAAGGCTGGTTCTGCCGAATGTGGCGGGAAAGTATTCTTCAGTGAAACGCTTGCCGAATATGGCAGTAAGACTTCAGATTTAACTCTATTTTTATTTCTTAATCTACAGTTCCTTTATACTAAAATCCATGTACAAAAATCTTATTCTAAAATTGAAGGAAGAGATGTAATTCTATGTTCTACATTAAAATCTATATACCCATGCATAGGAGTCGCATCATGTAAAACCGAAATTAATTAATTTCTTAAACAAATCGATGGTCATCATTCTCTAGGATAGTCGTGGTTTTTATGATTCAAGTTTATGGAGTCGTAAATGTCGATGACATGCCATGAATTATCTAGAGCGTATTACGCTGAGTACTGCAGCAATATATCCTTTTGGCTGATCGTCATTTAAATTATGAATGATTTAGTATGTCTAGTGGATGTGTCTCAGATCGGAGTGTACCGTTAGTACAATACACCCGTCAGTACGGATATGATGAAATTTAAGGTTTCACGGCATGGTTGAGGTGCGTTTTGAGCTCAGTGCGTGCCAACTTTCCTACAGGTTTCTTCCAGTTCTATCTGCGGCCTGAATATAAGAACTTGGTAACTAAATCTTTCGATGTTTTGATATAGCTGCATATAATCGTAGCGAACACTGTTACAGTAAATCGCAATAACTAGAAAAATAACCGAAAGAGTCAACACGTTTTTAATCGAAAGTCTAACAAAAATGACGTCCAAGTTAAGCTTGTTTGATATTTTCTCTTCAATATTGGGAATGTTTTTCGGCACGCAGGATTTTTAACGACTAAAACATCTCCGGTATCTTCAAACCTATCACTGTCACTAATTGTTTTCAATTCCCGTGTGCAATATATTCATTCACAGTTTGTTTGTTGACTGTGTCTACTTCTAATTCGTTAGTTCCACTCAATAATGTGTAATCTATATTTCAAACATAGCTTCTGGTTAAAGCTTTCTGTTTTGGCTCGGTTCTCGCTTTTATATTTATGATGTCCTATTCTTGTTTTACAAAAAACGTACCAAAAACTTATATTTTCTCGACAATAATAATAAGTGACAGCTATTTTCGTCAGGCACACTAATCTACCAGTAGTGTCCTTTTCTCATTCGAACTATAGTACAGTGCAAAATATGTAAACACAACATTTCTTCCCCCCTCAGAGTCTCTTTTTTTCAAGTTCAATGTTGCACTGACAATGAGATTCGTTCGTTAACTTGAGGATAAACGTAATGGGGGTTTTCTAACACGTGATGATCTACGTGGCATGTCTTGAAGAGCCGCCGGGTTCCCGCGAGGTGGTGCATCTCGCGACGACGGTGCATCTTGCGCCGGCGTTGCATTTTGCGCTGGCGGTGCTGGTTGTTGGTTCCCTGGTACGCCCGC
Source organism: Oxycera nigricornis (assembly GCA_963942545.1). NCBI lineage: Eukaryota > Metazoa > Arthropoda > Insecta > Diptera > Stratiomyidae > Oxycera > Oxycera nigricornis. Next base: position 83,418,068 of record OZ012660.1, read on the forward strand.
AAGTTGCTCGGGGCTGACTCCTGGCGGGAACGCATTCCGCGTCAGTCGTGGACTCCCGGGTGTTGATGTTTTGGCCCGGTCTGCTACTGCTGGGGCAGTTTCTGTGTGTGCAGGGCCCTTTCCATAATAAGAAGATCGATGTTGATGCCTCGGCTGTTCGATGTTGCGATTTTCTTGTAGAGATGGTGGCTCGTCACGTGGTTGCAACAATGGCTCAAATCCGAGGTGCCTTCGGATTTGGTCAACATGTCTTTTGGATCGTTTTCCGAAAAATTCGATGTCATAGTGGAGATCACCAAGTCTACATAAAATGGTACCGGGAACCCACTTGTCTATTCGCGGATTTCCCGAGAGAAAATAAACCGCTTGTGCTGGGTAGAATACTCGAAAAGAGGATTCAAAATTTGCTCGCTGCTTTTCAGTAACTTTTGTGTACAGGTCTTCCGGCTTGAGTAGGTCCAGGCGAGTGCGTAAAGAACGTCCAAGGAAGAGTTGCGCTGGAGATTGACCTGTAGTTGAGTGCGGAGCTTTCCGGTACTGGCGTAGGAACTCGTTCAAGTTTCGCTGCAAGGTTCCCGGTGCAGTAGACATGATTTTGAGGTGGTCCTTGACTGTTTGGACATTTCTCTCGGCCTGACCATTGGTCGAGGGGTGGTAGGGAGCAGTGAATTTGTGATATTTGACACCGCTGTACCTTAAGAAATCTTTGACTTCAGTAGAGGCTAATTGGGTGCCATTATCAGAGACAATGGTTTGGGGCGATCCATAAGACGTGAAAAGGTGGTCAAGAAGCGTGATTGTGGCAGCTGCAGTTGTCGTGTTTGTAATTTTAACCTCTAGCCATTTACTGTAGGCGTCGGAGACAATGAGCAGCATTTTTCCAGCACGGGGGCCCGCGTAATCAATGTGAATTCGCTCCCGCGGTCCATGCGAGTATTCCCAATGGTGCTCACAAAATTTCGGTGGTGCGTGTGCGTGTTTGGCGCAATCGTCACACGATTTGGCAATACGCTCGATATCCGTGTCGATGCCAGGCCAATACACGAAAGAGCGCGCCATGCCCTTCATTTTAACAATTTCCAAATGCGCTGCATGTAAATCATTGAGGACAGCTTGGTGCAGTTTCTGGAGGACAATCACTCGATGTTCAAAAACGAGGCAGTTGGCAGCAAGTTTGTATTCTGATTCGGGTGCCTTGTACCCGACGCGAATGAGGTTTTGTCCTGATTGTAGTAGGCGAAGGATTTTTCCAAGGTGAGGGTCCTTGGATATTTCTAGAGCAATGTTTTCTGCGCGGGTCGGCAGTTGCTGGATTTGACGTATAATGAAATGGTCGAAATCATCAAATTCTTCCTTTTCTTCCCTTCTCAATTGCATGTTGTTGAAAGAAGACGTGGGCAGCGGCGCTCGGGAGCAATAATCGGCGTTGACGTTGAGTTTAGTAGGTTTAAACTTGATGTCGTAGTTGAAATGTGCAAGGTAGTCAGCATAATTAGCCATCCGGCTGATGCAAAGGACGGGGAGCGATTTTTCTGGGTGCATGATCTGCTAGAGTGGTTTGTTATCAGTAAACAATGTGAAATGACGCGCGTACAGATAGAAGAAATATTTTTGTACCGCCCAAACTATGGCGAGTGTCTCCTTATCGATTTGAGGGTATCTTTGTTCTGTTGGTGTCATGGTTCGGCTTGCGTAAGCTATCGGGCGCTCGCGTCCGTCCTTGAGTCTGTGCGATGGGACCGCACCCAGGCCCGTTTTGCTGGCGTCCGTTGCCAAAATCAAAGGGAGTGATGGGTCGTATGGAATTAATATTTGGGGTGATATCAAAGCATTTTTATTGTCTTCAAATGCTTTTTCGGCTTCAGGTGACCACTCAAAAGGTTCCTTGAAGAGCATGTTACGTAAAGGTCGGTTTCTTGTTGAGAGCTCTGGGATGAAAGAATTGTAATAAGTGGCTTTTCCGAGAAAAAGTTGTAGTTCTTCTGGTGAAGTTGGTTTCGGTGCATCGCGAATAGCTTCAATGTGTTTTTCTGACTTTTGTATCCCTTGAGCATCAATTTTGTGTCCTAAAAACTCGACGGAGGTTGTTGCAAAAACATATTTTTCTCGGTTTAGTCGGAGCCCATGGGATTTAATTTGTTCCAATGTCATGTCAGCGACTTTCAGAAGGTTTTCAAACGTTTCTGCGTGTATGATGACGTCGTCAAAGAAATTTCTCACGTTTGGAAGGCCTTAGAGAACGGTTTCCATTCGCCGCTGCCAAATTGCAGGGATGTTCGCTGCGCCGTAAACTGCTCGTAGAGGTCGAATCAATCCATGGGTTGGAGTGTTGAGTGTCAGGGTCTCGGCGAAATCCTCGTCGATTGGCAGGTGTGCATAGGCGTCGGTAATGTATAGATGGCAAAAGAATTTAGCACCTCTCATTTGGTTGAAAATGTGCTCGGGTTTAGGTATTGGGTGCTCATCAATTATCATACGAGGATTGAGTGTAGGTTTGTAGTTGCCTGTAATTCGTAGTTTTCCGGTCTTTTTTGTGACCACGTGTGTAGTCGACGCCCATTTTGAGTATTCGATTTTTTAACTTCCCAGTATATGGGAAGTTCTTGTAATCGCCTCGAAAATCGAAATTGAAATTTTCAACTTTTCTTTACGTTTTGAGGTCTATAGAGTATATATAAAGTGTTTTTAGAAAGAAGTATGTATGTGTGTGTGTGTGTATGTACGTACGTGCGTTCGCTGGCAGTTTTTCTACGAGCATAACTCACGTAAATGAAGTTGTATCGACTTCGTTGAGGTGTCAATCGAAGCGTCTTTGTAATCTTAAGAGCTGATTAGTTTTTGGGAAACTTCGGTCGGGGGGGTTTGCTGTTTTCACCCCTTGAAGGTCAACCATGTTATGCGCTATATCTCACGAACCAAACATGAGATTTTCATCATTAAGGTGTCAATCGACGCGTATTAACATTTTTTTGAATCTATCAAATTTTTAAAAAAATCGTTGCAGCCGTTTTTTAATTTTTAAAAAAAAAAGTGCAAAAAATTAGGGTTTTTTTCAAAAACACAAAATTTTTACCTTGATTTTCAAACCTAAGTAATCAATGTTTATATTATTTATATACTCCAGATAGTTTTTGTGAAAAAACCAGCAAAAGTTTTTTTCATGATTACAAAAAAAAATTAAATAAAAAATAAAAAATCATTAAACGTTCAAGGTCATTTACGTCATTCATTATATCTCGAGAACCAAATATAATCTCACCATCATTAAGGTGTCAATCAACGCGTATCAACATCTTTATGATGTTTTTATATTTTAAAAAAATCGTTAAAGCGATTTTTTTGATTCATTAAATTTTTTGGGAAAAGTAGTGTTTTTTTGCAAAAAAAAATTCATTTTTAACCTGATTTGCACATCGTAATAGTGAATGTTTAAAGAATTTATAAACTTTTATCAACTTTTGTAGAGAAACCAGCAAAAACTTTTCTCATTACAAAAAAAAATAAAAATAAATCACCATGTAAAAAGGGTTCATTCGAATCATTATACCTTAAATCTCTTATTCTTAAGACCTTGTTGTAAAGTCAATCAAAGTTTAATAATATTTTCAAAATTTGAGCAGATTTTCAATAGTCTTCACAGCACCATGTTTTAACTTTAATGAAAAAACTGCTTTGAAACCTGTCCCCCTCCGATTGATCCGCGTGAATAATCAATCAAACCAATGCACCGAAATCCTTACGTAATCAATTGACGCTCGCGTAGATGTTATGATTAATTTTAACTCATTCCAATAACTTTTATGAGGTACATTTTTATTATTTGAAGTAGTATTATTTCCATAACTATTATTGTGTTTAATATTTTTAATATCTATGTAGATATTACTGGGAAGTTGACCGTGTGGACCTCATGGGTCGCACCTCACGGCTTGTTTGTAATGCCCTGATGCGATTTTTGCCTCAATTTCTTGAGCGTACGTGTCACGGAGTGCTAAGGGAATTTCTCTCGCTTTTGCAAAGATTGGTGCTACGCCGGGTTTCAAGTGCAGTGTTGCAGGTGGCCCTTTGAGTAACCCCGCAGTTTTGCTGAATGCATTTTCGTGTTTGGCCAGCAGTTGATCCAATCGTGCATTTTGGTCTAGGGAAAGACGTGGCTCTGTAGTGGATATCGTGCGAATCTGTTCTGGTTCTGGGAAAAGTTTAGGAAAATTTATTTCTGGAACGAAATGGGCGATCCATTCTCGGCCTAGAAGGGCATCAAAATCGCCTTTCACAACGTATAGATTAAGTTTTCGTGTTTTGTTCCCGATTGTCACCCGAACAGGTAACCGGCCTAGACAGCCGATTTTGTGACGCGTGTAACTGGCAAATTGTCTATCTGAATTTTGCAATAAATATCTTGGTTTGAATGATCGCCAAGTTTTCTCACTGATAATGGCACACGGTGCACCCGTGTCGAGTTCCATTTTCACTGGGTGCCCGTCAATTTTCACCTCAGTCATGCGACGCTCTGCTGGTTTGGCGCCGCCGATGACGTTGATCTTACCGAAATAATCAACAAAATCAATACTGTCATGTTCCCTGTTTCCTACCGGTTGTTCAGAGTCCGAGATTTGAGCCGTGTTTTGTTGCTGCCTCGATCTGCACACTCGACTTATGTGGCCTTTTTTCCGCATGTTCTGCAATTTTTGTCAAAAAAGAAACATTGACTCCGTAAGTGTGCGCCCTCACAGCCAGTACAGGGAGATCGGCCTTCATTTCCCTTGTCTTGCGGAGCTCCTTGAGTGTTGTTCTGCAGTGTTCTCTGGTATTCTTGGCGCGGTGTTCGACCTCCAGGTGATGGTCTGAAGGGATATGATCTATGGTTGTGTCGAGTCTGCGGTGTGGCGTATCCTAGTTTATTCGTCGTTCCTGGTGCGGGTACGGCTACCGATGCTTTTACTTCGCTCGCTGTGTGATGCGTCGCCTCGATCTCGTGGACGATTTGGTATGCCTCTGTGAACTTTTCAGGTTTTTTAGCGATTACTTCATCGCACATTTCGCGGGACCGGAGTCCGTGAAGGAGTTGTTCGACCAACATTCTGTCCAAGAAATTCCCATAATCACAATGGGCCGCGCCTTGTCTCAGATGGAGAGCGAATTGGGCCACTGTTTCATTTTCTTGCTGAGTTATTTGCCGAAATTTTATCATCCCATTAGGCTTATTTGCAGCACCAAAAAAAACTTCAATTTCCGAAATTTTACATTGAAAATGGTAGTGCATATTCATTTGTAGTAGAGAAGACCATGTTCACATTAAAATTTGATTTGTCGTTATATATAACGCAGAATTAACACCCATCTATTGTTGTGGTTAAGATTTTTCGATCATTCATTTCACCATGCAGGTTGGACAACAGCTGAATCCAATTAAGCATTTCACAATGAAGCGTAAGCCGAAGAGTGCAAATTTACGGGTTGAATTATTGCAAAAATCGGCCGATGCGCAATCCAGTTTAAAAAAGTCTTCCGCCCCTACGATCCCACTCAGATCCAGAGGGATGCCTAGGAAAATGACGGACACAACACCATTAAAGGGGATACCGTCACGAGTACCTACGTCCGGTTTTCGTTCACCGACGACGAATCAAACTCCAAATCGACCGAATATGGTGCGAACGCCAGCTGGTCGAAAAGATGGAGGCATTAAACTAATCGAATTCACCGAGCAGCCTTTAGGATATGCAGCAGCGAAAAAACGAAAACGACAACAAGAACTAGAAGAACAGCAAAAGAAGGCTCTTGAAATGAAACAAGCAGCGGCCGTTACGACGTCAGCAGAAGCTACCTCACCACCAATAACGAGTGCAACGCCTGATTATGCCGCTGGTCTAACAGCCAGTTCAATATACACACAGCCACCAGCAACGCCTGCACCTTTAGTGAAAGAAGAAGTGAACGTGAAACTATCACCGACGAGAAGTGCTGCAAATGTTACCATACCATTGTCAAGTGGCGTAAACCAAACAGGCCAAATAAGTATAATGACGTCGTGCACAGTGAAAGCAGAGGATACAGTAGTCAAGTTGGAAGATGTCGCGAAACAAGAACTAATTGAAATCAAAACGGAAACAGTGTCTTCACCTGCAAGAGCTATGCCGATGTCAGTTCAAAACTCGACGCCGCCACTTAATGGAACTCTGCTCGCAAGCGCGAACGCTTTGCAAAATGCCGTTGCATCTGAAGCTGCGGCAATCACACTCACGTCTCCCCAACAAAAGCGGATCATTATATCTAACTCTCAGCAGACGCAGACAAGTACTCTTCGGAGTCTTCCATTAACTTCTGTGCCAAAATCAAACGGGAGTCCTATAATCTTATCCCAGACTATTATTCAGCCCGCGAAGACCGTGACAAAGATTGAGTCGCCTTCCCAAATGAAGGCGACATCATCCTCAGCTTCTGTCTCGACATCTACGAAGCAGTCTACCGCGCAGGCTCATCAACCGACACAGATCATACTGACGTCCAGTGCTACGGCGATTCCGTCGCTAACGTCCTTCACCCAAACGCGTCCTATTCAAACAATTGTACACACGCAAGGGAGTGGAACGCAAATGAATCAGCAGCCAACAAAGATCGTTTTGAAGCCAACTCATACTATTCCTGTGGTAATGGGCAATACAACCCGAGGGACAAGTTTGCAAAGTAATCCTCCGCCCTTGGTTGCCACACAACAGCCACAACTGCTTAATGTTAATTTACCAAATAGACCCGTGACTATTCAGCCTGCCTCGCAAGCAGCTCAGGCACAACATATTCAAGCGCAGCTACAGCAGCACCAACAACACCATCAGGCACAGCAACAACAGTTCCAGGCACAGCAAGTTCAAAACCACACGGTGGTTTCAGATTCAAATGCCACACAGCCTCCGAAATTCGCTCAGGTGGTAATGTCACCTGGCATGAACGTGAAGGGAAAAACAATTATCCTAGCTCAAAAAGGCGTGATCCTGCGAAGTGTTGGCGGTGATGTTTACCAGCAAATACCAATTGGGAATGTATCGGGACTTGGAAACTTAGGAGGTGCAACAATAGTGACAACCGGATCGCAGGGATTAATGAAATCACCGCCACAAAGTATTTCCCAGAATTCCATTAAACAAAACAACACGCCTCATCAACTTCCAGCATTGATTCCTACAAACAATCTGCAGCAGAGTGTGAACGTCCCAGTCGTTATTGCTTCGCATAATATTCAACAGCAGCAACAGCCACAATCAGTACAAACGATCTTGAGTGTGAGTATCTATGTCCAATTTATATGATTATTGAATCTTTTTTAATAGTGGCGAATGCGAATTTGACAAATTGCATATGCCTTACTATAAGTAAAATTAAATTTATTAAGAAATAGGACACCAGACATATATTTATAATTTATCAACTACGTCGTCGCTTTGTTAGTTAGTTTCAGTTCGACACAAAAAATCATTTATCACAAGTTATTTAGTGTAAATTTTATACTTTTTAAGATAATCTCTATTATTACAAGCAAATTTACAGGAAATATACATCAAGTAATAAAACCAATCGCGCATTGAGGGAATGTTGGTTCAAATAAAACGTAGTCTAGTTCTTAGCACTCGCTTACATTTGTGAGTTCCTCCAGTATAAAAGTAACGTAATGGCAACAGGAATGGAAATGTGATAGATCCGACTTTTCACACAGTAGAATCTAAAGTTAGGGAAACGAGCTAGAAAAGTAACAGAAGAGGAACGGCAAGAGTTGATCATTATCTGACGAGAATTTTTATTTATTTTCAATACATGAAATTTGATAATTATTAAAAACTGCGCACAATATGTTGTAGGATTCAGGGTGGCGTTAATTGAAATTAATTCACACGAGTTTTTAATATGTTGCAACTTCAGTGTTGTCGCACTGATTTCCTTGCCATTTGATCAGGATACTCATTGTTGTACGGTTTCATGACTGATTAGGACAATCTGCAGTCTCAACAGTGAATAATATGATTTGTCCGCACAAAGCAATACAAAGCATCCCTTTCGCTAGGATATATCAAAATATTGACAGTTGAATTTCCTCTTCTTGCAGAATTAGTGACTATATCGTATTTTATGTAACTTTCAATGTTTTGAAATTTAATTTCCGTACCAATAAGTTGTGTTGTTCAGTCGAGTGAATTCGTTTTGAATAATGTTCTTCTCTGGTTATAGCCTCAACAACAAACCATTATAAGACCTCTGCTGACAACACATATGCAAAGTGGTTTAACAACATTGCCGCAAGGTCTGACGTTAATCCAAAGGCCAGGACAGCAGCCGCAATTAGTGCAAGTTCAAAATAGTCAACAAATTGGACAGCAACAACAACATACAATCCAAAGATCACTCACTGCGCAGCCTCAAAGCCAACAGCAGATGAGACCTCAACGAATAATAATTCAACAACAAGACAGACAAACGATTATAAGTCAACAGCCTCAACAGCAGCTTCACGAGCAACAACACACGCACCATCAACAATCTCAAATACATGTGACACAGTCGCAATCGCTTCCGCAGCAACAGCCGCAAAGGAAAGGATTGTCCCTATCGGTGAGTAATGAATAAGAATGATTGCATAGCTATGCAAATTGTTGTTAACCCAATGTACGTGCTTGATGACGATGAAAATGAGATGGGATTAATTGAATATATAGATGAGTTTATGTTGGGATGCAAATCTCAATATTCCTTTCCAAATTGAATTAGTCGCAAGGTAATTTTCAGTCCATTAAAACGTCAGTAAATGTATCAGGCGATTTTGAATCACATCAAACTGTCTCTATTTTGAGGCTATTTATTCATTGGGGAAAGCGATCGATCTTTCAAAAAAACGAAAATTGTTAAAAAGCATTATTTTTAAAGAAGGAAAAAAGATATCGTAATGAAATTTTGCACATTTATCATTGCTATATTTTAGTATACAAATTTTTTTTTTGGATTTTTGCGGCCTGTTTTTTTGGCTGCAGCAGGTTTTTGAAAAAAAAAACACCAAAAAATCAGGGCGTGCGTGATTTCGGCTCACTGGATGGTCTTAAAAAAATAAAAACAAAAGGAAAATAAAAGGATTTTAATCAGCATCGAAGCCGGTATAGAAAAAGGAACTTTTTTGTCCAAAAAAATGGCGGGGTTTTTTTTCAAAATTCGACAATTTTTGGCGCCAAAAATCCCTTGTAAAACAAAAAATTGAGTCGGATCATTCTATCCGTGGTTCACTCTATAGACTTAAATATGTACAATAACATACTAAAATTTTAGAACGATCAGAGTAATAGTTTTTTTTATCACGCTCGACAACTCAAAAAGCGTTGTTTTGAGAAAAACGCGTTTAAAGTTTTTTACGATAATTTTCTAAGAAATTCTTACCTAAACTAAGTCGGCAATGCCTGGACCGTATAATAATCTTTCCTCCTTCTCATATTCTTCCTCTGCTAGTAATTTTTCATCCCTACAAGCAATTCTGGCCTCTTTAGAAGCCTCAGTGCTGCGGCGGTTGCCCTGCTTGATTCGAGCAGCGTCAGAAACTTCAACATAACGATGAGCGTTCGGGCCGATTTTGACACCCATAACTTGCATAATCATCAAAACTGTTACCAGTTCTTCGTTAAAAACACGCAGAGACATTTGCAGCTATTCTAATAATATTTTCCCCGGCAAATCAGTGCTTCGGGGCCAAATTCCACACGCAAGCATTGTAGCTCTCGTTGTTGTGGTGGGGGAGATTTACACGCTACGGTGCTGCCATCGTTTATGGATATTATTTTCGTTTATCGTGTGGGAAAATACTTGGTTCACCGAATTCAATGATGAAACGTCGGCAAAATAATTGTAATGGGGAAACCAACCATTTAAAAAATCGACGAAACTGCTTTAGCTCTTTTTTTCGCTTGCCTTGTTCCAACCTCATTTTAGGTTCGCACAAACCAACCACAACAAGCAACTGTCAACTACATCTAAACTATTTAGTTGAAGATTTCTCTCGTATGGAAAATCACATATTTGAACACGCATAACGCTGCCTTCATGTGGATTGACAATTTTCAAAAAGTCCGCTAAAATGGTTTATTCTCTCTACAGCTGGCAACACGTAAGATACGTCTGTTTATGTTTATATAAATATATATAGAGCAGATGTTTTCGGGAGAAAGGAGTGGAGCACGAAATACTCGAAAATCATCGATTTTACGGTCTTGACGCTCGACGCTTAAAACCTTCGCCGTTTCATTTAAAATGCGAATTCAAGTCTAAAATCATTAAAAACATGTTCTTTGATGACTTTTGAACCAAAATAAATGAAATTTTTCTTTGAATTTTTGAAAATCCAGGGGTGTACTGTTCCGTTAATACGGATACAGTAGTTAAATGACCGTCTTCTCTGATTTGAACATCTTAACATTGGTTTTCTATCGATGTCGATTGCTGATTTTTGCTGGTGCGCCTAGGAGTTCTATTATTATCCATGCCCTGTACTTTATCGACCTACAAAAGTGCATGTAGCTCCGCTAGGAAGAACAGAGCATGCAACATTCAAATTTATAGAGAATTCCCCAGTCTTTTCTATTTTCCACGGTGTGAAAAAATCATTTTTTGGAGCCTGCTTTGGAAGAATGAGTTTTGAATAAGTACAGCTTGTTTTTTCGGTATATCGAAATAAACAAGGAGAATGGAAAAGTACGCTTTATTGACCATTTAATTAGAACATTTAATTTTTCACACTTAGAACAAACCAAATGTTACTTCATTATCTATGTTAGTTTTTTTTAGGGCGATATACAAGAAGACACCTGTATAATAATGATTTTTCGGAAACAAACTGGGGAAGGAAAAAATGTTTTTCAGTGAGAAAATCGTCTTTCAATTGTTCATAAAAAATGTAAATGTCAATGAATTGTATCAATCTGGTGTACCACTCTAGTTGGTCTTTGTAGGAAATTACCGCCATGGTTGGTTGGTTGGTTGTAGTGGCAGCCCCCTTTGTCAAAAGGCGGCTCACTTAGGCCAAGATAGGCCCATTGTGATACCACATTTTAATAGGGCGCGGAACTAAAACCTGTTGGGTGACGAAAACATTTCGATTCTCGCATGAATCCGGCTATGCGGCTAATGTTCAAATCAGCTACTTCCGTGAGGCTGTCCAGGAAGTATGAGCCTAAGGTTTTCATGCATTTTCTGGACAGTGCTGGGCATTCACACAGAAAATGTTGGATCGTTTCCTCCTCCTCCTCCGATCTGCAGCTGCGCCAGAAATTGTGGAAAGGGGCACCCAGTCTTTCTGCGTGTCTGCCAATGAGACAATGCCCCGTCAGTACGGATACGATGAATCTTAATGTTTCACGGCTCGTGTTGAGGAGCTGCTTGGTGCGCTTTGAGCTTAGTGTGTGCCAAGTTTGTCTGGTTGTCCTGCAGGTTTCTTCCAGCAGCCAGGCCCTATTTGCAGCCTCTATATAATACTGTTTGAAACTTAGCTTGACGGAGGTCATCGGATGGCCGACTTGGGGTGTTAGTGTATAATCCCGGAACTCAGTGCCAGCTCTAGCTAGGGCATCAGCTTTGCAGTTCCCAGGGGAAAGACTGTGACCCGGCACCCAGCAAAGAATCACTTCACAGTGAAGCGACATCGCGTTCAGTAGTGTGCGACATTCCATTACAACTTTGGATGAGGTATACACGTTGGATAATGATTGGATAGCAGCTTGACTGTCAGAGAAAATGTTGAGATTTCTAATAGAAATTTTATGATTTCTCAGCCAGTCCACTGCCTTATGTATTGCGATGACCTCTGCCTGAAAAACACTGCAGTGATCTGGTAGCCGGAAAGATAGTCTCAGACCTAGCTGTTCGGAGTAAACGCCACAGCCTACTTTTCCATCCATTTTTGATCCATCAGTGTAGATGTCGACCGATTCCTGTAACCTATTTCCTTCCATGATCCTGTTATCTCTGCTAGCGATGGCGGATTTGAAACTGTGGTGGAAACAGGGAATCGGAGGAGTGAGGTCTACTTTCTCCGGCGTTGGTCCATCCCTCCGTAATATGGTGGAGTGGCCGATATTCCCATCACGCCAGAGCTTTTAATCGAATAGCAGAGCACTTGGCCTCCTGTTTCGTTAGGAGCTCCGTCGGGAGCCAATTTAATAGCATAAACAATGCCTTTGTCGGGGTAGTGCGCATAGCCCCGGTGATTGCAATAGCTGCAGTCCTCCTGACCCTGTTAACCAGGTTCGCGTTTGATGTTTTTGCCATCGCTGGCCACCAAATAGCCACGCCATACAGAAGGATTGGTTATACTATCGCTGTATAGAGCCATGATAAAGTTTGGAAGTTTGGAATCGTGAAGAGCACAAGTTCCGTTTTCTGCGGATTTATCTTTAGACCGCACTCTTTGCTCCATTTGGTAAGAATACTTAGGGCAAAGTTTAGTCTTTCAGTTAGTGTGTTGACGAATTTGACCGATATTGCTCTTGCAACATCGTCGGCGTAGGCTACGACTTTGCAGCCAGTCGTTTCTATTGTTGACATGAGTTTGTCCACCACTAAGTTCCATAGAAGAGGTGATAGCACCCCACCTTGCGGGGTGCCTCTGCACGTTCGCCTTCGCCGTTAGTAGTTGCACGATAAACCTAATCAGGTTATCATCCACATTATTATTTTCGAGTGCCTTCTCAATAGCCTTGTGGATGACGTTGTTGAATGCATCTTCGATGGCTAGAAAAACCGCCTGCGTATATTCTTTGACGCTTAGCGATTTTTCGATGTAACTGGTGAGCGAGTGAAGAGCTGTTTCAACCGAACTCCCTTTTGTGTATGCGTGCTGCGCATTAGAGAGTGGTTGCAGGGTAGCTCTCAAATGAATCTCTATCAGCCGTTCCAGAGTTTTCAGCAGAAACGAGGTGGGGCTGATAGGTCTATAGTCCTTAGGTGAGGAGTGGGATGTCTTGCCCGCTTTGGGTATGAAGACTATTTTAGCTTCTTTCCACCGCTGTGGAATATAAGCCATCCGTAGGCACGCCTTAAAGATGGCGTTTAGCCACGGTAGCGCTATATTGATTCTCTTCTGGATCTCATCAGGTGAGATGTTGTCCATTCCAGGGGATTTAAATGGTTGAAATGAGCTGATTGCCCAGCGTAGGAGCCTGTCGTCTACAGGCACAGCGGTTGACAGGCAGTTCGGGGGCGTATGTGGATCAGCTTTGTCAGCCACATCCTCACTGCCCGGGAAGTGTCTGTCCATGAGAATGGCTAGCGTCTCGGAGCTGGATTTGGTCCAGGTCCCATTCGCGTCCTTGATAGACCCCAAAAATAAGGGGGTGGTCATAACTTCTCGCAGACGACTGACATCCTTGGAGTGTTCTATTTCTGCACAGAAACTTCTCCACGAGGTGCGTTTTGCTTTTCTGATGGAGCATTTAAACTCCTTCAGTTTTATTTTATAAGAAGACCAGTCATTAGATTCTTTAGCACGATTGAAGGACCTCCTACATTTCTTCCGCAGCTCCGCAATGTTACTATTTCACTATGGGGGCTTTTACTACCCCCTTGGCTTCGTTGGACTACAGCAGATCTTGCTGCTTCATTGAAGGCCGATGTAAGGGTCCCAACGGCTTCCTCAAGACCGCATATGTAATCTCTGGAGGTCCGCCTTCAAGCGCAGACTTGAATACTGATTGGTATTTGGCCCAATCCATCCTCCTTTTGTTAATGAAGGTTGGATTTGTCGGGGGGTCAAATGCCAAATCGAACCTTATGTATAGGTGATCGGAGAACGAGCACTCTTGTGATACGTGCCATCCCTTGATAGCCTGGTTCAAGTGCTCGTTCGTCAGAGTGATATTCAGAACCTCCCCATGGATTGCCGTAATGAAGGTAGGATCCTCACCTTTGTTAGCTAGGGCTAAGTCATACAATAAAATGAATTAAAATAGTGAATCACCCCGTTTCTTCGTGTCGGTGCTACCCCAAATGCGGTGATGGGCATTGGCGTCCGCGCCGATAACTAGCTGGATGCCCCGTGTAGTGGCTTCTGTGACGATCCTCTGCAGGTTGATGGGAAGTGGCAGAACATCGTGTGCCATATAGCAGGAGACAGCCCAAAGGGGTTTGGACTGCCTTTCCACTGCTATGGCAATGGTGTCCTGGTAACTGAAATTGTACAAGGTTAGAAACTTCAAGCCTTCCTTTATTATTATGCAAGCTCTCGGTTTACCTGCTGTGTAGAGGGATACTGTTTTGTATCCCTTCGTATTGAGCCCGCAAACCTGGTTGCCTACAACCCAAGGTTCCTGGGCCAGTATTAGCTCCTCTCCTTTTTGGGCCAGGTGGAGGAGCAGTGCGGCGGATGCCGCCTTAGAATGATGGAGGTCTATCTGTAGAAACCTCAGCATCACGACACAATGTTTTTGTACGCTTCCTCGTCAGATAAGGACATCTCCTCCTCTACTACCGCCATAATTTCAAGTCAATCGGATGACTTGAACTTTCCACAAATTCTGAAAACATGGTTTCGAGTAAAACGCGTTTCCAAACGTGTTTAGTGCACGAAATCTTTGAAATATATGTGTGTGAATTCTTCACACTCTTTTAGCTACTCCAGGACCATAAAACTTCCCTTCCAAATTCAAATTTAGCTCCTAGGCTTCTTGTCTGACCAATGAAAGGTCTTTACGAGTGTTATAACAATTTCTTGCCTCTGAGGCGTTGGCTGCGTGGACTTGATGTTCGCCGGTTTCCGTCCCATAATGGGTTCAAATTTTTTGTTTGATGATTCGTCTAGAACAGCATTCTTGCGATGTTTATTCAGCGAATAAATGAACAATCGAGAAATAATTCCTCTGAATAATAGTCCAAAAACTCATTGATCGTCACTTTAAACGTATGTCTTTCAATAATAATTGTTGAATTTTCAGAACGAACATGTCATCAAAGCGCACGAGATGTTCCGAAAAGCAAACAGAGTGAATCGACCGGACAAAGCCCTTATATTAGGTTTCATGGCTGGCCTCAGAGAGAATCCACGCCCGAATCCAGAAAATGTGATTGTCATCAAATTGGGCGAGACAGAGGTGAGTGTTCCGTGATTTGGTGAAAACATTTCGAAAACCACCTGTTTATTCGTTAGGAACACGTGAAACAAGAAGATAATAGCTCGGCGCTAATGCTTGTGGAATCCCTCATTCGGTTAGACTACAATACAGGAGAATGGAAAACATTCCAAAACTATAGACGTTTGGACCAGCCATCGCAGCAATCAAATCAAGATACAAACTTGGCGCAACACAAACTCGGTAGTTATATAGAAATTAGTAATTTAACATTCATTGTTATTCGACGTATTCATGATTAGCATCGCTGATAGACTGTCAAGTTTAGGTTGGCGCATGAAAAACCTCTTCATAAATTTACAAAAACATAAAAATAATCTAGTTATGAACTTCGAGTTAAAACTCTATGAAATTAGATAGGAAATTAAAAATGGATAGAAATGTTTTGACGTTAACTGAAAATTGTATGTAGTCCTTATTAAGAATTAATTGTATAGATTGTACAGTTGCAATTAGTAATTAAAATATTGATAATTGTATTTCAAGTTTCTTTTAGCAAATTTAGTTTTAAGTCCTTATCACTATTCGATTGTCTATTTCTACAGTATTCAACTTCCCATCTTTCCCAGCTCGGGAGCTATGCCAGTAATATCCATAAATGTCTGCGTAAGTATTTACTGTGATGCTGCTCGGCCATTGATATATTGGGTTATACAAGTACTGCCCAGCAAAATCTAGATGGTTTCCTAGACCAGGTTTTAAAATGTTATTCTATTTGGAAACTGTAAAGCCAATCATAGTTGTTATGTTAGTTGTCAAGTGACAATTAGATTTTCAATATGGAATGATGCTCTGAAGAAAGGAATTAATACGTACAAACGCCGAATAACAATTTGTAGCAAAGCTACAACATTTTAACTATTTTTTTTTTAAAATTGAGCGGTCAAACAGTTGCTCGCCACTTGTGCTTTGTTGATTAGCTGATTACCAACCCATTTTTCAGAATGAAGTCTAGCACCATTACAATCCAAGGGAATATTCGATTTTGAAGTGAGAGCGGGCTTCCTCTTCTAATCCCTTAGCCTTGCTAATCGTCCACAGAGCAATACGATCGCTTCGACCTGTAGATGGAATCAAATCTTTATAGCATGAGCTATAAAACTTGTAGTGCTTATGCTTCGCAGAAAAAAAAAGCTTTAAGTTAAACCTGATTCCATTTAGAGATGAAAGCGGCCGTAGTGCATTGTGGTGAGTTGTCGAGGCAATATTTGAACAAGATATCAGCGGTAACACAGAAATTGCACCTCTCAATGTGAGTGGAGATGCTATGGTGGCGGTCGATGCCATGATTATCTCAAGCCCTTCACATACGCCTGAAATTCATGCAACTCTTTCACACTCATGCAGTTAGTTATTAGTATATTTGATTGTAATTGGTACGCACTTCCCCACGGCTTATTTATTTGTTAACTTTTTTTATTGATATTTTATCTACTCATGTCGGCACCGAGGCAATGATAAAACTCACACATGAAAATGGCATGATCTTTTTCGAGTCAGAATTTTGCTTGATTTATTAAAATTTAGTTGTTTATACTTTTTAATGAATGCTATCTACTTAGTCATGTCCTAAATATTGATGCGGCCCTTGCGGATGATAGCCTGCAGGTAGCTAATTGATATGTTCATAGTCCTGATTGTTGAGATATGCTCTAAAAACGCGCCAAATCATGTCAGTGTAGCTTGAGCCGTTACGATGGAGTGGCCTCGCCAAGAGAACCGCATCGCTGTGAGTGCTTTACACAAATGAGGAATGGAGAAAGGTTGAATTTTCGAAACACTAAAGCCATTAAAAATCATGCGTGTTTTCGTGTATCGAACTATAGAGTTATTCATTGAGACTGGAGATGTAATAGACCGTAAAAGATCCGACAGACCTCGCTCGGCTCGTAAGTCACAAGCCATCAAAGCTGGAAGGTCCAGAATCGCAAGAAATCCTGTCCGCAATCAGAAAATGTCTCGTGAAATGAATATTGCGCCGAGAACCATGAATCGTATCATCAAAGAAGACTTGGGGCTTGCAGCTTTCAGAAGACAAACAGGACACAGACTCAATGCCGCTATTAAACGAAATAGGGTGGAAAAGTAAAAACAGCTGTTATCGAGATACGGTAAAGGGCAGTACAAAAGAATACTTTTTACCGACGAGAAAATCTTTACCGTGGAGGAATCCTTCAACAAACAAAATGATAGGATATATGCACGGTTTTCTAAGGAGGCTACAGAAAAGATCCCGAGGGTTGAACGAGGACATTATCCAGCATCAGTAATGGTTTGATAGGCAGTGTCTTACGAAGGTTCCACTTCTATCCATTTCTGTGAAAAGGGCGTCAAAACAGCAGCCAAAAACAATCAGTCGGATATCTTGATGAATGTAGTGGACCCCCTAAGCCGAACCATGTTTGAAAATAAAGAATGGGTTTTCCAACAAGACTCCTCGCCTGCCCACAAAACGAAAACCACACAAGAGTGATTGGGAAACCATGTGTCAGAGTTTATCAGCGTTAACTTGTGGCCATCAGCCAGTCCAGACCTTAGTCCCCTCGACTACAAATTGTGGTCAGTATTAGAGGGTATGGTCTGTAAAAAACGCCACCACAACCTGGACTCGTTAAAACAGGCGTTGAAAAAAGCTGTGGACAATTTCTCGATGAGAGTCATGCGAGAATCAATAGACCAGTGGCCTGACAGAATTCGGCGCTGTATTCAAGCGTAAGGCGACCATTTTGAATAATTTCTTTTCTATTGTGTAGTGTGTTAGTTTTACAATAAATGGTAAAAAAAATTAAATCCAACTATTAGTTTCATTATTATAGTTAAAACATCTTATATCAACATTTATGGCACGACTAGGTATAAAAAAACTAAACAAGCTATTCTCAAATAAAATGTATTATATTTAGGCATCTGATTTGCGTATTATTCTCAAGGTGCGACTTCAAAGAAGCAAAGAGCATCGCTAACAAGAAGGAGGCACGACCTCATCCTCTCAGATCGAGATGAAATTTTGCGCATAAGTAGAAGACGTTAAGCATATTCAATCTCTAAAATATCAGAGAGGAACCTTTAAAATTTTTAGCGTCTCTTAAAAATTAGTAAGTTTTACATCAGGTGGAAGGAGTGTAGTGTAGGGAGTATTCGAATCCTATTCGGCGTATTTTTCTTTTTTTGGAAAAAAATTGAATTTTATTAGCTTTAAGGTTAATCAACAATGCGTAACTACAAATTAACTTTTTTCCAGAGATCAGCTTGCTGTTCGTTCATTTAGATATGTAGATTATATTAAAAACGGTTGTATAATTGAAAGTTCATCATACCTTGTTTCCAGAAGCAACCCAGAGTCTTTTTCGTGTTACGATGGCAATTTGGCAAAAAGCAATAGCCCAATAGCCATATATGCGATGGTGTTGAGTAACTGTGACATATTGTTGATATCAGGACCATAATCGTTTAACAGTTACATAATTTTCGTTTGATATGGTCGAAGCGAAATTCTTGCCAGATGATTTAATATTCTTTTGTCCTTAAAATCAATCTTTCGTTTTTATTGGTGCTACTTTCTTGAATGCAAGAACTTTCATTAATTTCTCCTTTTATAAAGCTGGTTGGCTTCCGCTGTAAGGCAATATTGGATGCTCTTTAAAGTGTTTTATTCAACTGTTTGGTGCCAATTGAGTGAGAGACTTAGGGGTTACTAGTTATAAATTAACGACTTTTGAGTAACTGGTGCAATTTACGAGTACTAGGAAGTTACGACTGAAGAAAAGAGCCTGTTTCTTAATTGAACATGATCTAGAAACCAATCTTCGAGTTAGTTCGTCACCAATTACCATCGATTTTTACTCTCAAAATGATCTGGTTTGCATGGTGCGCTTGCAAACTTTCTTATGGAAGGGAAATATTTTAATGCTAACGTAAATAGTCTGTTTTTTGACTGACCTTCTCAAAAAACGCTGCTCTTGTAAACAATACACATTAATTAAATTTTGTTTGGCACGTTTCCATGATAAATGCCATTTTAGTTCATGCACGTGACTATAATCGAATAGATGCAAAAAAACTAATAAATAATTAAATACAGTCATTTTAATTTATTATGAAGGAAGTTGTATTATAGCGTTGACACACTGACCCATCATCAGTACGAAAAGCGTCATCAGCACGAAACTGCAAATGACGGGGTGACACACATGTTTTCGTCATTGGTGCTGTCATTATCATTCGGTCGTTGGTGTCGTTTTGATGACAAACGTCAACTGTCCGCGATGGCACGTCAGATTTGGTTCGAAGCTGATATAAATAATGTCAAATTCTATTCACGGCAGATGGTTTCTCATTATTCTACCCAAACAGATGGCAGTTTTTCGTACTTATCTCGATAAGTACGGTCTTTTTTCGTGCTTATCTCACTGTCATTATGATGGGGTTTTTTGTGCTGATGATGGTTTTCGTACTGATGATGGGTCAGTGTGTCAACGCTATTATTATACAATGCGATTATGCAAATGGACAGCTATTTTCATTCGTTACCCTTATTGTACTTCATCCAATTAGGAACCAAGGCAAAGAAACGAGAACGTTTTTTTCGCGTAAATAAAGCTTATGCAAATGCTCCTTTTGATTCAATATCGGTTATACAAATTTTTAAAACAACAATTCGTTCCTAGATATTTTCGTCTTGTCACAGTGCATTCAAGCAGTCGCATCTCTTGCCCGATTACTTTCAAGAAATATTTTTTTGTATATTTAGGGGTTATCCACTTGTAAATCCGAAAAAACGTGTTTTTTGTGAATTTTTTGTGAAGAGGCTTTTTATTAAATAAATACATAGAATAAATGTACATAAAGCGAATTTCATGTATTTTAAGGGGGCTTTTAGGTTACGATTTTCACAAAACACGTTTTTTTCGATGATTTTTTTTTTCATGGATGGAAAAAAGATATCGTTCTGAAATTTCTCACAAATATTAATTAACATTTCAAATATACAAAAAAAGATTTTCAAAATTTTTGAAACTGTTTTTTGGATTTTACGAATTTTTCACAAAAATGCCCGAAATTGATGGCGGACATGATTACTCTAGTCTGCAACATCTGAGAGAAAAATTAAATCAAAAATTAATCCTTGTTCAAATGGCTATCACGTGAACTAGGATAATTATTTTCCGCCGAAAAATAACAAAATGGCGGCCATTTGAAAGAAAAATTGGTTTTTAAGGTTAGAAAATCGGCTGGAAATCGGAAAATTTATTTTTGATCAACATGATCCTAGTTCACGCTATAGCCAGACATGTCATTAACAACATATTAAAAATTCAGTATGATCGGCCCAATAGTTTTCTTTAAATCATGTCCGCCAACTCAAGAAACGCGATTCCGAGAAATTAACATTTAAAGTTTTTTCAGGTAATTTTTCAAAGTGAATGTTACGCACTTTTACTCTGCCATACCTGCGCAATACATAAGTTCCTCCCTGTTCTTTGTACTTCTCCTGAAGCTTCAATTTTTCGTCCCTCTTAGCTGCTTTAACGTATTTGAAGGCCTCAGTGCTGCGACGATTCGATTGTTTTACGCGAGCGCGATCGATTTCCGCAGCGTGTCTATAGGCTGAAATTTCTTTTGAAATGCCCATCAGTTCCATTATTTTTAATACACTTGCAAATCTTTCATTGAAAATGCAAGAAGCAGTGTAAGCAGCAATTTCCATAATGATCATGCCAGAAAAAGTGTGCTTAGAGATGAAATTCCAAACACAATTATTTAAACTTTCGCTATTGTTTTATGTGTTATTTTCCAAACATCTTTTCAACAAATCGTCTGATGTCATGTCTTCGTAGATGGGTTTTAGGATTTCCTTTGCTTTTTGATCAAGAGGTGGAGCATGTTTATAGTTTTTTTTAATTCACCAGCCGCCTCAGCTTTACTATAATTGCACCAAGAGTCAGCACCAGCCGGACAATAAGTGTGCTGTGGATTTTCATCGGTAGAAATTTTGTGGTAAAACGCTGCCCACATTTCTTTTCGCATTTTTTCCTTGGAATCGGAATTGCGTCTTATTACCAAATCATAATAAGTCGACAAATTTTTCATTGATTTGTTAGTTAATTTCGATGATTTTTCAGTATTTGCTTTTTTGGAATTGTTTTCGATTCACTTTTTTTTGCTGCATCATATTCTTTTTTCCTTCCTTGACCCTTCTAAATAATCTTTTTTAACGTGCAAATAAAAAAAAAACAAGTATAAACTGATGTTTCAAAACAAGTGGGGAGGCGAGAACGATGAAATACGCTGGAGAGTTGAAAAATGCGCTTACGCCGCGTTTCGCCTTAGGCCCTTAAAAACTAGTTTAAAATTTTTATATCGCTCTAAAAACTTTTACATCGTATTTTTAATTGTATTTAGAACTAAAATCAATAAAAAAATATTCGATTTTTTAAAAAAATTGTAACCTAAAAGTCCCCTTAAGAATTCGCGATGCATTACAAAAAATATTCGGTTCCGTTGTTCCTGTAGTAGATCTCCTAGAGGACCTCCACAAAAAGGTGTCAGGCGGTGAGGAAGATATCTCTGATCCAAATTATCGGAAATAAAAAAAAACCAAAAGATTTATTTTTAGGATAGATGAATACAGGTAATGATCGATGGAGTACTCAAAATTTTGATTGTTAACAAAATGGTGGCTTCCCAAAGAAAAGAATCGTTTTTTTCAAGAAAATTTACAGTTTAAAAGGGCTTAAAAAATCGAAATTATTGTCAGAAAGCTTATTCCTTCGATCATTATCTGATACAAGTATCTAAGAAGATTGTGTCAAAATTTGAAGCCGATCGGTTCAGCCGTTTTGGAGAAATTTTCCTCACCGATTTTGAAAACACCGTTTCGAGGAAAACGCGTTTAAAGTTTTGGGAACCAATTTTTTTTCCAACTTACATCGTGGCAGTTCACTTTAAACTAAAATTTCTAAATATAGCTTTCAGGTATAAAATAAACCTTTTATATTCTAATTCCAAGAATAACAAGCCGCGAGGTGCGACCCTTGAGGACCACACGGTCAACTTCCCAGTAATATTTACATAAATATTAAAAATACTAAACAAAATAATAATTATGAAAATAATACTACTTTAAATAATAATAATGTACCTCTCATAACAGTAACTGGAATGACTTAATATTAATCGTATCATCTACAGGAGCGTCAATTGATTACGTAAGGTTTTTGGTCGATGGGGACAGATTGATTTGATTGAATATTCACGCGGATCAATGGGGGGGGGGGGGGTTCTACGTTATTTGTTATTTTCATATTGATGAAAGCTTTTTTTATAGCATATGATCTAGCAAAGTATTGACTACGAAACATTTTACCATTCAAAGCGTTCATTGCCACAAATGCAAATTTGATTAATTTTTTTTTTGATTTTCAAAATTTAAGCAGTTTTGATATAAAAATTAAAACACGGTGCTATGAAGACTATTAAAAATCTGCTTAAATTATGCAAATATTAATAAACTGTGATTGGCTTAACAACAATGTCTTCAGAATAAGAGTAGTCGGGTAAAATCATTGATATGAACACTTTTTACATGGTGACTTTGAATGATTTTTTTATTTTTAATTTAATTTTTTTAAACATCATGGAAAAGCGTTTTGCTGGTTTGTCTCCAAAAATTGATAAGGATTTATAAATTTTATAAACATTTATTACCGTGTTGTGCAAATCTGGTTAACAAATTTATTTTTTATGAAAAAATCCTAAATTTTTGCATTTTTTTTTGTTAAATTAAAAAACGCCTCCAACGATTTTTTTTATATATAAAAACATTACAAAAATGTTAATACACGTCGATTGACACCTAAGTGATGCAAATATTATATTTGGTTCGTGAGATATAGTGAATGGCAGAAATGACCTTGAAATCATGATGACTTTTAATGGTTTTTTATTTTTAATTTAATTTTTTTTGTAATCATGAGAGAAAATTTTGATGGTTTCAGACAAACTGTTTGGAGTATATAAATTTTATAAATATTGATTACTGTGTTTCGAAAATCAGGTTAAAAATTAACTGTTTATGAAAAAAACCTAATTTTTTGCGCTTATTCCAAAAAAATTAAAAAACGCCTCCATGTATTTTTTTTAAAAACTTGATGGAATCACATAAATGTTAATACGCGTCGATTGACACCTTAATGATGAAAATCGGATGTTTGGTTCGGGAGATATAACGCATGACAGAAATGACCTTCAAACGGGCAAACAGCAAACCCCCCCCCCGCCCGAAGTTTTCCAAAAACTAATCAGCTCTTAAGATTCCAAAGAGGCTTTGATTGACACCCCAACGAAGTCGATAGGACTTTGTTTACGTGAGTTATGCTCGTAGAAAAAATTGTCCACGAACGCACATACGTACGTACGGACGTACGTACATACACACACACACATACATACTTCTTTCTAAAAACACTTAAAATATACTCGTAAGACCTCAAAACGTAAAGAAATGTTGAAAATTTCAATTTCGATTTTCGAGGCGATTACAAGAACTTCCCATATACTGGGAAGTTAAAAACATTATGAAACATTATGAAATAGACAAGGGCATAGGGGTAATGAGAAGCAGTTGCTATTCCGGTTTACGCTTCGCCTACTTTCAAACGCTCGGAGATGTCTTACAAATACGCTAATTTCTCTGAAACTATATGCCGGATCAATGTGAAATTTTCGGACGATATTTTCAAATATATGTACATTCAAAATATGAAAAAAAAGAAATTCGATTTTTTTTCAAAATTACAAGTGGATATAACCCCTTAATACGAATAGGTGAGATGGCTCTTAACTGGCGCATATATGAAGTAATAGTTGCAAAACCGGCAGTAATTACATACTATGAATAAAATGCATGAGCCATCTTGCGAAGAAACATGAAATTCGTACCTATCGTACAACGGTTACCAAACATTAAC
Organism: Oxycera nigricornis; assembly: GCA_963942545.1. Classification (NCBI taxonomy): domain Eukaryota; kingdom Metazoa; phylum Arthropoda; class Insecta; order Diptera; family Stratiomyidae; genus Oxycera; species Oxycera nigricornis. The sequence goes on from OZ012660.1 coordinate 83,442,183, forward strand.
AATAAAATACATTCAAATCAGGGAGTGTTGCGTTATGAGACAGAATGTAACGCTTTGTCAGGGTACTGTCGCCAGATTTTTCCATACAATCGATTGTCAATGTTTGATTTGGTTAATTACGTACCCTTATATGGTTTACCATGTGTTTTTCATCAGAGAAGCTAAGGGTTTATGGGTAAGTGCGATGAGAAAGTTTATTTTTTAAACTTTATGTATTCGATTTATTAGTTTGTTATGAAAAATGGCAGCGTAATTGACGTCAAATTGCATAATGCGGGTAGCTTATATAAAAGATGGCTCCCTTTAAATCTTCGGTCGTACTATTCATCCTAACAACATGGATCATATGTATTTTATTCAAAGGATATTATTTCTGTCAGCTCTTGGACTATAAAGTCGTGGTAAGCGTTTCTTTCACGGTTGTTGTTTTTGAAGTGTTTTCGATAGATTTTCTGGAAGGAATTGGTACGAAATTGAATTATTATAACAAAACGATCTTATTATTTATAGTTTATTAACTTAAATACTGATTACATTTGAGTAGCCTAAATAGTGCTCCTTAATTTGTTCCGGCGACTTTGATTTCTCTTTCATATTTCTTACCTTTACACTAGGTTACAATTATAAATAGAATACTGTAAATGCAATATAATACAATTCAAAGTTTTTATAAATAAAACCGACGACAATCTCAATTTGTTCTAATGTCCTTCCAATGAACTATCGCGCGTTGAGATTCTGGAGCAGCAGCAAACGGTCTCGAGTTATCGCTATGAACGTATTCGTTGACTTGGTAATCTAGCAAACACTCGTAATTGTACACATTCGTGCCCAATTGCTGCAACATTTCATTGGCCATATGAGATACATAGTGAAAAAGAAGAATATTAAATTTACCTGAGTAAGTGGGTTTGTGTTTGTTGTTAATATTCCTGCAAAATTCTTTCGTTTCGCCAAGTTTAGCACTTCGTCTTCCATAAAATTGATCACAGCTACATTTTCCTGAGCATTTAATTCTCCGACAGTGCCCATCATAAAGCTGTGAAGTATTTGGTTTTGTCCAGGCGGAAGCACATTGTCCCTGTTGTAAAATGTATGGCCTTCGAAAAAGTTCCGATGCAAAATACAAGTACGATAAATCACCTTATGGGTCCCTCTACGTGCTCGAGAAAATCGAATATCACTTGAAGTTTGCTTTCTATTGTGACAACGGGTTCGTTTCTCGCATCGAAATTTAGGGCAACGCCCAGTGGTTGACCTCTATCATCTTTAACGATGAAACTTAATCCTTTCTCCACGAGAGCATCCCAAATTTCCTAAAGATAAATGAAATAAGTTTGTGCGAAACATTTTTAGTTTATTTCATGTGCACCATTATGATGCCCTCATAGTCGGATGGGAGGATATCGTCTTTGAGCCATTGTTCCAAATCAGCTTTGCCATAGAAACTTGATGTGATGATACTGCAAAAGATTTTTTTATATTGATATTTGAATAGGGGACAATCCATGTAAACTTACTCTATTGTTATTTGTAAGTCTTCAGTGGTTAACGGCGATGCAGTCATTCTCAGATAGTTATCATGACTGTTTTCCAGAAGCGTGATTTCGGTTTGTGAAATCTTTTGTAATATTTCTCGAAAATCTTTGGCAGTAATAAACTCTGTGATACTTATGAAGTAACCTTTTCTCCTAAGTTGCGTAACCGTGTAAATAGAATTCAACGAGTTCCCTCCCAGTTCGTAAAAGTTGCTGTTGACAGAGATCTGAGATCGAGCTGATTTTCCTATCACGTCACGAACAATTTCGAAAAGATCCTTGGCAACATGTATTAGATGTTCTGGAACATCTGTGTAGTCGATTTCAATTTTTCTTCGATGATCGTCATCTGTAAATATAATATAATAATTGGATTAATGTAACGAATCAATCACGTTGTATGAATAAGATAGATAAGTTATGGTGCCATGATTCTTTGGAGCAAATCATTTGTTATTTTAAATAATTAATATCAATACCGTTGACGAATATGCATAGATATATTTGCGTTTATTATCAAACGTGAGTTGCACGATATACTGGGTAGCATAAAAACTAGATGTCACTAGATGGTGTTGATGCTTATTTATCGGCCAGCACTAATTCAGTTGTGTCAAACGAACGAGTGTTTAAAAGGTAACATTTTAGGCTACATTTTTTGTGAAGATAGTTTTGTAATTTGATTTGAAAATGATTGAAATATCTGAAGAAATACGCTATACGATACTTTTTTATATAAAAAGGTAAAAACTCTGCAAAAACATGCCGAAAAATTTGTAAAGTGTACGGTGAGAATGCTGTAAGTGAACGCCGGACTCAGGAGTGGTTTGCTCGATTCCGTTCCGGAAATTTCAATGTCAAAGATGCACCTCGCTCTGGTCGGTCAGCCACTGAAAAATTCGATAAAATTTCGCAACTGGTGAAGCAACACCGGCATGCAAGCTGTCAAATAGCGGATGCACTGAACATCAACCACATGACAGTTTGGAATCATTTAAAAAAGGCTGGCTACTCAAAGAAGTTCGATGTTTGGGTGCCACATGAATTAACACAAAGAAATTTGATTGACCGAATTACCATCAGTGAAAAGCAACGAAATCGAACCATTTTTAAAGCGGCTAATAAGCCGGGCGATTAAAAATGCATTAAGTACGAGAATATTAAACGAAAAAAATCATGGTCAAAGGGTGACGACCCTCCACAAACGACTTCAAAGCCTGGATTGAGGGCAAAGAAGGTTATGTTGAGTGTTTGGTGGAATTGGAAGGGAATTGTCTTGTACTGTGCACAACCCGACCGTTTAAACGAAGCAATCAAGAAAGAGCGACCAGAATTGGTCAACAGAAAAGGAATGTCAGGCCACACGCATCTTTGGTGAGTCGGAACAAATTGATGCAACTTGTTTGGGAAGTTTTGATGCATCCACCATATATTCCGGACCTTGCACCGTCTGACTACCATTTATTTCGGCCTCTGCAAAACTCTCTTGATGATAAAAAATTGGCCGACAGAAGAACCGCTAAAAATCACTTGGCCAAGTTTTTCGCCGATAAACCACAGAAATTCTACACCGATGGAATTATGGAGCTACCAAAAAATTGGCAAAAGGTCATAGATAATAATTTCCAATATGTACTTGATTAAAATTGATTTTCAATAAAAAAATTTTTTGTTCAAAAATTTACTATAAAACCACAGAGACTTTTTATATGACCCAATTGTATTTGAAATATACTAAATTTTCAAAGAAGTTAAGTAAAGTTGTGCATTATTATCATATACTGTGATGCTCACAAAAACTCATTTAAGATAGGCTTATCAAGTAATTACGAGTCTGCTATTGCTTTAATACTCACTATTATTTAGCGATTCACCATACATCTTCAGCAGGTATTGCCTGTCGACTTTGCCATTGACCAGTAAAGGTATTGCCTCTACAATTATTACTTGAGGCGTCATATAATCCGCGAGCTTGTCTTTCAAGAGGCTCTCGACTTGTGTGCCAGTGAAAGAGTTCACTTTATTTCGCATAGTCGCAAATGCTAGCAGCGCTTGATCAATCTCACCAGGGTTGTAACAAAGTACAACTGCTTTGTCGAGTATCTCCAACGAATTCAGCACCTTTTCCACTTCGCTCAAGTCGACACGATGTCCCCTGATTTTTATTTGTGAATCTGTTCTACCTTCAAACATGATCACACCTTTCTTAACAGATCCGAAATCACCAGTTCGATAGATTCTAGAATAGTCTGAAAATAGTAGCAAACAAACATATTTGACATTATTTAATGTTGAATTATCATTAATTTTTTCTCTCTTTTAGATGAAACTTTTCGTGAAATATTCGTGTGGGTCATATCTCCAAAAATAATTTCAAGAGTTCCACCAGTTATCGAATTAATCTAAGTATTTCGCTATTTTATAATTTCAAGGTACGGCGGATTTAGACATTAGGGATTCAGGTTTTTCTGCATATCCTTTCGTCTCAAGAAGCACCATAGAATTTTTTTATGCTACTTGAATGAAAACGTTTGCCGTTATGATACAAAATATAATGAATCGCGAGGTGTGACACTTGAGGTCCACAGGAACAACTTTCTAGTAATATCTATAGAACTATTGAAAATAATTGTAAAAATAATAATACTTGAGAGCGTCCGATCTTTTTGAGCATTGGCTGTTGCAAGTGCAAATGTGATTTTTTTATAAAAATGAAATTTAATTTTTTGCATTTTTTTATTAAATTAAAAACAGCTATTAAAAATTTACCACATTTTACCAATGATAATACCCTTTGACTAATACCACAACCACATCATTAGAGTAACTGAAATTAGGTGATTTTATTCGTATAAATTAGAGTAACCATTAATGGTTTGTTATTTTTATATGACTACTTTTTTTCAATTATGAAAAAAATTGTTTGTTTTAATTACTAAAGGCTCTATGTAGCATCCGATTTTTTAAAGCATTGATTATTAGCAGTGCAAATTATTTTTTATTTTTTTAGGTTTAATTGTTCCAGTTTTTTATTGAATTTTAAAAAACGGCTGTATTTATTGAAAATTTGATGGACTCATTTAAATGTTAACACATCTTGATTCACAAACCAATGATGTTAATACAACGATTTGAGCGTGAGATATCATGCGTGACGAAATCATCTTGGATGCGTCAAAATTAAAGTATTACCGAATCAAACCGTTTATAATTTGAACATCTACCAAAAGAAAATATCACTAAATAGAATTAGTCGGAAAGATCTTTTTCTTATTCCAAATTGAACGTAGATATATCCTTTTTAGAGGAAGCCGTTCAATTGATGACAACCGAAAAGTAAGGGCACCCAGATTCAATTCATTACATTAAATGAGTCTACGCTCATCATCTACTACTACTGGCCACTACATCCGATAATGAGCTCGTTTCTCATTATCATCTCAATCTGGTTGATAATGATCTCGCGGTAAGTAAGCAAAGGCTATGTTATTAGAAGTTTATTCAAGGAAAAACTTACTGCAAGTGCCATCTATGGGCAGAGAAAGTGAACTAGGTTCAAATTTACTTGTCAATTCGACATATGGCAGCGAATGTCGAAGAGGGTGTGTACCCGGTGTTTGTGGCACGGAAGTGAATCAATTTGTAGTTGTTTTTCAGCTTTTAAAAGCTTTATTGACTGTCCAATTATCAATCACAATGAGTGACACGTATCGCATTCGATCCAAGCTCATGATGAGTTGTGAGCTCATTATCAGTCCTAGTGCGTCCGTGCTAATAAAACTGAAATTCAGAAATCATCTTACTTGTGTCAGCTGTTAGAGTATTTTGAAGAAAGCGATGTGGATCCCTTCCGTTTACATAGCCATGAGCAAGATTTGACCCAGACACAAAAATTTCGCCCGTGTCTCCAGATTTGACGGGCCTAAAGTCCGAATCTAAGAGATAAATGTGGGTATTGTCAACGGGATATCCTGAAATGGAAAAAAATATTAGTACATACACATAAACACATTCGGGATATGATGCTCAAATGACTTACCGATGGGTATCTTTTCCAAAGTTTGTAGTTGTTTGCGCCCCTCGCAAGCAAAATATGTAACATCACCCATTACTTCTGTTGATCCGTAAAAGTTATACAGGCAGTGTTTGCCTTCTTCGAAATAATTGTAAAATTCCATGGCCAGAGATAAAGCCAGCGGTTCACCCGAACATATCCATGATTTCAAATGATTCAGAGCATTCGGTTTGATGGAAACTGATAGGTACATAAGAAGCGACCGTAGAAGTGTCGGCACAAGGACCAACCTCTCGATTTGGTAGTCATCCAAAATATTCACCAATTGTTCCGGATCTTTTGTTAGACTCTTTGGAATAATTAACAGTCGCATACCTGCAAAAATTATACAAACGTATGTAATCTTGATTTTACACTTAAAACACATAAAGCCTTTTTAGGCAAGCTTAAAATATATTTGGGTGAATAATGTGTGTAAAAAATCAATTTTACCCAAAAATGTTATTCATGTAAAAGTGACTTTGTTTAAAAAGTTTAGCTTCAATTTAAATTGTTACCGAACTTTTTGTGAAACCTGAATGACCAAATACAATTAAATGTTCGGAGTTCAGATCATTCGGCTGCGCTAGGGGCAAACGACATACATTTCCTGACAATTAAGTGGTATCTACTTAACTTTTAAGATGTGAAAAAAAAATGACTTGAATTAGGAAAAACATTCATCATAGGGAATGAAATTTTAGGATGACTAAGCTGGCGAATTTACGTTGCACAGAATCAAGGAGACTAACTAAATATTGGGGATGTAGGGTAGATCGCCTCCTCGTGGTGCATCCTGGGTAACGCTAAATGATCTACCACGGCACGACTTTCGATTGTTTTCTTGGACAACTCTCTCGTCTTAACGACTATATCTGATGCTTTGGGCTGGTAGCAGTGGTATTCTGTCACCTGAGTACGCAAGAGTGACATCTTGCGGAAATGGCTTTCAGGCTAATGCCAATGCTGCCTCCGTCCCGGTAAAACCCTGGCAGGCCTCACGGTACGTTCAAAACTCGTCGCCACTAGTCTGGCCGTGTAGGTTCAGTTGAGTTTGGACTCCTGATTAGTCCCCGGCCCGGCTCTGAGCACATCTCCTCATAAGGGAATGTGCCAACCCTCGCATGGCCTCCCTGCTTCGGCATAGATAACCATGGGGTCTCAGGGGAACTGCACAACGAGTGGAGATAGCGGCTGTGAGGGGGGACCCAAATCGCAATGAATAATAAAACTCAAAGGGAAGATCCACTCGGCCCGGAAGGGAAGTGGACGAAGGTGACGCGTCCTTCTAGTGGGAAGAAGACCGCGGTACTCAGCCAACCCCCTACTTCTTCGAGGGATGCATGCACCAAGGCAGCTATGCCAGGGGCAAGCACCTCCTCAGTCAAGCCTACTGGCGCTAGCGGTAACACCAAGGTAACGGCGAACAAGCTGGCCCGCACTGTTTCCGGAGCGCCCTCCAACACCGCTTCCACTTCAGGTGTTAAGAAGCAACAAAACCCCTCGGTTACGGCTTACAGAGACAGAAGGTCCGCCTTCAAAGTCCTGAAAAGGCTGAAAGATTTACCTCCGGATGGTCTTTCCCAGAAGGATAAAATCTCCCTGAAATGGGCAACCACCACGGTAGAGGCTTACAAAGCCTCTATTCCGAAGAAAGAGGCAACTCATAAAAGATGTAGATCTAATGAGTCTGCCCCAATTCAACCGAGCGTTCAACTGCCGGTTAGTAAAAGACCAAAACTGGTCTCACCCAATCCTGTTAAGGGCAGGAGTTTTAGTGAAGCTGCCAAGGAAAGCCTGGTATGGGCTGTTATCGACAGAAGCAGTAGCGATGGCACCATCTCACCGTCAAACTGGAAGATGGTGGAAATCGCGCTTCTCCGGGTGTACAAGCCCATACTCGAGGCAAATCCTGGCCCTCCACCAAGCTGTCGTGATGCTGGCTGGTACCAGGGTCACGTTAAGTTGATAGCCTGTACAGATCAACGTTCAGCGGATCTTTACAAGCAGGCTATAGGTAGAGTGGGAGAAGTCTGGCCTGGAGCAAAGCTGGACGCTGTCTCCAGGGAAGATATCCCGAATAGGCCTCGGTCCAGGGCGTGGATACCAGCGGAGCCATCCACACCGGAGGAAATTGTTGAGCTAATCAAGCTCAGCAATGCTGACCTCCCGGTGGAAAACTGGAAGGTAGCTAAGGTTAGCGAGCCCAGCAATGGACAGCGAGAGGCTCTAATAATCTTGAACGAGGAGTCGCTAGCTCCATTGGAGTCGAAGTGCGGGGTGATTAGCTACGGTTTCTCGGCTATCACCCTGCGAGTATATCGCAAGGACCGTACTGGGAAGGCAGTACGGGAACCGAGCAAGGAGAGTGGAAGCGAGGGAACTGTGAAAGCATCAGTAGACCCGACCGTGGACCTCTCTGAGTCAGATCTTCTCTCCGATGACGGAAGAAGCACCACCTCCACTGCGGGGTTGGCTGGGGACCTTCTCAGATCCCTCGACCTGGTCGAGGAGGAGGAGATGTCCTTATCTGACGAGGAGGCGGATAAAACATTGTGTCGCGATGCTGAGGTTTCTGCAGATTAACCTCCAGCACTCCAAGGCGGCATCCGCCGCACTGCTCCTCCACCTGGCCCAAAAAGGAGAGGAGCTAATACTGGCCCAGGAACCTTGGGTTGTTGGAAACCGGGTTTGCGGGCTCAACTTGAAAGGATATAACACAGTATCCTTCAACACAGCAGGTAAACCGAGAGCTTGCATAATTGTAAAGGAAGGCTTGAAGTTTTTAACCTTGTATAATTTCAGTGACCAGGACACCGTTGCGATAGCAGTGGAAAGACAGTCCAAACCCCTTTGGGCTGTCTCCTGCTACATGGCGCATGATGTTCTGCCACCTCCAACTAGCCTGCAGAGGATTACAAGGGAAGCCACTGCAAGAGGCATCCCTTTAATAGTCGGAGCGGACGCCAATGCTCATCATCGCATCTGGGGTAGCACCGACACGAATAAACGGGGTGAGTCACTATTTGAATTCATTTTATTGCATGACTTAGCCCTAGCTAACAAAGGTGAGGATCCTACCTTCATTACGGCAAGCCGTAGAGAGGTTCTGGATATCACTCTGACGAACGAGCACTTGAACCAAGCTATCAAGGGATGGCACGTATCACAAGAGTGCTCGTTCTCCGATCACCTATACATAAAGTTCGATCTGGCATCTGACCCTCCGACAAATCCAACCTTCATTAACAAAAGGAGGATGGATTGGGTCAAATACCAATCGGTATTTGAGTCCGCGCTAGAAGGCGGACCTCCAGAGATTGCAGACACACCCGGTCTTGAGAAAGCCGTTGGGACCCTTACATTGGCCTTCAATGACGCAGCAAGGTCTGCATGTAGTCCAACGAAACCTAGAGGGAAGTACAAGCCCCCATGGTGGAATAGTGACATTGCGGAGCTGCGGAAGGAATGTAGGAAGTCCTTCAACCGAGCTAAAGAAACTAATGACTGGTCTTCTTATAAAACAAAACTGAAGGAGTTCAAATCCTCTATCAGAAAGGCTAAACGCACCTCTTGGAGAAGCTTCTGTGCAGAAATAGAACACTCCAAAGATGTCAGTCGCCTGCGAAAAGTCATGACGAGCTCCCCCTCATTTCTAGGGTCCGTTAAGGACGCAAATGGAGTCTGGACGAAATCCAGCTCCGAGACTCTGTCTGTTCTCGTGGATACGCACTTCCCGGGCAGTGATGATGTGGCTGACAAAGCGGATCCACACACGCTCTCGGATTGCATGCCAACTACTGTGCCTGTAAATGACAGGCTCCTACGCTGGGCAATCAGCTCATTTCAACCCTTTAAATCCCCTGGCATGGATAACATCTCACCTATTGAGATCCAGCAGGGTATCAATATAGCACTGCCATGGCTGAACGCCATTTTCAAAGCATGTGTACGGATGGCTTACATTCCACAGCAGTGGAGAGAAGCAAAAATAGTTTTCATACCTAAAGCGGGTAAAACATCCCACTCCTCACCTAAGGATTACAGACCTATCAGTCTCACCTCCTTTCTGCTAAAAACTCTGGAGCGACTGATAGAGATCCATCTGAGAGCTATTCTGAAACCACTCTCTAATGCGCAGCACGCATACACAAAAGGGAGATCGGTTGAAACAGCTCTTCACTCGCTCACCAGCTATATCGAAAAATCGCTAAGCGTTAAGGAATACACGCAAGCAGTTTTTATAGACATCGAAGGGGCTTTCAACAATATCAGCCATAAGGCTATTGGAAAAGCACTCGGGGAAAGCAATGCCGATGACAACCTGATAGGGTTCATCGGTCAACTGCTTAGCAGCAGGAACATCAACTCCACGCTAGGAAACAGTACCTTACGAAGGAGGGTTTGCAGAGGCACACCACAAGGTGGGGTGCTATCACCCCTTCTATGGAACCTAGTGGTGGATGAACTCCTGTCAAAAATAGAAGCGACTGGCTGCAAAGTCGTAGCTTATGCCGACGATGTTGCAATAGCAATATCGGGAAAATTTGTTAACACCCTATCGGAAAGACTAAACTTTGCCCTAGGTATTCTTACCAAATGGAGCAAAGAGTGTGGTCTGAAGATCAACCCGCAAAAGACGGAATTTATGCTCTTCACAAGAAGGTACAAAATTCCACGATTTGTCCCACCTAAGCTTGAGGAGATAAGTCTCAACTTATCTCATCAGGTCAAATATTTAGGTCTAATTCTGGACTCTAAACTCGCATGGAAAGCGAACACAGCAGAAAGAGCACGCAAGGCTGCATGCGCAATCTACTGCTGCAAACGAGCTATTGGGAAAAGGTGGGGATTAAAACCCAAAATTGTATCATGGCTCTATACGGCGATAGTGGAACCAATCCTTCTGTATGGCGCAGTTATTTGGTGGCCTGCTATGGCGAAAGCATCAAATGTAAACCTGCTGAACAAGGTCAGAAGGAGTGCGGCTATTGCAATCACCGGGGCTCTACGGACTACCCCGACAAAGGCATTATTTATGCTACTAAATTGGCTTCCGACAGAGCTACTTACGAGACAGCAGGCCAAGTGCACTGCTGTTCGATTAAAAGCTCTGCGACTATGGCATGAGGATAACTTTGGTCACTCCACAATACTACGGAGGGATGGGCCAACGTCAGGGAAAGTGGACCTTGCATCTCCGATTCCCTGTTTTCACCATGGTTTCAGGACAGTCATCCCGAATAGGGAGGACTGGACCACAGAAAGAGATGGGATACAGGAATCGGTCGACATCTACACCGATGGATCAAAAATGGAGGGAAGAGTTGGCTGTGGCGTGTTCTCAGAACAGCTAGGCCTGAAACTATCCTTCCGATTACCAGACCACTGCAGCGTCTTTCAGGCAGAGGTCATTGCGATTTATAAGGCAGTTGACTGGCTGAGAAGTCAGAAAATTTCCACAAGAAATTTAAACATCTTTTCTGACAGTCAAGCTGCCATCCAATCATTATCCAGCGTGTATACTTCATCTAAAATTGCGATGGAATGCCGCTCACAACTGAACGTGTTGTCGCTTCACTGTGAAGTGATTCTTTGTTGGGTACCGGGGCATAGTGATATACCTGGAAACTGCGAAGCAGATGCCTTAGCGAGAGCTGGCACCGAGCTTCAGGAATATGCACTTAACCCTGAAGTCGGCCAACCTCTGGCTTCCATAAAGCTAGGATTTAAGCAGCACTACGTGGAGGCTGCGAATAGGGCCTGGCTGCTCGAAGAAACCTGTAGCACAACCAGGCAAACTTGGCACGCACTGTGCTCCAGGCGCACCAAGCGGCTCCTCAACATAAGCCGCGACACCCTGAGTTCCGTCGTTTCCGTACTAACGGGACACTGTTTGATCGGCAGACACGCAGAAAGACTGGGTGTCCCTTTCAATGATTTCTGCCGAAGTTGCAGATCAGAGGAAGAGGAAGAAACCATTAAACACTTTCTGTGTGAATGTCCGGCGCTGTCCAGGAAGCGCATGCAAACCTTGGGCACACCCTTCCTAGACAACCTCACGGAAGCAGCCGATTTGGACATTGGCTGCATAGCCGGCTTTATTCGAGAATCTGGATGGTTCTCGTCATCCCGCAGGTTCTAGTGCCGCCCTTATATTCTGTGGTATCACAATGGGCCTCTCGTGGCCTAAGTGAGCTACCTTTGGATAAAAGGGGGCTGCCACTACAACCAACCAACCAACCAACTAAATATTGCAAATAAGAAGACCGAATGTGAAATCCATAATAGAACGTACGATTCTCACAAACAGCTGAACAACAGAATGTAGAATAGAGAAAATTGGGCAACGTCTCAGGACAAAACTCGATTTGAGGCTCTGTTGTTAAAGCAAAACATGCAATTAACTTTAACGGAGTTAAAAATCTATTTTTTACGATACTTCTCGTTTGAACGCATTGGATTCAAAAAGAAATTCCACAAGAAAAAAAAACATGGATTTTTCCAAGAATTAAACTACATGCAGTTGTTTGGTGGCCAGCTATTGCGAAAACATCCAATGCAAACCTACTAAACAGGGTCAGAAGGATTGCAGCTATTGCAATCACCGGGGTCTTACGCACTACACCGACAAAGGTACTGTTTTTATTAAATTGGCTTCCGACTGGGCTCCTTACGAGACAGCATGTCAAGTCCATGGCGATTCGATTAAAAGCACTACATCTCTGGCACGAGGGAGATATTGGCCACTCAACCATACTTCGGAGGGATGGACCAATGCCACGGGAAGTAGACTTGCGTCCCGGATTTCCTGCTTTCATCATGGTTTCAAGTCAGTCATCCTAAGCAGGGATGACTGGGCAATAGAAAGAGGAGGAATGCAGGAATTGGTCGACATCTACACTGATGGCTCCCAAATGGATGGAAAAGTTGGGTGTAGCGTTTTCTCAGAACAGCTAGTCCTGAAACTATCCTCCCGGCTTCCATACCACTGCAGTGTTTTTCAGGCAGAGGTCATTGCAATATAAAAGGCAGTAGACTGGGTGAGAAATCAGAAAATTTTCATAAGAAACCTGAATATTTTCTCTGACAGTCAAGTTACTATCCAAGCATTATCCAACGGAACACCTCATTCATGATTGTATTGGAGAACTGTACGCAACTGAACATGCTGTCGCTTTACTGTGAAGTGATTCTACACTGGGTCCGTACGGCCATAGTGATATACCGGGAAACTGGGAAGCCTTAGCGAGAGCTCACTCACTCACATCCCAAGTTGGCCAACCTCTAGCTACCATAAAGCTGGGACTTAGGCAGCATTGCATGAAGGCTGCAAATAGGGCCTGGTTGCTGGAAGAAACCTGCTGGACAACTAGGCAAACTTGGAACGCACTGAATCCCAGACGCACCAAGCAGCTCCTTAACACGAGTCGTAAAACCTTGAGTTCTCTCGTGAGTCGTGACCATACTGACAGGGCATTGTCTGATTGGCAGACACGCAGATAAATTGGGCGTTCGATTCAACGATTTCTGCCGCAGTTGCAGATCGGAAAAAGATGAAGAGATAATCCAACACTTTCTGTGCGAGTGCCCAGCATTGTCCAGGAAACGCATGCAAACCTTAGGCTCACCCTTCCTGCACAGCCTCACGGAAGTAGCTGATTTGAACATCGGCTTCATACGAGAATCTAAATGGTTCTCGTCATCCCGTAGGTTATAGTGCCGTCTCAATCTTCTGTGGTATCACAATCGGCCTATTGTGGGCTAAGTGAGCCATCTTTTGATAAAAAGGTCTGCCACTGCAACCACCCAACCAACCATGACCAATGCAAAAGAAACCAATAAGAAAGATTCTGATTTTATTTCATGAAATGAAAATCCAAAATAAACATTAATACTGGATATTTCTAAAAAAACTGTTTGTGCCGAATATTTAGCATAAATATATGCGTAAAACTCTGGTACGTTCGTAACTAGACCACAAGAAATTAATGTTGTCATCCTTTTTTTGCAAACTGCAACATATCGTCTTTTTTTATTAAAAAGTTGGGCAAGGTATGTTTAGAAATTTCTTCCTGCCATTTTTTTCTCTTTTGAAGTGTTGAAAAGAGGAATTCATTTCATAATATGAGATAAAATCGTAAATTTCTAAATTTTAAGGGGGCAAAAATTAGTTTTCATACAATATGCAAATTGCTATTGGTTTTAAAAATATAAGTAATTTAAGTGTGCAAACCAGATTACATAAATACATACATAATTCAGGATTGGGAATTCATTGTATTATTTCCCGGCTAAAAATTTATTGATATTTTATATGTATGCTTTTTTTCTGGATACAATTTGATTAGTGGGTCCTTGTAGTTTTTTGCTTGCACTCTTTGTTAATTCTAAGCAACAACAGGCAAATGGATGTGGTTTAGCCAATAAAAATATTGCATATCAAACGAAAGCTTTCACTAGGAAAATAGCCGAACGTTACCATTACCTCTCATTGAAAAGAGATCCTTTTAATATCCCGTTTCAAGGGTGAAAAAATGAAAATTGCTACTATATCCGATGATCGAGATTTCGAGACAAGCTCTTGGGATTTTACTACCTTTTCCGATGGAACTAATAGAATATAAATTAAAAACGAGCCTTCAAGCAGTAAGTACAGATGATACTTAACAGAATTTCTTCCATCTGTATCTAAATGCAATCATAGGTACTTACCGTTCAGCAAAGGACCCCATATTTCGGATACTGAGTCAACAAAAGTCAAAGCTGTCTTGAAGCATCCAATTTTTTCGGTTTCAGAATACGGAAACTGATTCCATTGCCATTCAAGACGATTCAGAATAACTGCATGAGGGAGTCGCACACCTAGTTGAGAAATGAACTTTGTATTTTCAGAATATTTAGGCTGCAACCCAAATACGCTACCTTTTGGAACGCCCGTACTGCCCGATGTGTAAAGCACTATTGCCAGGCCATTGTTGATATCAGTTAGCGCTTCGCTGTCTTCAATGTTCTCGCTGGAAGGCCGCTGGCCTTCTTCGAAGCAGTCTTTAACGGCCATAGTGAATGACGGTTCGAAGCGTTGTCTTTGAACCGAGTCGTCACATATAATAAAGAATGGTTGGGCCTCCTTTCGAATGTGCTGCACTCGGTTGATAGGAAACGATGGATCGATCGGTAGGTAGGCTGCTCCTGCTTTCCAAATTGCCAACAACACCGTAATTAGTTTGTCGCTGGGATGCATACACACCGCAACAATCCAGTCTCCATCTCGATTTGGCTCTAACTTATGTGTTTCGACTTTCTCCAGGATCAGCCTGGCAAGATGATTGGCATCTTCGTTCAGTTTTGAATAGCTTACGTCCAGTGGATTTAGTCGTGCATCTTCTAGGAAAGAAAGAGCTGTTTTGGAGCTGTTTGCTGCGACACAGGATTCAAATATCCGATGTAAGGCCTTGGGTGAAAGTTCCCGTTGAAGGCCTTTTATGATTGAAAGTTGTGGCAAGGATCCCATGTCGGTGAAATTTCAATGTTTGCAGATCTGCGAAAAAATACAAATTTCTGTTTAAATTGCAGTGTAATAAATGGTTAAATTTGACTAGGAGACGTAGTACTTTTATTGCGTTGCATATTGTCACGCTACTCTATAAACTTTGTTCCATACTTTTTTGTGTATAGTAAAGCTTGGAATATAACTTTAAAAAACGTTTTTTTTTGTAATTGAAGCATCAAACGCTTGATTTACCGGTCTCGCTTGAGATTCTTCAAGGTGACTTTTCATTCTACGTGGGGCTCAGAGTGACAGAATCATTTCTTCGAGTCCGCGAAACATTCTACGAGCGTTTTGAATTGCGTGAAACATTTCGCTGATTTCGAGTGCCACGTAAAGTTGGCGTAGCCAGTGCATCCATTCTTTAAATTTGCGTATGCGTAACGTGACCCAGCACCGCTGACCCCCGCACCCCTTTACCCGCCCGCGCGCCACAACGACTTTAATGCTTGTGTGACAAAAAATAGAATTCGTCATTCATACGTTTCGCGCCGTGTTTGACTCGTGTGCTGATTCTTCACTTCACATTGGTAAAATAAGGCGCCTCACGCACTCATAACGAAAATATGTATTTACATTTTGGATTGAATCGAGTTCTGTTCCATGGACTAGAGTACTTAATCCGTAAGTCAGTAAATTATAGTTAGGAACCATCCATTTATTAGGTAACGCTTCAAAGAGAAGGAGGGGGAGATGGGTATTTGAAAATATTTCTAAGTGTTACATGGAAGGAGGGGGTCCAGCATATTATTATGTAACAAAATTTAAAATTAGTTGAAATAATTTAGCTAGTTAAATAGAAAATAAAAAAAGTTTTTTTTGGTTAACAGTACTTACCTTTTTCATATTTTGTGATTAAAATATTTAAATTCAAAGGGTGGTACGATAAATTTGTCACGTAATAAAAGGGGGGTGTCTTTGAAAATGTTACTAAGTGTTACATGGGGGTGGGGTGAGTAAAAATACTTTAAAAATTGCGTTAAATAACATATGGATACCACCTTAGCAAACTAGTAAAAAATTAATAGGTGAAGTCTTGCATCCAAATGTTCAATACTTAAAGCTGAATGCGTTCATTTTGACCCACTGTCTGCAATTCGTGTTAAATGTTGATAAATTTTATTTTCTATTCATTAATTTTCATTTTTAATAATTTTATATATATTTCATACTACTGAGCACACACACACTATTGCGAGTTTCAATCAACTAAACTCTGCTAGTGAGAGGTTCTTGTAATTGGAGCGTGTGCTACAGTTTATTATAAAATTTAATCTATCAATTAAATATGTGAGTTAATTCAATTATCGACCTTTTTACTCGTCGCCTGGGCAACTAATTATCACCTAAAATAACGATTCTAGTACATATAATACGTATGAATTTTGGTTACACAATAAAACCTTAAAAATTTATTATACTTGTTTGTTATTAACTTCCCAGTATATGGGAAGTTCTTGTAATCGCCTCAAAAATCGAAATTGAAATTTTCAACATATCTTTACGCTTTGAGGTCTTTAGAGTATATTTTAAGTGTTTTTAGAAAGAAGTATGTATATGTGTGTGTGTGTGCGTATATACATACGTACGTGCGTTCGGGGACAGTTTTTTGTACGAGCATAACTCACGTAAACAAAGTCGTATCGACTTTCCGGAGGTGTTAATTAAAGTGTCTTTGTAATGTTAAGAGCTGCTTAGCTTTTGGGACACTTTGTCACGTTTTTGTTTTGACCCTTTGAAGGTCATTTCTGTGATGCGCTATATCTCGCGAACCAAACATAGGATTTGCATCGTTAAGGTGTCGATTGAAGCATATTAATATTTTTGTGATTATATCAAATTTTTAAAAAAATTGTTGCAGCCTTTTTTTTATTTTCTTAAAAAAAGAGTGCAAAAATTAGGGCTTTTCATGAACAATAAATTTTTAACATGTTTTGCAAAACACAGTAATCAATGTTTATAATATTTATATACTCCAGTTTTTGTAAAAAAAAACCATCAAACCTTTTTTCCTTGATTACAAAAAATATTAAATTAAAATTAAAAATCATTAAAAGCCACCATGACCTTCAAGGTCATTTAAGTCATTCACTATATGTTGCGAACCAAATATAATATTTGCATAATTAAGGTGTCAATCGACGCTTATTTATATTTTTGTGAAGTTTTTAAATTTATAAAAAATCGTTAGAGCCGTTTCTTAATTTAATAAGAGAAAAAAGTTGCGAAAAATTTAAACTTTTTTTTCGTAAAAAATAAATTTTCAACCTGATTTGCACAACACAGCAACAAATGTTTATAAAAATTATAAATTCTTATTAGTTGATGTAGAGAAACCAGTAAAACTTTCTCCCGATTACAAAAAAAAATTAAATAAAAAATTAAAAATCATTCAAAGTCACCATGTGAAAAGGGTTCATATGAATGTTATTACCTGTTAACTCTTATTCTAAAGACATCGTTGTTAAGTCAATCAAAGTTTATTGATATTTACATAATTTGAGCAGATTTTGAATAGTTTTCACAATGTTTTAATTTTAATAAAAAAACTGCTTAAATTTTAAAAACCAACAAAATTTCAATCAAATTTGCATTGACCAACTGAAAATAAGAAATATTTATTAGTCTTATTGATGTAAAATCGTGAAAAAATTTAGTGATTATGCTGAAGCCATGACAATTTTGAACAAAATCATTCAAAATGGCCACCACGCGAGGATATCTCTTCAGTGGGCGGATTAACAAAAACTGCATTCATTTTTGATAGCGCTCGTTGTCCTTCAAGCATCGATATAAAAATAATAAATAACGTAAAAAAAGTTTTGCAACCCCCCCCCCCCATTAATCCACGTCAATATTCAATTAAACAAATCCACCCCCCCCATCCACCAAAAGCCCTTCGTAATCAGTGGAAGCTCCCGTAAATGATATGATAAATATTAACTCATTCCTATTACTGTTCTGAGAACCTCATTATTATTATTTAAAGTAGCATTGTTTTCATAATTATTATTGCGTTGAATATTTTTAATATTTATGAAGTTATTATTGGGAAGTTCACCGTGTGGACCTCAAGGGTCGCACCTCGCGGCTTGTTTTTATATAGATTTGATGAGAATGACGCTTATTTGATTCAGATTTAGAAAGAGGAATAAAAAAATAAATAAATAAAAATAAGTGTCTTCTCTTCTTCACGACTCATTCATTGGATTACTAGCAGGGCTGGTGCACTTTCATGCAAGAACCCTACCATTACCTCAATAATAAATGCTTCTTTCTTAAATCAATGCGATAAGCACGGAGACATTTTGCATACGATTTGCAATGTTTTACTAAAAAAAAACAACTTGTTTAGCAACTGCCCGAATAATTTAGTATTTTTAATAGAATTATCACGTATTTTGTCAGCGACATTCACGAATTTTAACTAATTTTATTTCCGGTACAAGAAAAATTGATTTTACTCATTGATTGACATCTTTATGAAAACTAAGAACTAGTTTCAGTTCGGCACTTTCTGTTCAAAATGGATAAGACAAGATTTGTTCGTTGCGCGACTGTTTATAAGGCATTTGATGAATGCATATACACTGGTGAGAAAAAGTTTTGAAGCATTGATATTCTGCTTCTAAGAAAAAAATGAAATATTTCTCTTTACGGCATTGATTGAAATAATTTCTTTATTAATCTTGAATTCAACACTAAAATAAATTCATTGTACTGCCCATGACCACCAAAAATGGTGTGAAAAAGTTTTGGCACATTATGCCGACTGATTCTTAGAAAAACAACAAAAAACAATTTTCGACACAGTAACTGGTGTAAACTCAACACCTAAAATCTAGTATGATATCCTTTGTGCTTGATCATTTCAAATTGACGGGGCATAGACTCTACAAGTTTTTTCAGAAAACCTTTTGGAATCGTCCTCCATTCTGCTTCTATAGCTTTTCTTAAGGGGTCTATGCTCTTTATAATTTTCAAAAAATCGACTTTGTTACAACGTTTACCTTTTTGGGAAATATCATATTATTAGTTGATGAAATCTCGGGAACTACTGAACCGATTCTCACCAATATTTTAGCAAACATTCTTTATGACTACAGCTACAGCGCAGAAAAGTAGGTTTTTTCAAAATTTCGATTTTAAAAAGGTTTTTGGCAAAACACGGTGAAAAGAAGCATGTTTTTTTCGTAATTTTTCGAAAAATGGCCGCCATTTTGTCAATTTTGTAAAAATCGAAAATCTCCTTATTCGCGCTGAACTAAACCTATTTGATTTTTTTTTGTTTTAGATCAACCATCGCAAAAATTCCATCAACGGCAATCAATCAGCATTTTCATTGATAAAAACTCACATAAATGAATAAAATTTCGGGAGTGTGTTTCTTGAGTGTAACCACCTTGTAAAGATGATGGATCGCCATGTAATACGTTAGGATCGCCGAGTGAAGATACGCGTTGTCTAAGTGAGGACTCACGTTGTCTTCTGAGTCGATACTCCTGTAAGGTGATGGTCTTCACTCTTCTAAAGATATGATCTTGTCAACATAGAGAAGTAAAAGAAAAAGATTCGTTTCACCTACAGGCATCTCTTGGGTTGCCACATATTTGGCGCAGTCCGAGTGGACAGGCAGCCGATATTTCTAAAAAAAAGAATTGCCAATGTATCAGGCAATTTACTGTCTGCCAAATTGTATAGGCAGTCGAGTTGCCGAATAGTAGGCAACGTTTACTAAATAACAACCAACTTGTTGTACTAGGAGTACACTAATTCTTCTGAGCCACAGCTCAGTCAGTTCTTTTATTGAAAAAATTTCGCTTACTGTTTATGTACATTAAATTGCTTATCATATAAAAATCCCTACTCTAGTCTTAAATCTATTTACCCTAACCAATCGATCGCGATTCAAATTAATTCTCACGGAATTCGTTAACTTGCAATATTGCAATATTGCTTACACTAATGCACTTTGCGTTGTCCCAAGTATGTTTTTGTTTACTCTAGGTTCAGTGATCCTCTAGAGTTTCACACGGTTGTGAGAAAGGGAATTTTGAAACTACCATATCGATCATGGAGGTTTAGATCTTTGCTAAAAGATAATTGGGACATTTTTGGGAGTTTGGAAGCTTAGTTGTGTATAGGCTAGTCCCAGGTTGGAACTAGGAATACACTACAACCTGTATCAATATTTATAATTGAAACCTATCTAAAAAATTATTAAAAATAACCCGTTTTTACACTGCTAAACGACTCCTTAAATCTGGATCACTTTTTGGATTTCCTGCTTTCCTTGCATGTTTTTCTAAATCATCTTAAAGCTACACAATCAGGTTGAGATCCGGAATTTGCGGTGATTTTTCCACAGCATGTGGACAGATATATAGCAGCCAGTTGCAAACAATCCACGTTTTATGTTTGGGACCGTTATCTTGGTAAAGGTAAAAATCATTAGCAACTGCTCTTAGTTCTCAGCTGTTTGTTTTAAATTTCTTTTGAAATTTTCAAACATTCTTCTTTATCTATAGTTGCTCCGACAAATTTTCAATCGCCCAACCCATTGTAGTTCATAGCGCCCCACACCACTACACTTTTACCACCGTGCCTTACTGCAAAACTGGGATTTTTTTAATCTAGTTCCATGTTTACTTTTCTCCACATTTTAACATGCTTCTTGTCACTGTTAAATAAATTGAACTTGTTTGCAAAAATAACCTTTTCGAAAACTCTGTGTCCTTGTTTTCGTACTCTTTCGCGAAATTCAATCTTTTTGTTTTGTTAATGTTACTTAAATGCGTTTTCGTTAATTTTCTTTTGTAATTTTTGACGAATGCCTTTATTTTCTGCTAAATTTCTTGGACTTTAAAGCTTGCTCACAAAGAGAAGTACGGCCTCGTTCTCTCAGATCTGGATGAAATTTGGCATATGAGTCCGGCAAGGATTTCGTTGCGAGTACAGCAATCCAAAATTATCGAACTGATAAACAATTACGTCCCTAGTATCTATTATATGCCACAACTACTGAGCACCATAGCATTTATGGCTAGTTACGATGTGCGCCGCCCTGGTTTATTGCTTTTCGCCAAATTGACTATGAAACAGAAGAGGCCGCAAAGTAGATTCTAAGAACACAGAATGATCCTATTAGTAGCTAGGATTTTGCTTCGATTACAAAAATTTGTAATAATCCAATCGTTCAACAATGAGTTTTTAGTATAATTTACATTTCTAAATGAACGAACAGTTCGCTGATTTCTAAAAATAAATGTATTTATAGTTGCACATTGTTGATTTACCTTAAAACTAAATGCACGCCGAATTTCATCCAGATTTGAGAGGACAAGGTCGTAACTTCTTCTTGTCAGTTGAATTTACTTTGGAATTTTGTTTAATTTCCCGAATTATAAATTTTTCATAATATTTTGTCATTTTTTTGGGTTGTCCAGAACGTGTCTTATCTTCGGCAACATCATCTTCAAAATTTCTTACACAGATATTACACACTGTGGTCACAAGACATTTGAAATATCGGCGATTTCTCGTAAGATTTTGCCCTTTTGGAGATGATAAATAGCTAAAAACCGGATGTTAATGTTCGTATTTTGACCAGTTTAACGATATTTATAAAAAGTTTATTTGGAAACATTTTCGATGGACTTCTTCAACTACATAAAAGCGTTGCAAAACCTTTTCACACTATTTTTGGTGACCTTGTTCAGATTTATGGATTTAGATTAGTGCTGAATTTAATATTGGAATTTTGTTCGGTTTATTTTGAAACATATTAATGAAGACATTATTTTAGTTAATAACTAAAATGAATACTCCAAATGAATATGTTTTATTTTAATTAACTCAACCCCAAATATCAATGTTCCAAAACTTTTTCTCACCACTGTACGTAGTTGGAAAACAAACAGCACCCGACATACGGAGCTCCAGTGTGTGGGCAGCTCGTTTCCAATAGACTAATAACGAAAAGAAGACAACAACAATCTATTTGCAATCAAAACATGGGGACCAATGAGGAAATTGTTAATTTAGTTGGACAAATTAGCTGCTGTGCTGCCTTTTTCCGATGCAATTTAGCAATAGCGAATCGAGTTCTTTGCCATGTGTCCTCCATACGCGTCGAGGTTCATTGTTGTATTACGCGACCTTGGGCCAATGGGCATTGGGAGAGTGGATCCATTGATGGCTTTTGCGAAACGAAATAATCATTTCCATTGGGAATTGTAATTAATTGTTTGTTCCGCTTTCTTGGCTTCGGACTGAAACGCGGGGATGTTTCCTGAAATCACAATTGACTCGACATACTCATATTTTATTGTTGGATGCAGCACAAACAATATGACACATTTTTTGAATAATTTATTATTCAATTAAGATTTGGCATCATTCTTTGCGGCGTCATCTTTCTTTGGAGCTATAAAGAATTTATACTCTTGTTTCACTTGGAAAATAGAAAGATGGGAAGTGGTTGTAGAAAAAATAGGAAAGAACGTGAAACTTTTGTCTGAAAATTTCTGGAACGTGGATCATGAATCAGTTAAAGTCGTGAAAGAAAATGTGGGGAAATTGTTTAATACTTTGAAAAACATGTAAGTCCACCCTAAGCACATCTTGATGCTAAATTAGCAGCAGGCTAATCCTTTCCAACTATTTAAAATTTTCCCTTTTTGATTTAGGTTTCTAATAACATCTTAGTCTCTAAAAAAGATTTTGGATAAACAGCTTACCAAACTATAAACCCTGAATAAGTTTCTAATGTTTTTTTTATTTTTAATTTAATTGTTTTGGTAACCACGAAAAAAAAATTTACTGATTTTTACAAAAACTATATAAAGTAGAGTAAATAAATTTTATAAACATGGATTGCTGTGTTCTGCAAATCAAGTTAAAAAAAGATTTTTATGATATAAATCCTATTTATTTGCACTTTGTTTTATTAAATAAAAAAAGGGCTCCCAGTTTTTTAAAATTTAATTTAATCATAGTACAATTGAAACATCGCAAATTAGAATGAATATCGTACGTGTAATTTTTAATCATGGTTAGCTTTAGGGTAGACTAAAAAAGGTTAGCGTTCTAGGGTTAAAATTCTAATTTCCGATATTTCAATTTCATTATTTCGTAGATCAGTTTACTGAAAATATACAAACGGCATCAAGGCTCGCACCCGTAAATTGTTCCTTTACTTTACCAAAAATGATAGCTAAACTATATTCTGATTAAAGCCAACACCAGAAACTTTAAACAAGCCGCGAGGTGCGACCCTTGAGGTCCACACGGTCAACTTCCCAGTAATATCTACATAAACATCAACAACATTAAACACAATAATAATTTTGAAAATACTACTACTTTAAGTAATAACAATGCGAGGTATTCATAACAGTAACAGGAATGAGTTAATATGAATAAAATCGTCTACGGGAGGGTCCATTGATTACGTAAGGTTTTTGGTCGTTGAGGACAGATTGAATATTCACGCGGATCAATCGGTGGGGGGCTTTTTGGTCTTGAAAATTTTGTATATGCAGTCAAAAATAGGTTCAATTGCATGTAAAAAGTGAAATGTATTACAAATGATGATGGTTATTGAAATCTTACGATTACTAAAGAATGAATCTACTAAAAACTACAATTTTTTATTCGATGAAAGCTTTTTAAAGCATATGATCTTGCAAAGTATTGACTACAAAACATTTTACCATTCAAAGCGTTGATACCGCAAATGCAAATTTGATTGAAATTTTGTTGGTTTTCAAAATTTAAGCAGTTTTTTTAATTAAAAGACTATAAAAACTATTAAAAATCTGCTCAAATTATGTGAATATTATAACACTTTGATTGAATTTACAACAATTTTGTTAGAATAAAAGATATAAACTAATATCATTCGTATGAACCCTCTTTACATGAATGATTTTTTATTTTTTATTTAATTTTTTTCATAATCATGGAACAATTTTTTGCTGCTTTCTCTTCAAAAACTGATAAGAATGTATAAGTTTTATAAACTGGTATCACTGTGCAGTGCAAATCAAGTTAAAAAAATATTTTTTTATGAAAAAAAACAAAATTTTTCGCATTTTCTTCTATTAAACTAAAAAAATGGCTGAAACGAATTTTTATAATGTTGAAAACTTCACAAAGATGTTAATATACGTCAGCTGATACCATATTGATGCAAATATTATATCTGGTTCGTGAGATCTAGTGAATGATAAAAATGACCTTGAAAATCATGATGACTTTTAATGATTTTTAATTTTTAATTTGATTTTTTACATAATCATGAGAAAAAGTTTTGATGTTGTTTTTACAAACATTGTTTGGAATATATAAATTTTACAAACATTGATTACTTGGACTTGAAAATAAAGTTAAAAATTTATTGTTTATTAAAAAAAACCCAATTTTTTGCACTTTTTTTAAAAAAATTAAACAACGGCTCCAAGAATTTTTTTAGGAACTTGATAGAATCACATTAATGTTAATACGCGTCAATTGATACCTCAACCATGCAAATCTTACGTTGGGTTCGCGAGATATAACGCATGACAGAAATGACCTTGAAACGGGCCAAACACCAAATCCCCCCCACCGAAGTTTCCCAAAAACTAATCAGCTATTCAAATTGCAAAGACGCTTCGATTGACACCTCAACGAAGTCAATACGACTTTGTTTACGTGAGTTATGCTCGTAGAAAAAAGTGTCCACGAACGTACGTACGTACGTACACACACACACACACACACACATCTCCCTTTCTAAAAACACTTTATATATACTCTATATACCTCAAAACGTAAAGAAATGTTGAAAATTTCAATTTCGATTTTCGAGGCGATTACAAGAACTTCCCATATACTGGGAAGTTAACAAGGCAACATTAACCCCTGACGGCATAGATTTTTTGTTTGCTTTTAAACTCTGTTGAGTTTCTTTGATGATTGATGATTGGGAGGACTCAAAAAATATTTATTATTTAATTAGTATTTCCTAAATATACTTGAAAGTATCGTCACTAAGTATAATATGTTCCTTAAGCCCGGCGACATTTTTAAAATGAATGAGATCGGGTTTCAGTCGAACAATGAAGCTGACTTTGTATGAGCATCAAAAAGAACGAGGAATGTTCACAGGATTATATTTTGGGAGTGCGGTCATAACGTATCGATTGTCGCATGCTGCAGCGCTATACGCTCTATACGACTTTGCTTTCGTCAGATATCATTCCTAAAAAAACAACCACGAACGTACATATTTACACACATTCGTACACACACGCATACTTCTTTCTAGAAATACTTTTAAATACCTCATATGACCTTATAACGTAAAAATATGTTGACGATTTCGTTTGCGCTGTTTGGACCAATCGCTATTACTCCCCTATATGCGTCTTAGCAATAATCCGACTTGATGAGATTTTGACGAAATTCGGTTCGGCCGTTTTTTGTTTTGGCATATCCATAGTCATTTGTGTCAGGCACGATATCTCACGAACAAAACGTTGTATTCACGTCGTTGAAATATCAATCAAAGCGTATAAATATTTCAACCCTACACGGCTAATGTTAGTCTTTTCGATTAACATGGTGAACTTTTTTTGCTGTAGCCTTCTTAGTAGTAGAGGGAGCGCTTTGATACTTTGTGCCAACTCAGTCGTCAATGTGCAGTTTCAAGAAATGTTTGCGTTGTGCAAATAAGTGTAATATTTTTTTAAGTATAAGGTTCTTCTAATATATATTCGACTAATGTATAACCATAACGTAATTGTTTTTAAGAACTGTGAGTTCGCTACACATCACAACTCAAAGTTCTTAAAAAAAGTACGTTATGGCTATATATTATTATTATTATTGAAAGCCTTTATTCGCTGACCAAATACAGTACAGTTTTAAAATATTTAGGGTACTATGAGTTTTTACATTTAAATAGTCCCTACCGGTAAAATATGTACATTGGTATTCTTCAGCTACCAGTTCATTGGTCAGGTTGTCCTTTGAAATAGGCCTCCCCTTGTTTCTTCCACACATCTCTGTCACGAACTATCCTTCTCCATCCTTTTGGTAGGTCATCTTTCCATCTTTTAATTTGTCGTCATGTTTGTCTTTTCCCATTCCTAGGGTACCATTCCATTACATCTTTCGTCCAATTTTCCTTATTTGTTCTCATGATATGCCCAGTCCAGTTCCATTTGATTTTTTTGATTTTTTGTAGAATGTCGTTTACTTTTGTCCTTTTCCTTATTTTTGAAATTTTCCACCTATCCTTTAACTTTACGTTTAGCATGCTACGTTCCATACTGCGTTGGCAGACTATCAGTTTCGGGTTGTTTTTGTTCGAAACCGGCCAAGTTTGACACCCGTAAATTAGACATGGGAGTATACATGTGTTGTAGAGTTTGCTTTTAATTGACATTGGTACTGTATCATTCTTAACAATTTCTTTTAAAGACCAGTATCGTTTCCAAGTGCTACTTATTCTACTCTCAATTTCTTTAGAATATTGGTCTTTTATTGATATAAGTTGTCCTAAATAAACGTATTCATCAACATATTCGATTAACTCCTGTTCTATTTCTATGTTCTCCTTAGTTCATCGATAGTCCTGCTTTTCTGCTTTCCTTATCTAGTTGCTGTAACATAATTTGTAGTATGCCTGGTTTCTCTGCGAAAATCACAATGTCGTCAGCGAATCTTAGGTGGTTTAAGTTTAATCCATTTATATTTATTCCAAAATCTTGCCAGTATATGTTGCGGAAGATATTTTCTAACACTGCTGTGAAAAGTTTTGGGGAAATTGGATCTCCCTGCCTGACGCCTCTCTGGATTTTAAACTCTTCTCCTTGCTGTTCGAGTTGGACCTTTGCTGTGGAGTTGCTATAAATTTCTTTTATAATATTGATATATTTACTTTCTACTCCTTGGTTTTTTAGTGTTTTCCAGATATAATTGTGTTTCAGAGAGTCGAAGGCTTTGTTGTAGTCGAAAAATGCCATGTAATAGTGTTGGCCGTATTCGTTAAGTTTTTCTATGATCATTTTGACCACATGGACCATAGACCATGGTAGAATAATCCTGGCGAAATCCTGCTTGTTCTCTTGGCTGGTTCTCTTCTAGGTTTTTATTTATTCGGCCGAGTATTATTTTTGAGAACACTTTGTAAACATTAGACATTAGACTTATAGGTCTATAGTTCTTAATATAATTTTTGTCTCCCTTTTTATGTAGCAGGACGATAGTGGACTTTGTCCACTGAGTTGGTATTTGTTCAGCCTTTAGTATTTCATTAAATAAATTTGTCACAGGTTTGGATATTACGGTTAGGGTATCTTTCAGTATCTCATTCGAAATTTTGTCGTCTCCAGGTGCTTTTCCGGTTTTCTGCGTTTTTATAGCTCTTATTACTTCTGTTTCTAATATGCATGGTATTTCTTCTTCATGAGTATCCTTTCCTAATTCTGCCACTATTATTTTGTCTGTCTCTGTGTATAGACTTTTGTAGAATTCTGTGGCTACTTTAGCTATCGATAATCGTTTTGTTGTGACTATGTCGTTTTTCTTTGTACTCTTGATTTTCATGTTAGGTATCCATTGTGTGTATTCTTTTAGTTGTTTTAACCCCTTTTTGACTCCACCAGTTTTCTCTATTTGTTGTCTTAATACATTCAGTCTCTCTATCTTCCTGTGGTTTCGTATTGATGTTTGAATTTGTTTGCTTATTTGTGTTATATTTTGTCGATTATCTTTTCGTTTTTCTAGCATTATTTTCCTTTCGTTCAATAATTGTATCGTTTCTTCTCCTAATTTACTTTTCTTTTCATTTTTAATACGCATATTATTCATGTTAATCAGTGGTTTCTCCAGAAAATTATACTTTTCTTGAAGTGTTTCGTGTCTCTCCATTCGTTCTAAAGTGTTTCCTAATTTATGTAAGTTATTTTGTGGTATAAGCGTTGTTATTATCCTGTTTTTAGCTGACAAACTAATGTTTCTTCTAGATTTGCTATCTTCTATATATGCTACATATTAGTATTATTTAAGTGTAAGGAAATAGCTACACATCACGTTTCCTTCAAGGGCGGAGCCATCAATTGACTAAGGGCGAGGGGTCACTGCTTGAAAATCACAATAAAAGAAGACGATATTGCAAAAAAATCGTCAAAATCACTAGCTTACCTAGGCTCAGCGGGGGGGTTCTTAACCCCCATGACCCCCCCCCCCTTGTAACCGCCCTTGCAACACACTTGAAGGTAATTATTTTTGGTTTTAGGTGTAAAAATGTCTAGAAAGCAATCATACGAAATGGAGACATGTACAGGAGAAATTATTGTTTTAAATGAAGAAAGCAACCAGACTGATAGTCACTAGGATTCTGCGTGCAGTGAAGATGAAGATTGCTTAGAGGTGGCAGAAAGCAGCGAAACGGATGAGGACTTATTGCTGGAAGACCCAAATCAATATGATGGTTCTTCTTCAACTTCTTTTGTGCCAACTACTGTAAGAAGTACTCAAAGCCTCCAACAGGATAGTCCACAACAGCCAGGTAGTTCTTCCATTATTAACTTCCCAGTATATGGGAAGTTCTTGTAATCGCCTCGAAAATCGAAATTGAAATTTTCAACTTTTCTTTACGTTTTGAGGTCTATAGAGTATATATAAAGTGTTTTTAGAAAGGGAGACGTATGTGTGTGTGTGTGTACGTACGTACGTATGTACGTCTGTACGTTCGTGGACAGTTTTTTCTACGAGCATAACTCACGTAAACAAAGTCCGATCGACTTGGTCAATCGAAGCGTCTTTGCAATTTGAAGAGCTGATTAGTTTTTGGAAAACTTCGGTCGGGGGGGTTTGCTGTTTTGTCCGTTTGAAGGTCATTTCTGTCATGCGCTATATCTCGCGAACCAAACATACGATTTTTTTGAAAAAGGTGTCAATCGACGCGTATTTACGTTTGTGTGATTCTATCAAATTTTTAATAAAATTCTTGGAGCGGTTTTCAAATTTTAAAAATTAAAAAGTGCAAAATATTAGGTTTTTTTTTCAAAAACAATAAATTTTTAACCTTATTTTCAAGTCTTAGTAATCAATGTTTATAAAATTTATGTACTTAAAACAATGCTCGCAAAAACGTCATCAAAACTTTTTCTCGTGATTACGTAAAAAAACAAGCCGTTAGGTGCGACCCATGAGGTTCACACGGTCAACTTCCCAGTAATATCTAAAAATATATTAAAAATATTAAACACAATAATAATTATGGAAATAATACTACTCCAAATAATAAAAATGTACTTCTCGTAAAATTGATTACGTATGGATTTTGGTGCATTGGTTTGATTGATTATTCACGCGGATAAATCGGAGGGGGGACAGGTTACATAGCAGTTTTTCCATTAAAGTTAAAACATGGTGCTGTGAAGCTTATTGAAAATCTTCTCAAATTTTGCAAATATTAATAAACTTTGATTGACTGATTAAGGTATTATGATTCGAATGAACCCTTTTTACATGGTGACTTTGAATGATTTTTTATTTTTTATTTAATTTTTTTGTAATCATGAGAAAAGTTTTTGATGGTTTCTCTACAAAAATTAATAACGTTTTATAAATTCTACAAACATTTATTATCACGATGTGCAAATCAGGTTAAAAATGAATCTTTTTATGAAAAAAACACTACTTTTCGAATTTTTTTAAATAAATTAAAAAAACGCTTTAACGATTTTTTAAAATATAAAAACATCATAAAAATGATAATACGCGTCGATTGACACTTTAATGATGGAAATATTATATTCAGTTCTCGAGATATAATGAATGACGTAAATGACCTTGAACGTTTAATGATTTTTTATTTAATTTTTTTTGTAATCATGAAAAAAACTTTGGCTGGTTTTTTCACAAGAACTATTTGGAGTTTGTAAATTTTATAAACATTGATTGCTTAGGTTTGAAAATCAGGTTGAAAATTTTGTGTTTTTGAAAAAAAAACCTAATTTTTTGTACTTTTTTAAAAAATTAAAAAACCGCTTGAAGATTTTTTTTAAAAATTTGATAGAATCACACAAATGTCAAAACGCGTCGATTGACACCTTGTTCAAAAAAATCTCACGTTTGGTTCGCGAGATATAACGCATGACAGAAATGACCTTGAAACGGGCCAAACACCAAATCCCCCCCACCGAAGTTTCCCAAAAACTAATCAGCTATTCAAATTGCAAAGACGCTTCGATTGACACCTCAACAAAGTTGATACGACTTTGTTTACGTGAGTTATCTTCGTAGAAAAAAGTGTGCACGAACGTACATACGTACGTACGTACGTACACACACACACACACACATACATCTCCCTTTCTAAAAACACTTTATATATACTCTATAGACCTCAAAACGTAAAGAAATGTTGAAAATTTCAATTTCGATTTTCGAGGCGATTACAAGAACTTCCCATATACTGGGTAGTTAATAAATTAAAAATAAAAAATGATTAAAAGTCATGATGATTTTCAAGGTCATTTTTATCATTCACTATATCTCACGAACCAGATATAGTATTTGCATCATTAATGTGTCAATTGACGTGTATTAACATCTTTGTGAAGTTTTTAACATTATAAAAATTCCGTTTTAGCCGTTATTTTTAATTTAATAGAAGAAAATGCGAAAAATTATGGTTTTTTTCATAGAAAATATTTTTTAGCTTGATGTACACAGCACAGTGATCCAGTTTATAAAATTTATACATTCTTATCAGTTTTTGGAGAGAAACCGGCAAAATTTTATTCCATGATTATGAAAAAACTAAATAAAAAATAAAAAAATCATTTAAAGTTACCATGTAAAGAGGGTTCATACGAATGCTATTACTTTATATCCTTTATTCTAAAAAAAATGTTGTAAATTCAATCAAAGTTTTAAAATACTTGCATAATTGAGCAGCTTTGTAATAGTTTTTATAGTCTTTTAATTAAAAAAACTGCTTAAATTTTGAAAACCAACAAAAATTTTCAAGATCAAAAAGGCTCCCACCAATTGATCCGCGTGAATATTCATCGACCAAAAACCTTACGTAATCAATGGACCCTCCCGTAGATGATATGATTCATATTAACTCATTCCTGTTACTGCTATGAATACCTCTCATTGTTGTAATGTTGTTGATGTTTATGTAGATATTACTGGGAAGTTGACCGTGTGGACCTCAAGGGTCGCACCTCTCGGCTTGTTATTATTGTGTTTAAGAAAGAAGACAAAGAAGAAGAAAAAAGACGAAGAAGAAAGAAGACGAAGAAGAAGAAAGAAGAAGTTAACCGTGAGGACTTCAAGTGTCGCACCTCGCGGCTTGCTATTATTATTATTTCAGTTAGCGGTAAGAATGGTGGCCACTCCAAAGAGAAGAAAAAGGAAAAAGATCCAGCGGAAAAGGAAAAGGAAGAAGATAAGAAAGAGGAGAAAGAAAAAAACGAAGAGGAAAGAAAAGAAAGGGCGCGAGGGAGAGGAAAGATAAATCGGGGACGTGATGGACACGTCAGAAAACAAGGACGAGATGGATTTGGTGGAGGCAATGGTGGATTCCAGGAACGAAGAGGAAGACGAGCAAGCCGAGGAAAAGGAGGATGCGGAGATTAAGGCTTTGGTAGAGGACGACCAAATGGCGTAGACGTCTTCCTTTACCAAAGCTTTTATGGCTAAATATTAAAAATAATAAAACTAATAAATTGGTTTGTGTGAATGTTCCCAGCAAACACAAACTTTTAATTCCTGGTAGGAAGGTATCATACGAACTATCCCGCATAGCAAAAATTAAGTTAGCTGTGTGCATTTAAGTTAGCCGTGTGCATATTTTGCAACATAATGCGCGTTATTTTCTTAGAGCAAGAAATTCAAACTTACGCTTTACCAAACTATGGTTACGAGCCTATCAAAGGCACGGGCTCCAGCTTAAAATTACAAGTTGTGGAGCGTACTGTAACTCAATTACTGGTTGCAAAATGAACTGAAGTACAATCTAAGGCTGCATACAATTAAGCTCTATAACCGTGATCGTATTAACAGTGAGATTTGCTCCAACTGGTTGAAAATGCTGCAAAGATCGCAAGCATTGCAGAATCTAGAGGATCCTCACTATGAGCTTTTCGAAAATCTAAGACAATTTCATATCTTCCTTCAATTCGTTAGCCAACTGGCTGTTGTTGTTACATTGCCAAAGGATTTATTGCAACTATTATCTGTATTGCGAAAGGTAACGTGCTGCGAGCATCTGTTCCATGCAAGAGATCATACGATTAATCACCGTTCATGGTACATTTTATTGCGGGCATGTAACGAATATGATGTCGAAAACAATAAACACTGCTGATTATAAAAAGCGCTAAAATTATCCATGATCACTTTATTGCCTGGACGACCATGTGTTGATTTAACGATCCATGCAGACTCTATTCGGCGCCTCGAAATTCACTTCAAAGAACGAAGAAGTGAAATCGTGTGAGGTATTCAAGCAATGCAGTGATTCCGTTGAATACATTATTTCTAGAGTCAAATTGGTATGATTGCAACAATTATTCACGTGAGTGGAACTCATTGTTAGCAATACGTTTGTCGATGGAATATAATGAATGGTTTTAGAAGTATTCCACAATACATAAATTTTCCCCTCACTGTGAAAGGAACTGAATTATTGGTGAAATCGGAAACAATTACGTGTTGTAGGACTTCGGTCATATCCCGACGTTTTTCTCCATGCATGCATCGGAAAACTGAATGAAGTAATCAAAATTTTCATTTGTATAAAAATGGCAACTAAAAAGATGATACAATTTTTTGCTCTTAACTTTCTTAGAGTTTTCTTCATTAACCCTAGAAAGATAACCTTTTAAATACTGCGTTTAAGGTAACTAGGCGTAATAATTACTCCAACATAAAAAATAAATCATTTGTATTTTCCTCTTTATTTGTGAATTCTCTATTTGTATATAATAATGCTTTTCCCATTAAAACAACAGTAAATAGAATCTAAAAACATTCCGTTGGAGAAAAAATCATTTCTAGAACTGGGAAGGTGCACCTGGCTGGATATTTACTACGGCTAAAAGTTTTGCAGATGCAAAGTGGTTGGGTTTAGTTGTCCATATGAATTGATATTTGTGTCAAGAACATAGTCTGACAGCAATTGCTTTTGACCTAATGACCTGCCTCATGGAACAGAAAACTAGAGGAATGGTGATATCCGTGTAGAAGCGTATATGTGAGTTGGCCGACTTTCTGCAGGTGCCATCAAGCCTCTGATTGTCAATGTTTTCTAATTGTCACTTTGACAGTCCACACAACGCCGAGAGTTTTGAGAAGTTTGCCTTTCGCGCAAGTATTTTGGCTTTATATATTCTTGATAGAATAATCTACTTCACAATATTGTGTGTATATATAAACTAGTGAGAAGTGTTACTATCGACGAAAAGTGTAGAAACCAAATTTAAAGCTGCAAATTGAGTGTTATTAACGATGAAGCGTGTGGTAGCTTCTTGTGCGAAAGAATCGCCTTCTCGGCCGGCAGGAGTATCTTTTCAGTCGTAAGTATATCCAAAAGTTATGTATTTTAACTTTGCGCAAGTTAACCGAGTGTTTTTCAGTGATAAATGATTTATTGCAACAATTTCTGACAATTGCGCTGGTACTGTCAAAACTTGAACAGTGGCGTAGTCAGTATGGGCGCAAATTAGTTTGTTTAATTGGATTAAATGAATCGAAAATTTAAATTTGATTCTTTTTATTCGACTTATTTATGAAACCATAGCATGCAAGATATGAGTGTCGCCGTGATTCTGCCGAAGCCGGTCCCAAGCCCGGTGCAAAAAGAGGAAGAAGGAGGCTGAAAGTGTTTTTTTAATACAATTTATGGCATTTATTTTTGAATGTTGTATTACATAACTAATAATGTATGCGTCTAAATTTGATGTATTAGCATTGTTCCAAACATATCATGCAACAGTTGACGAAAATTAGATTTAATTAATACTTAACCTAAATATTTCTTAAAGGAGACTGAAGTTTGACCCCAGATCGCAAAAATGAATCTTTTGCCAAGGCTTCCTGTTTTATGTTCACTTAAAATCAAAAAATTACTTGTACTACTGTATGATGTGTATGTCATTTTATTCTTAATCTGAAAGTATCTCTTTCTTGGAATACAAAGTCAAAGCAACAGAGAATGCTATTTTTCATTTTGTTTTTATCTGAATACCAAATCTCAAGTTTGTAAATTAATCAATATGTTTGAAATGTTGCACTATTAATCCTTGTTTTGGAAATTCTTCCATTTAGTTAATTGCATGCTTCTCCTTAAATCTGTGAATGTCTTGCCAAGTTCAATTCTTCTGATTGTTCTTTCCGTATAGTATTGAGTTCTTTCATTGCTTCATGTTCAAGTTGATAATCGATTACAGTGCGAACCAATTTACGCTTCCCATATAGGTTCATTCAATTATATAGCTGCTATTATGCTCGTTATTTAATGTTTTCAAATTAGGTTACGCTCAATATAAGCTTTTATTTTGAATAGCAGTTATATTTTTTTGTACCTTCTTACAACCGACAGAAAATTTCAAATATATGCCCGTTTTTACTCGCATGCTATGTACGCCCTTAACGTCAGCAAGTAAGTATTAGTGTCACAACCACACTCATAAAAGTTAGCCCAATTAAAGATGATTTTCCTCTCCTGTCTTTATTACTTCTTCTTTGTGTATTTGGAGTGAGTCTTTCGCTTCAAAAGGTCCTTAAGAAATCAGCTGATGCTTGATAAACTAAATCAAAAACTGTGCAGACCAAGTAACAATTTACGTAATCGGAGCAATAAAAAATAGAAACATAAAGCTCACTTTGATGTGCAATTACACAAGTAGTTACAAGTCCTGCTTCAAGGTATCTTAAATAATATCTGTGTAATGGGTGTTCTT
Organism: Oxycera nigricornis; assembly: GCA_963942545.1. Lineage (NCBI taxonomy): Eukaryota > Metazoa > Arthropoda > Insecta > Diptera > Stratiomyidae > Oxycera > Oxycera nigricornis. The sequence continues at coordinate 83,477,301 of OZ012660.1, forward strand.
AATTACCCTGTGATCAATTATCAAAAATAATCAAAAACGTATCACTGCAATATAAACGCTGCCGATGATTTGGAACAGGTTGTTAAAGTCTATGAAAAAGGAAACCATTTCAAGTTGTTACAATGAAAAAAGTGGTCTTCTTTTCATCGAAAAGTTTGGGGAGCAGCATAAAAAGAAGACCATCCATGATCAAATAAAAGGTTCAATGTCTTGGAATTCAGTCGCTCATACTTGAGAGCTCTAAGCCTTTTTGAGTAAATTACAAATACACAAATCAAAACGCAATGTCATCCTCCGAATTGATCGTGAATAATGAATTCGTTGAATTCATCTGTTCTTCTGCAACTCATGACTTACGTCTCTTCCATACATCATGACTTTTGTGAAAATTTCAAAACCTTCCCTGGAGCATCTAACGAGGTCTACGTACGTTTGAAGGACAAGGATTGTGAAGAGTTTTAATATTCGTGCATATTCCTCCCTCTCCTCCAAGCCTCTCTCTCTCCTTCACTTTTTGCTTGAATCTTTCGCACTTTTTATATGGTTGCTTAGTACCTCCCAAGCAATGAATATGAATATAAGGGGTAGTACTGGAGTCTCCCTAATATCTTTAATCATAAAGTTTAGTATAAAAGTCTGCTACTTTTACAAATAAATCCATTCGGTTTGGCTGTCTTAGCATTGAAATTTAGTAAATTTTAGTATTCCGAGCTTTGCTTTTCAAGTAGATCTTTCCTCAGTGCTGTTTTGAAAGATGATACCTTGGTTATTTCCTTTAATTTATGGGACAAGCTGTTGTAGAAATTAGCCGCACTGTTAGCTGGATCTCTATTCAGGCGCTCAGTCCTAGCAAATTTTATTGATATATTACACGCGTTTCTCATATTATAGTGATTTTCCCCCAAATTTCTATCTAGTTTTTTCTTTCATCGTATTGTAAATTTTTATGTATGAATTTCCCTTTTTCCAAGCGAATCAATCCATTCCGGTTAATTTTTTTTTATTAATTTAAAGAGTATTTTGAAGCAATTTTAGAAGTTGCGTGGATTTTCAACAAATTTCGTGTATTTTTTTTACATTTTGATTGAATATATTTCTTCAACGTTTCAGATAAAAACCGAATGAAGACGTGACATGTTGTCGGTAACAGCGGGCAAACTTCTGATTCTTCAGTAATTACAAATTATACTAACGACCTTACCAGTCTAGACAGTCTATTTTTAAAATCGCAATTTTTTTAGGGTGAAAAAATCCATGAGCTTAAGAGTAAAAGAAAATTGAATTTACATACATATGTCCATTGGTTATGCTAGTAGGTTAACCCTTGAATGGTACACTGACCCAAATTGGGTCAACCGAAATTTTACAGGTAAGGTTTACAAAAAGGAAACGTGACCTTGAAGTTTCTTTTAAGTTTTGAAAAATCCTTTTGGTAGTTAGAAAACACTCTGCGTGGCCCACTTGCATTACTTTCGTTGAAACCTTCGAGTAGTGAATACATCTTTATTTTTTGTCGACCCAATTCGGTACAGTGTACCGAAACCGTGAATGTTTTTACTTGCATGCGTATAAATTTTCGTTGTATTATTATATTTATGCATAATAAAAAAGTTACAATATTATTTATCTGTTTGTTTGGAATATGTTTTTAGATGGCAAATAGTGATTCAGACATGTGTCCAGACTGGATGACGGACACAGACGAGTATTCAGATAGTGAAATGGTAAGTGAAGAATCTGAGTGGTGTTGGTATTCCGCAATACATTAAAGACGAGGATATTGCAATAGATGTTGAAAGTGTGTTAATAGAAAAAAATGACAGCGAAGCAGAAGAAGGTGTTCCTTCCAGGAAAACGCGACGAAGTACGAAAGCGATTCGTGGGCTTAGAGAAGGTAACAAACGTCGCAAATCTTTGTTTTCTCGAGGTGGTAGTACAAGTTTAGAATCTCAAGATCATAGTGAAACATCAGCACCTCGAAGAGGACGACCATCGAAATCTTCATTCTATGTAGGGCAAAAAGATCCAACCTTCCGTTGGTGCAAAAATGTCCCATCTCGGCAATCCGTGGAAAGTTTACGAATGCACATACTTGCAGTATTAGCTGAGGCTAAAAATGCAGAGAAGCCGATTGACATGTAGAAGTGCCTTTTTACGGACAATATGGTTGATTTAGTAGTAAAATATACAAATATTGAAATCGAAAAAGTGATAGCCCGTATAGACAATCCACAAACCTTCAATATCATTCAAGATACACAGATAAAATCAGAAACCTAACGACATCACTTTTTAAAGATTTAAGGCTTTGTCACGCTATCAAAAAAATTAGATAACTGAAGAAATAAAAATCACTTCAAAGCTACAACTCCTGCGTTTTATTTTTATTTTATGCTATATTTGTTACTTTTTATTCTTGAATTAAGGCCGGTCCAGACGCTCCGTTTTGCTCAACCTTTTGTCTGTGCAGCCTTAAGACGGAATGAAAACGTTGCAATTTTTAGAGCGTCCACATGGTGCAGAGATATCTGTATATTTCGCACAGCTTTAGTGATATCGTCATGGAGGAGGTACTACTCTGGTCAATTTTGGCATGCTGTCTTGTTAAAAAAAATAATACCGTCTACATGCGCCGATTTGTCCGCACAGTTCAAGGAAATCTATGCTCTCTGGCTCAGTTATCGTTGCAACTGTACAGTTTTCGCACCCATTTCAAAACTGCGCAGTTTTCCTATCTACACGCAACGTTTTCTCTGCAACGTTTTGAACTGTGCAGACAAAAGGTTGTGCAAAACGGAGCGTCTGGACCAGCCTTTAAATTAAATAATAATGTTTCACTCCGTTTAGTGGGCACAATTTGCAATTGGACGATTTTTTTTAGACCTAATGGTGTTCAATTATTAGAGCGAGTGAATGTGTTTAACTCTTTATATTTGTAAGTTATTTGATCTAGCGTAAAGAAATAATAAGCTATATTTTTGCGAGTAAGAATTGAAAATTTACAGGCGTTCTTGATAAGGTGGATTGGCCGACAAAGTGTAATATAACATAAAGATTAAATTAAGAAAATCATTTTTACTTTGCACCAACATCGATCACTCTTCCGTGATAAAACCATTTAATGTTAGAAGCAATGTGTTTCTTGCACTGATGAGAATCATATTATTGAAGTGCCGCCGTGTTGGATCACTTGAGTTACTCAGCTCAGCTTAGAAATGGCTGAAAATTTCTAATTCCCGTGACCTGATTGTTATTTTTTACCTTTAAATATTTTGTCAATGTGCATATACAGTGGCGGAAGAAAGTATTCGCGGATGGCGCATAAAAGAAATTAATTAAATTTTTTTGAAAATATATTAGCGAAATAAGTTAAATGACTTGCTTAAATTATTCGTTTTTACTATGTCTTTTGAAATGTAAAATTAATTTTTGAGAATATTTTTCATATGAGCTCCGGAAGATAGAAGAATCTGTTGATTTCTTAATATACCTAGAAAAAGTGTTCCCGGTCGGCTGTACGTAACAACGAAATCATAGCATGACGAGTTCGTTTTATATTTTTAGGGGAATTACATTATAAAAATGTCAACATGAGGCCGGCAGATATCAAAGACGTCAATACAGATTGTGCAGTGAAGTATTCGCGTGGATTTTGGAAAGGTTTAGTAGTGATAGAACCTTTTATTTCAAAAATGGGCCGTAAAGATTTGGAAACTACTCCAGAGGAAAGGAGAATAATTATAAACCTGAGGAGAGAAGGAAAAAGGTTTGTTGACATATCGAACGCTCTAAATAGAAGTGAGTTCACAGTGCGGAGTATTTGCAAATGGCATGAATCAACGGATGATTTTAAAAGTAAACATCCAGTATTAGCTGAACGCAAATGTCAGAAAATTGTTAGTTATATTTCAACAAATCCAACAACAACTTCTCCAGAAATCGTAGCTAACATCAGAAAAACTTTTAGTAATAAAGTGAGTGCTCGGACAGTACGCAATGTACTGAAAAAAGAAAAAGAAGCGACTAACTTTTGCAAAGGAGCATTACAGGAAAGATTTAACATTCTGGAATACTGTACTGTTCTCAGATAAGTAAATTCAACTTGTTTAATTCCGATGGCAGGCGCTTACTATGGAAAAAATCATGCACAGAACTGCAAATAAAACCAAAGACAGACTGGTAAACATGGGGTCGATGGAGTTTTGGTTTGGGTGTATATGGCATCATCGAGGGTTGGAAAACTTGTATATATCGACGGCATCATGGACAAGAATCTTTATTTGAATATCCTGAAAGATTTTTTTAAAAATCAAGGCCACAAATCAAAAAAGATAAAAGTCACTTCGGGCGTACCTCAGGGTAGTCATCTCGGCCCTCTCCTTTTCAACATTTTCGTGTCTGATTTGTCTGAAGAATTGTTGGACATACCTCATCTATTTTACGCGGATGATTTGAAAATTTATCACACTCGCAAAAAGATGTGTTGTTCCTTCAATCGAAGCTATTATCGCTTCAACAATGGTGCAAACGTAACAAACTTCACCTTAACACTAGCAAATGTCAAGTCATTAGCTTTTCGCGGAAAAAAATTCCTTTGAACAGCACATACCTTCTAAATGACAAACAACTAGCAAAAGTAGTTAGGGTCGTTGATCTCGGGGTTGTTCTGGACCAAAAATTGCGCTTCACTACTCATTACGACACTATACTAGCTAAAGCTACAAAGCAGCTCGGCTTTATTAAGAGACGCGCTAAAGAGTTTAAGAATGTTTGGGTAACTAAATCCTTGTACACTTCCCTTGTCCGACCGCTATTAGAATACGCATGTATTGTCTGGAATCCGATATTTGAGATACATAGCGACAGATTTGAATCAGTGCAAAAGCAATTTCTTCTCTTTGCCTTAAGGGATATGTACAACCCAAAATCCTTCAACCAATTGCCACCGTACATGCACAGGCTCGGTATTCTTAATCTAACCACTCTGTCATCCAGAAGAATGATCGCGTGCTGCTGCTTTGCCTGAGATGTCATTCAGGGTAGGATTCATGCAGAGTTTCTATCAAGGCAATTTATATTTAACGATATAGTCAGACAAACGAGACACACCCGTTTGCTCAAAGAAACTCAGCACAGCACAACCTATGCAGAAAATGAGCCCATCAACAGATGCTGCAAGTTATTTAACAGTATGGGTAGACAGTACACATCCAACATCACTAAGGCCTCTTACAAATTAAACCTGATAAGAGCCCTTCCGAAGCTCCCTCCACTTTCCAACTCACTTTCCTTAGTTTTATAATTACTTTTAACTATATTTTGACTGTACGTATTAAATTGTACTACATTTATGCCTTGCTTTGGCTTTAAATAAATAAATAAATAAATAAATCAGCAGCAATATGTTGGGTCTTGGTAGCAGTTATTACTTTCAACTTCAACTTTCGTCAATGGATCACGTATAATGTTCCGCATATGCTTAATACGCTCCCGCAACCCGCAGACCTCAACCCCATCGAGCACCTCTGGAATGATCTGGAAAAAGGATTCGACAGCATACCACAACAAACAGGATACAATTTAAAGAAGTTTTACAGGTGGAATGGGAAAAAACTTTCACTGATTACATAAAAAAGTTTGTTTATTCGATGCCTTATCGTCTGAATGCTGGTTTTAAGGCCCAGGGTCTCCACACTTAATACTAAATGAAATACAATTCGCAAGTTAAACTTTTCGCGAATACTTTTTTCCATTCAATTGTTTCATAAATTTCATGTTAATTTGTTTTTGCTTAAGATTTAAATGTTGTTTTGTTGGTTCAATTGTTTATTTGACATCTGTGTGAGCTTAAGAATACATTTAGTTGAACATATTAAGCTGTTTCGACTAACACAAGGAAAAAAATGTCATTTTTAGATTTATATGTAACCCGCGAATACTTTTTCCCACCACTGTATAGCTTTTAGCCAATTTATTCAGATTCATTAAAACCATCGGCTTGAAAAGTTCTTTTTGTGTACAGCTAAGCCAAGATTATAAAAACTCGTGACATATGAGCCGTGAATAAGAACCCTTCCCCCGCCTATAGTGGATTTTTCTCAGTTAGTCAATATGTAATACATTTTGAATAGAGCGACACTAACCCCTCGGCTTTGATCTTCCTAGCTTTGCTTGCATGCTAACCAAAATAACGGTCAATATGTTATAAGTTATGTATGGTTGCCACAAAGTAAACCACTATACCTAAATAATCTCAGTTATAATTTGTTTAAACATTTTAGCCAATAACTGGTCAATTTGTGAATAATTGTTTCCACCTTGCATGCTTTGTATTGAAAATTGATAGTTTCGTTTGGCATCACAAAAAAATAACCACATAAATTCTCTTAAGTGGCGCAAAAGAAATGACTTACGCCATCGATATGCAGACATTGAATGCGAAAAATTTATTTTTAGATGAAATCGTAAAGCAAATCAATTGGTATCACCTTATAAGAAACTCAATGCAAGCTCAAGGATCTTGCCATTGCCACAAGTTTCGGGGAAAAAACTTTTATTTTTCAATGCGATAGAAACGAGCTGTTGTTCCAACTGCTTTCACGAATTTAGTTAGGCGTAACACCTTTCCAATTTTTTGAAAGTTAAAATAAAGCTTAGACCGAGAAACTGTGCATCGGTATTGTACATATGTATACTTATGTATACTTCGATGTTTTGCTATTTGAAATCATTGACGATCCGTCGACAAAAACATTAAAAATCTGATTGAAAAATAGACATTCAAACGAATTCTAGAATATGTGGGCCTAAAATATTAATATATTTATCCGAATTTTTTATAAAGAGTTATAAAATGGTTTTTAGTTTAAAAAAAAATTATATTCATGATATTTTTGCCATATGCTATTCCCTCGTTAAATTAATCTTAAATCTATGAATTTTCGCAAATGTTTTAGTAAATTGTTTAAAATCGATTCAGAATTCTAAATAGTTTTTCAGCTAGGGGGCGGGGAGAAGAGGTGCAAAACGTGTCTAAAAAGCATCACCCTTATTTATATTACATTTACGGTAAAAATGACATTCATCAATTTTTTTTATACTTTTCCCCCTTGTTTTTGCCATTAAAATTTCCAAACACTGTTCACTTGCAAACATGTCTAAAAATTACTTCTAAGGCCATTTTTACGGTTTCATATGACATCTAAAAATAGGCAAAATAACCATTTTTTAGTGGGGGAACCCCCATAACTTCTCATGGGGCCGTGGCTGCCGCGAACTGTTTATGCCATAGTAGTAAGTAGTAGTCTTTCGATCCCCCTACCCCATAATCCTGACCTTTACCATAGAATTTATCTGAAGACAGTGATTTTACAGTATGTCTTAAGTTTCATTCGATCATTATCAATGCTTTCCCAGGCTAGCGTGCTTTGCCCATCTAAAGACAGTGCATCCAGCTGGCTCGGTTCAACTACAGCGAACCTCAATAGACATTTGTTATCTGCATTCACTAAGTTCTCCCGATGCTTTTTTTCTGGTAGGTGGCTACCAATGTCTCGGTCTTTCATAGAAGTTCTCCCATTCGATAATAGCTATTTACTTATTACTTATTGTTGCCAAAACCTTTAACTACTCTTTCCGAGGCTAAGTAGTTAAGGGTATGGATGAGGGGGGGGGGGTAGGCACAACTTGCCTCGAGTATGCTTCAGACAAGTCGCATAGCCGAATTAGTACGTTGCAGAAAGAGTGTCTGGAGGTGTCGATCAGAAGATGCCTAGTAGTTGACCGAAAGCAGTTAGGAGAACTATCCCAAGCCAATGCAAAGAAGTAAGGGTTCTGATCGATTCTCAGATAATCAATCCTTTCAACAAGGCAGATCTGAGTTAAAGAGATGACGATAAAACGGGCATGTCATATATTTCAGCAGTAGTTTCAAGGACGACTTACCCTTAAAAACGACATCGATCTGGTTAGATTTTGCTACGGAATTCAATCGAAGTGGCGATGCTTGCACAACTACGAAACCTTACCAATGGTATACTGGTATCAAGCGAACGGGGTCCCAGGGACTGGTTTCAACCAGCGCCGATGAATAATGTATTTGGTTGCAACCTGCTTGCTGTGGTTAATACCCAAAGCGGGTACTAACATTATGAGCACAGTTTGGCACCGGTAGCTATTCAGCAATCCTTCTGTACTGTTGTGCATTTGCCGTGCTGTTGCGTTCGAATGAACGGCAAAGATGATGATGGGTCCGATCCGTACCAGAAATATGAAAGAGTCCGTGCAAGCTCTGTATAAACTGGTACCTGACACGGAAAGGCAGTGCTCATGCATTTAGCAACTAGTACGTGTTTGGCGACTTTGGTGCATGCTTCTTCGTAACCCGTGCCTAAGAATCTGTGGCTTTAAGGTGCTATCTGCCCAGCTAACCACCTTTGACTCATAAAGTGTCTGTGGGTAAAGCTTTTAATTCTAATACTTTGATAATTTCATTCAAAGTCGTCCTGTAAAACTCGAATTCTAGTTCACTCAATCGTATCTATTCTTTCAAAAAAATTTAAAATTCCCACACTTACAAGAAGAGGCGGATGGTAAAGTCTTTCGTTTCTAAAATTCAGTTTTATTGTTTCCGTGCCTCAGTACCAAGTTGGGTAGCGATAAGAGAAATAGAGGACGGCGACATCCATCATTAATAAATTCCCTCAAGTCGTCGTCCAACTCTCCCAGTAATGTCACTTGGAATGATAAACATGGTTCCTCTCCGGAAATGATCTGCGAAATTTTTGCTGATTTTTTCTATTCTACTTACTCTGCTATCACACCCCTAACGTTGCCTTACATCTCCCATCAATTCCCACCTACTCTAGTTACTATTTCCACCAATCCTTCTGATATCCAAGCTTTGATGGATTCACTTGATTCCAGCGTTGGCGCTGGTCCTGATGGGCTTCCCAATGTCTTCGTCAAATCATTATCTTCATCTTTGGCCATTCCTCTCTCTTTCATTTTCAATGCTAGTTTATCCTCTGGCTCCTTTCCTAATGTTTGGAAACAGGCTAATATTTTTCCAGTGCTTAAATCTGGTTCCCCATCAAATGCTTCAAATTACCGCCCCATTTCTCTACTTTCATGTTTTCCCAAGCTTCTCGAACGTATAGTTTACAATAAAATTTTTCAATCCCTTTTCTGTAAGCTGTCCCCTGCTCAGCATGGCTTCCTTCCTAACCGCTCAACCAACTCGAACCTCCTTGAACTGACCCACACAGTCGCGAAGGCTCTCGACAATCATTCACAAGTTGATGTTGTGTACACTGATTTAAGTAAAGCCTTTGACACGGTTAATCATTTTATCCAACATCATAAGTTGGTTCACTTCGGCTTGACTGGTCCGTTGTTATCTTGGCTTATGTCTTATATCAGCGGCCGATCATGCCGTGTTAGCCTATGTGGTGCTTTCTCCTCTCCATTTTATCCTCCCTCCGGTGTTCCTCAGGGATCTATTCTTGGCCCTCTTCTATTCCTTCTTTTTATCAATGATCTCCCTCTAGTTGTAGAGTCTCAGTGTCTTTTGTACGCTGATGATTTAAAGATTTACAGAATTATTCGATCTCAAGAGGATTGTCTTGCTCTTCAATCCGATCTGGATGCTGTCTACATATGGAGTCTTAATAATAATCTCCCTCTTAATATCCTGAAATGCCACACAATGTCTTTCTCCTTAAAACCTAGTCCACTCAGTCATATTTACACCTTACAGAATCTCCCGCTAACTTCTGTCTTCCAAATTAAAGATTTAGGAGTGACTTTTGACCCGAAACTAAAATTTGAGGCTCATATTGCGGCGATCACCACGCGTGCTTCTCGAGTCTCTGGGTTTGTACTAAGGCACTCGCACATGTTTACTGACATTTCTTCCTCCGTGCGCTTATACACTAGCCTCGTTAGACCCATCCTTGAATACTGTTCTCAGGTTTGGTCACCACATCATCAATTTTTGGACTTTTTGTTAGAACCCGTCCAACGCAAATTTACTCGTTTCCTTTTTTTTAACTTCCCAGTATATGGGAAGTTCTTGTAATCGCCTCGAAAATCGAAATTGAAATTTTCAACATTTCTTTACGTTTTGAGGTATATAGAGTATATATAAAGTGTTTTTAGAAAGGGAGATGTGTGTGTGTGTACGTACGTACGTACGTTCGTGGACACTTTTTTCTACGAGCATAACTCACGTAAACAAAGTCGTATTGACTTCGTTGAGGTGTCAATCGAAGCGTCTTTGCAATCTTAAGAGCTGATTAATTTTTGCAAAACTTCGGTCGGGGGGTTTGCTGTTCTGCCCGTTTGAAGGTCATTTCTGTCATGCGTTATATCTCGCGAACCCAACGTAAGATTTGCATGTTTGAGGTGTCAATTGACGCGTATTAACATTAATGTGATTCTATCAAGTTCCTAAAAAAATTCTTGGAGCCGTTGTTTAATTTTTTTAAAAAGTGCAAAAAATTGGGTTTTTTTTAAAAAACAATAAATTTTTAACCTTATTTTCAAGTCCAAGTAATCAATGTTTGTAAAATTTATATACTCCAAACAATGTTTGTAAAAACAACATCAAAACTTTTTCTCATGATTATGTAAAAAATCAAATTAAAAATTAAAAATCATTAAAAGTCATCATGATTTTCAAGGTCATTTTTATCATTCACTAGATCTCACGAACCAGATATAATATTTGCATCAATATGGTATCAGCTGACGTATATTAACATCTTTGTGAAGTTTTCAACATTATAAAAATTCGTTTCAGCCATTTTTTTAGTTTAATAGAAGAAAATGCGAAAATTTTTGTTTTTTTTCATAAAAAAATATTTTTTTAACTTGATTTGCACTGCACAGTGATACCAGTTTATAAAATTTATACATTCTTATCAGTTTTTGAAGAGAAAGCAGCAAAAAATTGTTCCATGATTATGAAAAAAATTAAATAAAAAATAAAAAATCATTCATGTAAAGAGGGTTCATACGAATGATATTAGTTTATATCTTTTATTCTAACAAAATTGTTGTAAATTCAATCAAAGTGTTATAATATTCACATAATTTGAGCAGATTTTTAATAGTTTTTATAGTCTTTTAATTAAAAAAACTGCTTAAATTTTGAAAACCAACAAAATTTCAATCAAATTTGCATTTGCGGTATCAACGCTTTGAATGGTAAAATGTTTTGTAGTCAATACTTTGCAAGATCATATGCTTTAAAAAGCTTTCATCGAATAAAAAATTGTAGTTTTTAGTAGATTCATTCTTTAGTAATCGTAAGATTTCAATAACCATCATCATTTGTAATACATTTCACTTTTTACATGCAATTGAACCTATTTTTGACTGCATATACAAAATTTTCAAGACCAAAAAGGCCCCCACCGATTGATCCGCGTGAATATTCAATCTGTCCTCAACGACCAAAAACCTTACGTAATCAATGGACCCTCCCGTAGACGATTTTATTCATATTAACTCATTCCTGTTACTGCTATGAATACCTCGCATTGTTATTACTTAAAGTAGTAGTATTTTCAAAATTATTATTGTGTTTAATGTTGTTGATGTTTATGTAGATATTACTGGGAAGTTGACCGTGTGGACCTCAAGGGTCGCACCTCGCGGCTTGTTAAATTTAATATTCCATACACACCCTATGTTGATCGACTTGCCAAGCTGCAACTACCTACATTGAATTCCCGTAGACTCCTCTTGGATGAATGTTTTCTGTTTCGACTTCACCACCGTCAATTAAACTCTATCCTTCCCGAATACTTAGAGTATCGTACTTCGTTACGTCCTACTAGGTACGACAATATTTTTGTCATACCATATGCTCGGACTGAACTTTATTTCAATTCGCCAATGTTGCGTCTCCCTAGACTTCATAATGAACTGCAACTTGGTCCGTTTCCTACTTCATTAATTAGCTTTAAGCATAGACTTAAGAGCGTGTTATACAATTAATTTTATTTTTTTATTTTTTATTTTTTATATTTTTGGCTTCATTTTATCTTGTAATTGGGCTATTAGTCTGTTAGATGAATTTAGAATAAATAAATAAATAAATAAATAAATAAATTACAATTAAATAAAAGGTACTAGGAAGTTACTACATTTTAAGAAAAGGATGTATGTGCGAATATATACAAGAGCTTGTCTTAAGTGTAATTTCCTGGTTCGTCAGATAACTATTGCGAATCATACTATATAGTATGACCAGCCGGCAAGGATTCGCTTCCAGTACAGCAATCCGAAATTATGGAACGACCCGACCCTAGTATCTACTATATGCCACAATTACTGAACACTATAGCATTTATGGCTAGCCACTTGGGCGCGAGAAATTTCTCATATATGTCATCTAGGTGGTTCGCTTTGGCTCATATCCTTTAAACGAGTGCGTACTATAGTTCTTTTGGGTAGCTCCTGGCTGTGGCATTCCTCAAGCTCTTTCATATAAAAAAGAAATGTAATTCCAATAGTTACCCGCGAACAAACAAACTGTAGTAGGCAAATGTCGTTTGATTATCTTACGTATATGACTTGAAATTTCAATTTGTCTAACAAGGGACGTTTTTATGAAATCCACAAGATTGAAATTGCGATGAGATTCAAAAAAAGACCGCCCCGGTATTATTGATGATGTTTTGAATTATGTCGTGGGAAACTTGAGCCTTTCAGGTATTTTTCGTAACGTGTATCACCTCGATATTGAGAGAATAGCCATCAATCGTAAAACTTGGATTGAATGCTCTTTCGGGGACTTTCTTGCGTGTGTACGCAAAATAAGCGGTTCATTAACGTTCTCTGGGAAATACCAGTTTACGTGTGAATGGCGCTATATTACCGCACAGATTACCTGTATCCATGACGCATCCTCGTGAGCCACTCAGATTTTCCACATATTCCAAGCACAAAAGAAGAGAATCGATTAATTATCATGCAGTTTGTTGTTTGGGCATTTCATCAGATTTGTCCGTCAACGTTAATTAAATGGAACTGGACCAATGCTTGAATTAACTGCAGAAGCCAATGCCGCGAGCCATGGACTTTTCCGAGATGAAATGCATCATTTTCAGGTAGGAACGAACATTTGAACATTTGAGCATACATTATGCATTTACTAAAAGACGTTAATAGCAGTTGTGTGTTGTAAAAGGGTCAAGACTGTTGTTGGTCGTAAATGTACGTAATTACATAGGGTCAAAGCTTTTGCAGTTGAGGTCTGTGTAAGCACATGAAATTTTTACAAATGGTTGGGAAGTAATTCATGTAATAAGTAATGTATGTATGTATTTGTTCCGTTAAAGCATTTTTTTCTGAAATGAACGAGAAGTGATTGGTTTTTGTATATTTTTTTGTTACAAGTATTAACCTCGAGCTTATTAACACTTTGTTTCGTGAATAGTTTCGCTGTTTGTTTCAACTATGTGTTTTGAACATAAAAAAGGTCACTTGAATGTTTACAGTATTCAGCCTTGGCAATGGAATTTAATTAAGTGGAAATTGCAAGAAATAAATTGGTAAAAATTGCTAAATCATTACAGAACCATACTCATATCAAGTTGAATCAATATTTCAAGCTATTCAAGGAAATAACTTGATGAAAAATAATATTGTTTGTGAGAAACATCAAGTGAATAACTATCCCATTAAAAACTAGACACTATTAAGATTCTAATATCAAATAAAAGTCGAACCTTCAAAAATCAAGATAAGTTTTCAAAACCTAGTTTATCCAAAAGGACAAATGACGGGGAGAAATAATTCCGGAAAGGATTGAAAAGTAGATGGCCAAGAATTTAGTTCCTCAAAATATTTGAAGAAAAGAAAGTATCATAAAAAATAATTAATCATAGACATATGAATCTTATCTTTCATATGTCTATGATTAATTAAAGATTGCTAAAAAATCAAAAAAAAAATGATCGTGAGCAAATTTGCGGTGTAGACCAAAGTCCCGAGAAGAAGTACAACAAACATTTATTATGCGGGAATTTTTGAAAGAATCAGCTCTACGGGTAAACCAATGCAAAAGATTCATAGTGCCGCAATGACTAAGAATTCGTATCTTAAATTAGTAGCAACGTGAAAATTGTAACTGAATTCTTGGTATGTACGATTCTTTAGATAGAAAAAGCTAACCTTTGATTGGAGTTGATAGTGTATAAAAAAATAATGATTGTGAACAGCAGCTTCGACAAAAATGCTACCGAAAATGTCAGAAATAAGAATTACGACAGAAATTATTTTATTACAGAAAGATTTTGCCTGGTCTGCCAAATATAGATTGAATATTGAGATTCTCGCCGTTTTTTGATCTCCATTCGTTTCAAGGTCTGACCTTTATACTTCAGGGCATTTGTAACGAAAAAAATGTCATGTGTGAATGTCAAGACCAGGATAATACAACGCCCAGGATAGTGTCTTTCAACGGTAGCCTGTTCCGCAAGGAAATGCTGTCTGTATCAATGCCTTGTCGTTTGTTTACTTAGCATGGGACAAAACAATATTTTTCAGTCCTACGTACTGTCCTAACGTGAAGACACCTTAAATCTGCCAGGGATCCGCTTCAGAAAGTGAAAAGACATCCCAAAAACCCCTTATCCCCGAAATGTTCACATTTGAATATTAGTAAGTTAATGCATGGTGGATGGATTAGATGTCCGTAATATGAGTCAAGCGTCAGTTGTCAGATTTGTGGTGGGAGCGGCCGCCATCTTGAAAACACGACAAACACTAAATCTCTTTGGATGTCGAGAATCGTGACTCGCACAAAAATGCTATGTATCGCAAAACTTGAGTACAATTTATTCGCTTGCAGTTTAAACATACAAGAACATAAAAAAGTACGAACAAAAAACAAAAAAAAAGAATTATGTTTTTGACGCCACAACTTTTTTGTTTTCGTTTTTATTGTGAAAAATGTTAGACATATTCTGTAAGATAATTTTATCGCAGGTCATTTGAAGTATCGTTTTGTATATATTTACAGAAGTGATTACGATTCAAAGGACGAGTAAGTAAGAGAATTTGTATTTATTTACTTCCCAGTATATGGGAAGTTTTTGTAATCGCCTCGAAAATCGAAATTTTAATTTTCGATTTTTCTTTACGTGTTGAGGTTTTTAGAGTAGAGTAGAGTAATAGTTTTAAGAAAAAGAGATGTATGTGTGTGTTTTTGTGTATAGTACGTACATATGTACGTTCGTGGACAGTTTTTTTCTACGAGCATAACTCACGTAAACAAAGTTGTATCGACTTCATTGAGGTGTCAATCGAAGCGTCTTTGCAATCTTAAGACTTGATTAGTTTTTGGGACACTACGGTCGGGGATTTCTTGTTTTGAAGGTCATTTCTATCATGCGCTATATCTCGCGAACCAAACATAGTATCAACATTTTTGTGATTCTATCGCTTTTTTTAAAAAAACTTGAAGCCGTTTTTTAATTTTTTTAAAAAAGGTGCAAACAATAAATTTTTAACCTGATTTGCAAAAGACAGTGATCAATGTTTCTAAAATTTATATACTCCAAACAGTTTTTGAAAAAAAACCAGCAAAACTTTTCTTCATGATCACAAAAAAAATAAATTAAAAATAAAAAGTCATTCAAAGCCATCAAGACCTTCAAGGTCATTCACTATATCTCGCGAATCAAATATAATATTTGCATCATTAAGGTGTCCATCGACGCGTATGTTTATTTGTGTAATGTTTTTCAGCATATAAAAAACGTTTAAGCCATTTTTTAAATTAAATAAAAAAAAATGGAAAATTAGGTTTTTTTATAAAGAAATAAAGTTTTAACCTGATTTGCACATCGCAATAATAAATGTTTATAAAATTCATAAACTTGTATCAATTTTTGTAGGTAAACTACCAAAACTTTCTCATGATAACAATAAAAATTAAATTAAGAGTAAAAAACATATAAAGTCAGATTTTTACAACACAGTAATAAATGTTTATAAAATTTATACATTCTTATCAATCTTTGAAGAGGAAGCAGCAAAACTTTTTTCCATGATTTAAAAAAAACTCAATTAAAAATTCATTGAAAGTTACCTTGTAAAAAGGGTTCATACGAATGATTATACCTTATATCTCTTATTCTAAAGGCGTTGTTGTAAAGTCAATCAATGTTTATTATTTGCATAATTTGAGCAGATTTCAATAGTCTTCACAGCATCGTGTTTTAAATTTAATGAAAAAACTGCTTAAATTTTAAAAACCAATAATAATCAAATTTGCATTTGTAGTCAACACTTTCCAAGATCAAATGCTTTAAAAAGCTTTCATCAAAAGAAAATTACTTCCTTCATCGTTTGTAATAGAGTTTACTTTTTACATGCAATGGAACCTATTTTTGGTTCATATTCAATGTTTCTCAAGTCCAACAGAAAATAAGAAATAACTATTAGACTCATTGATGTAAAGTCGTAAAAAACTACAAATTCAGTGATGGCAATTTTGAACGCAACTTTCCAAAATGGCCATCACGCGACAAAATCTCTTCTGTGGGTGTAATAACAAAAACTGCATTCATTTTTGCTAGCGCTCTTTTGTCCTTCAAGCATCGATATGAGAATAACAAATAACGTAGAAGAGGCTTTTGTTTACCTCCGCCCCACTGATTGATCCGCGTAAATATTCAATCAACACATCATCCACCAAAATCCTTACGTAATCAATGAACGCTCCCTTAGATGATACGATTAATATTAAGGAATTCCAATTACTGTTATGAGAGATACATTATTATTATTTAAAATTGTATTAATTTCATTATTAATTGTTGTGTTTAATATTTTTAATATTTATGTAGATATTACTGGGAAGTTGACCGTGTGAACTTCAAGGGTCGCATCTCACGACTTGTTTTAAGATACATTGAGGCTCTTGAGTTCAATAAAAAATGATATTCCTAAAAATTATTGCATTATATTTGAAGTATTGTTATTAGTTATAATTATATTAAAATATTACCTTAAAATCCTTGCAGTACAAAGAAAAATGTACCGAGCGTTAATTTTTTTGCTATACCTATTATTTTCTACATTGTGAAATTTTATACATGGTAAATAAAAGTATTTATTGAACTCGAAGAACATTCCAAGTGCGGAACGGTAAGGTTATTGTTATTCAAAACAGAATGGACTAGCGTTTTTTGACAATTCTGCCGCGACACATACCAGTTTCTTAAATCGAACAGCATGTTCGAAAAGAATAATTAACAACCATAATTTAAAAATTGTCACTATGTACTACTATTCACATTTAACGCAGGGAGGTGATGCAGAGAGCATCAGCACTGGCCAAAGTTCTTGGACGATTCCAGCGCAGATTTCGTGGAGTGCCAGTTTCGGTCCAGTATCTGCAGTCGGACACAACCGAAGTGGGTTTGAGAGGCACTCAAGTTCATGAAGCCGTACCAGGGAGGTTAATATGGTACCACAGGGACCAGGGCCCAGGGAGGTTTTATACTTCCATCCGGTCTTGGTGAGAACCCTCTTTGGGGAAGTGCGAACGTGGAGGTTGTAGTTTACTACTCATATCACTGGTGGAGCCCTCAAAGATGCTCCTTGAAGTCGTACTCCCGAGTAATAATCCATGCTAACTGTAACATATTCTCCGGACCATGCCCCGTTCGACAGTCACCTCAGACTTATTCCTGAAGGGATAAGCTTGCGTAGAACCCTTAAATATATTAATTCAAAAGAACCTTAAATATATTAATTCAAAAGAAAATGGTTTTCAGATGTGTAAAAAAGTCATTACCAGGTTACGCTATTTATAATGGATATTCAAAAAAAATCAATTCAAAATATTGGTCACATCATGCTCATACAGTGTACCAATAATGTCTTCGTACAGCAGCTGTTTGGAACTCAAATGATAAAAAACAATAAATTGTTGCAATAAATTTGAAAAAGTTTTAATGTTTTAATTTTAATTCATTAAACATTTTTATTTAATTTAGAAACAAAAACTAATCCTTTTATAATATTCATTGCAAAGTTATTAACTATAAAGAAAACAAAGTCGACAATTTGCTTCCAATAATGTCTTCGTACATTTAAGCTTTCGCTTGCCCTTCGATCTCTTTGCTGACAGTTATCGATCATAATTAGTTTCCACTGAAACCGGTTTGTACTAACAGTAAACAAAGGAATATAAATGTAAATTTCGTTGGTTTTGCTCAGTTTTAAATCGAAATAATGCCTGGTAAATATTTGTCGTTGGAAGAGCGTACGCTTGTATTGAATTTACACGTAACGGAAATAGCCAAACTACTATTGCGGAGCCGTTCTACTATCCAATCTGTAATCGGGAGCTTTAAATATGAAGGCCGCGTAAAAAATAAGCCTAAATCAGGACGCCCTGCAATTCTCACTGATGCAGATCGGCTGCAAATCAAGCGTATGATTGCCAAAGATCCGTTCATAAGTGCACCAAAAATTAGTGCAGAGCTCCTTCAATCCAATCGAAAAGAAGTTCATCTAGAAACAGTACGAAAAGCCGTGATTGATGCCGGATTTAAGTCTGCCACATCTGGTAGGAAGCCAGTGGTAAGTGAAGTTAATCGCAAAAAACGTTTGAACTTCCCTCGGCAATACTAAAATGCATCTCTTGAGTTCTGGCGAAATTTTATATTTTTTGATGAGTCCAAATATAATATTTTTGGGTCTGATGGGAGACTTAGAGTATGGAGAAAGCCAGGAGAAACTTACAACCCCAAAACATCGTCAAAACTGTAAAGCACGGCGGCGATGGCGTAATGGTATGGGGCTGTATGGCTGCAAGCGGCGTTGGAAACTTAATAATTAAAGGAATCATGGATCATCGGGCTTATATTGAAATTCTAAAAAGAAATTTAAAGCCAAATGCTGATAAATTGGGTGTATCAAAAGATTTTTACTTTCAACAAAATAATGATCCTAAGCACATGGCTCATAATACTAGGATGTTCTTGGCGTACAAAACACATTTACTGAAAACACCACCGCAAAGTCCTAGCCTCAACCCCATTGAGCACATGTGGAACATGCTGGAAAAAAGGATCAGGACTCATCTTATTAGCTCGAAACCTACGCTGAAACAGGTCCTTCAGCATGAATGGGCAAAAATAGAGGCAAGCTATGCAAAAAAAAATTTGTAGAATCGATGCCACACCGCATTAAAGCCGTGATTAAAAATAAAGGCTACCCAACCAAATATTAACAAAAAAATTATCTATAGTTTTTAAGATTTTTCATAAACTGTTTCGTAAGTGTACGAAGACATTATTGGAGGCAAATTGTCGACTTTGTTTCCTCTATAGTTAATAACTTTGCAATGAATATTTTAAATGGATTAGTTTTTGTTTCTAAATTAATTAAAAATGTTTAATGAATAAATCTGCATTAAAACTTTTTCAAATTTATTGCAACAATTTATTGTTTTTTTATCATTTGAGCTCCAAATAGCTGCTGTACGAAGACATTCTTCGTACACTGTATGAGCATGATGTGATCAATATTTTGAATGGATTTTTTTTGATTATCCAATATAAATAGCGTAATCTGGTTATGACTTTTTTACACATCTGCGAACCATTTTGTTTTGAATTAATATATTTAACGTTTTGAATGTCCTAAGCAAGCTTAACTCTTCAGGAATAAGTCTGAGATTTCATGGTTACGCATCGTTCAAGTCGAAAAATGTCTTTTGTGGCCGACATTTGGGACATTCACCCGAATTATTTATCCGATGTGGAATTAATGGCACCAGTAAAGTCTAGGAGTCAAACTCAAATCATATCTAAACGTGGAGGACGGAAGGTCATCGCATATCTCACGCATGCACCGTGTGTGCACCTTTTCCAAGCGCGCCGACAGTTCCGCACTGCAAGCGTAACTTACAAATATGGGCGCATGCCGTTAAGAAACAGTTAGCCATCTGAAGAATTACTTGCACTCACGGCACTTGGATAGGGATTTCAGTATCCAGTTTTAACGTGGCAACGCTTTTGGCGTTGAAGTACGGTTCGAGTGTGCGCCTCTGCCGCAATTCTTGATAATTCGTGGATATTCGTTCTCAATAGTGAATTTTCCGGAAGTGATTAATGATTTTTTCTTGGGTTCATGAAAATTACTTCCTAGCTCTATTGAAAAGCGAATATGGTTCAGTCTTTGCCGTGCAAAACTGGTCATTTGTGGACGGAATGTACGACGCCGCAGGGGTAGTCCATTATCGCTGTGCTTTTTACAGTTACGTAGGTACACAGGTGGGAAAGATTTTACATGGCTTGAGTGTAAGGCGAGTGAGTTGAGCAAAGATCCTCCTGATCGCCGTTTGATTGGAATATTAGAACCCTTGAACACATTCGGTGCGTCCACTATCCTTGGAAGTGGCAGATTTTCCCCGCAGTCCTGGAGCTTGTCGATACCGAACGCTGTGCCCGCAGTTCTGCAACACGGTGTTGCAATGGACGGTTTCTCGTTCCGCAAGGACAGCAGTGCAATCGCAATCGCGATGCAACTTCGTGATGCGCTACTTACCTTCTCAAGATTGGCTCTCGGCGCGGCGCACTCAAGACGAAGTTCGGCGGTCACCAGTAGCACTTGGATGCAGCGGCTGCAGAGTTTGGCGCGTTCGTGACCCAGATGCGCCAACCGGAAAGGAAGCCGCCGATCACGGAAAGCGTTGGTCCAAGAAGAGCGACCGTTCAAGTTTACGTCAAGGCCGCGGGTACGCCGTTACGACACCGCACTGGGCACAGTCGATGGTTTGTTTTGTGTTTTTTTCCGCGCGATTCGCGGCTCAATTCAAGGAGGGCCGGTACTTCGTCGCTGCAGCGCTGCAGGCTTACAGAGATGCGTCGCGCGAAATTGCTGGCGGCTTCGCGTGCGGACCCTCGGAAACACTTTAATGGCAACGGCAAAAATTTGAGGCCAGCTCGGAAATTTGACTAAGCGCCAAGCCAGCGCCAACTTGCTTTTATATCTTCGAAGAGTTGCGCGGCCGTCATGACCGTCGCGCGGGTACTTTCCCCCCATGGCGCGTTCAATCAGCTAATTATTCCGTACCGTATGCGCGAGTGGTGGTCGTTACCGCTGCCGCCGTCGTCGTCGTTTCGGGTAGCGGACGTTTCGCGAGGCTCCTTGCTATGCGAGCGGGGCTTCGGACGCGGACCAGCTTTTCGCGCACCCGCTGAAGACCAGCAGCTGAAGCTGAAGCTGGGAGCATCACCGTGGAGGAAGTGGCACGGAGGAAGCGTATCCTCGTGGATAAACAGCTACTTATCTGCAATGATAATTAGCTAATTGCGTGCACAATCTGCCGCGGTGACCGCGTCCGCTTGCCGTTGGCTAGATGCGAGCAGGTTATCACCAAACATGTTAAACGCATTGTGACGACCAGCAGGTGGCAATTAACAACTTTAATCCAATTTAAGCCTTTCAGGTTGGGCTGATCGCGGAAAGCGGGCGGCTTTTCTGTCGCGCAACAGAATGATGCCCACGGGAAAGGTCTAGGGTGGCAGATTTGCGGGAAATTCGCACGCTTGTTGAGGAAGGATGCATGTATGTACATAACTGAGATACAAATTTAGATGTGGATTAACGATGTGTTACGGTTCCGTTGCTACTTTGCTTTTGGGTATTTTTCTACGAAGTGGACAAATATTGAGAGAAAAGCCTTAGTTGTCCGACAACTATGCACAAACAGGACTTCATTCGCTTTAGGATGCATCAAATCAACGAAAATTTATTTTCAGAATATTAGTTGGCACTGCTGAATGGTTAAAAAAAAGATTTGAGCTAGAAAACAATATCCTGAAATCAGGACATTCGTTAATTTTTTTTAAAATAGCAATTCTTTTCATTTCCAACTGAAATTTAATTCTATGCATGTAATGTCGCCCTCAATCAAAATCGAACACACAAACGAACACAGGTTTCCTTTTTTATTATATATGAGTTCATAAATGTGGTCTAGGTCGTCCACGTACGTTGCGTACGTACGTACACACATACATCTCACTTTCTAAAAACATTTTATATATACTCTAAAGGTATGTACTACATCTTAAATATTTTGTGATGTTGACGGTAAGAAATAATTGGTAGTTTTTTTCTGTTGCGTCGAATATTAGATTTCCACGTGTGGATTTGCGGCGACTTCGACAGCCCTTTTAAATTTCAAATTTAGATTAATAGACGGGTCCAAATCCAACCCTTTTTGTCCAAAAAAATATTGGACCTTCAGAGTTACAATTTTCCTGAGCTGTTTTGAAGAAAAATTTTCCCGTATAGAAAAAATGTTCATAGCTAAGTAAAAACGAATGAAAAAATCAAAATTTGGAACAGGTATTATCAGCGTCTACGGGGTCCTCTTCTTCGTATTCAAATTCATCAGATTTCTTTTGCTGTAAGAGTTCTTCCTCCTCTTTTGTTAACTTCCCAGTACATGGGAAGTTCTTGTAATCACCTCGAAAATCGAAATTTAAATTTTCAACTTTTCTTTACGTTTTGAGGTCTATAGAGTATATATAAAGTGTTTTTAGAAAGGGAGATGTGTGTGTGTGTGTGTGTACGTACGTACGTACGTACGTTCGTGGACACTTTTTTCTACAAGCATAACTCACGTAAACAAAGTCGTATCGACTTCGTTAAGGTGTCAATCGAAGCGTCTTTGCAATCTTAAGAGCTGATTAGTTTTTGGGATACTTCGGTAGGGGGGGTTTGCTGTTTTGACCCTTTGAAGGTCATTTCTGTCATGCGTTATATCTCGCCAACCAAACATACGATTTGCATCATAGAGGTGTCAATCGACGCGTATCAACATTGGTGTGAATCTATCAAATTTTTAAAAAAATCGTTGCAGCCGTTTTTTAATTTAAGAAAAAAAGTGCAAAAAATTAGGGTTTTTTCATAAACAATAAATTTTTAACCTGATTTGCGTAAAACAGTAGACAATGTTTATAAAATTTATATACTCCGAACAATGTTCGTAAAAACAACATCAAAACATTTTGTCATGATAACGTAAAAAATTCAATTAAAAATAAAAAATTATTAAAAGTCATCATGATTTTCAAGGTCATTTTTATCATTCTCTATATCTCACGAACCAGATATAATATTTGCATCATTAAGGTGTCAGTTGACGTGTATTAATATCTTTGTGAAGTTTATACATTATAAAAACTCGTTTCAGCTTTTTTTTAATTTAATAGAAAAAAATGCAAAAAATTATAGTTTTTTTCATAAAAAATATTTTTTAACCTGATTTTCACAGCACAGTAATACCTGTTTATAAAATGTATACATTCTTATCAGGTTTTGAAGAGAAACCGGCAAAATTTTCTTCCTTGATTATAAAAAAAACTAAATGAAAAATAAAAAATCATTCAAAGTTACCATTTAAAGAGGGTTCATACGAATGCTTTTACTTTATTTTTTTTATTCTAAAAAATTGTTGTAAATTCAATCAAAGTTTTAAGATATTTGCATAATTTGAGCAGATTTTAAATAGTTTTTATAGTCTTTTATTTAAAAAAAAATGCTTAAATTATTAAAACCAACAAAAATTTTCAAGACCAAAAAGGCACCCCACCGATTGATCCGCGTGAATATTCAATCTGTCCTCATCGACCAAAAACCTTGACCGTGTGGACCTCAAGGGTCGCACCTCGCGGCTTGTTATTAATTATTATTATGTATTATTGGTTATTACTATTATTATAATTATTCTTACTAGTTTTATGTATTTTTTATTTAGCCATAAATGCTTCGGTAGAGGAAGACGCCTCCATGTCTCACTTTTCCTCGGCCTAGAAATCCATCATTACTTTCACCAAATCTACCTCGTCCTTGTTTTCTGACGTGTCCACCACGTCCCCGATTTATCTTTCCTCTCTTCGCGTCATTCCTTTTCTTTCCTCTTTTCTTTTTCTCTCTCAGCTTTCTTATCTTCTTGCTTTTCCACTGTAGCTTTTTCCACTTTCTTGCCTGTTGAGTTATGAGTGATGAATGCCGCCATTCGTACCCCTAACTGAATAATAATAATAATAAAAATAATTGTAACAAATAGTAGAAAACAATGAAGCTCTCGTAACATCAATCATTCTATCCGCAGCAGCTAAAATTGAATAAGATTTAAAATTTTGTAAAGACTCAACATAAAATAAGACGTATCAGAATATAAAATATTAATATTTTTCATAAATACTATTTATATGTGGCTATGCAATTAAAAGAAGGGCATTATTTCACCAAAAGTAATTTTTACTATCAACAACTTCTACTTACAACCAGGCTCTACGTCATTGTTTTTTTCTCCAAATTTTCATTGTACATTGTAGTATTGCTTCCGAATGTTTTAACCATAACAATTTTGTATTAATTGCGAAATAATAAACCAACCAATCCAATTTTTTGAACTATCATTAGTTTACATTATTGCTGGCACGTTTCATTAATAATAATAATTTCTTATAAAGAATGTTTGATCATTATCAAATATTATAATTGATATTGTATTTACAATATAAATTATAACTAACATTATCTGATTATTATCAACAATATTAAATTATTTATAACAATATCTAATTATTAACTGCACTAGCATCACTACTGCGATTCTCCTATGCCTGATCATATGAGTTTGGAATTTTATAAATTAATCTTGTTTTTATTTATAACTATTTTTTTCATAACATTTGTTACAATATTGATCAAAATTTTGCTAAAACATACAATAATAAAAATATTTTTATGAACGTATTCGGAATCTGCACGAATGAATAGTGCATCCCATCAGTTTTAATATTAAGCTGAACCGATTTTGCTGAATTTTTAAGTTACGTAATTGCGCGTCGAATAAAATCAGTTCCACGTCAATACGATCTTCGGTTCTTGAAATAATGGAGACGAAAAATAATTCCAAACACGCATACGTACATACACCCACACACAGCCATCTCTCCAAAAACGATAGGTTGGGATTCTAAAAATCATAAAACGTGAAGATACACATGTCAAAATTTGGGATTCGCAAAATCGGCCCCATTACAATAGCTTCCCACTGGGAACTGGGAAAATAATAAACTTCATTAAAAACTAACATAACTAGTGAAATTAGGGCATGCAATGCTTGTTGATATTCAGCCATATGCATGGCATCCTCACAAAGGGCACAAGTCAGTATGGCAGGACAAAAGCTGTCAATTAGTTAACTGAAACCGAACGCAATCGGAAATGACAGCGTGACGGTCAGTTTAGAATCGAAATATATAGTACATATATATACAAATGTATTTTATTCAAATAATACAAATGTATTTTATTCAAATAAATTGACTTTATATAAATATTTTCGTTCAGTATTCAGAAGAATCAGGGCACAATTTCTTGTGCACATAATGAAAGAAAATCAAAATTCAATAGATGGTAAAAAATAACGCGTCACCGAAACTCGGACAGGCAAGTGCAAACACTTGTATCCTGCATTGGAAATATATTAAATGCTTCCGAAGACATTTTGTTCAACGTAACCACTCAAGGTCACTGTTGAACTGGCCACATTTTGCAAAAGAAATCAGCCTGATTTTAAGAAAGATTTGACTAAAGTAGATCTTGTTGTACTGATTCCATCATTCTCCGAACCCTTTGGAAGAATGGTTCTTATCTAAGCACTGACAAAAAATAGTATTACTTAAAAATCGTAAAAAAATTTGAGTGTCAAATGTTTTTAAAAGCTTTGTATGTAAATAATAGGTGGCGTCAGATGACACAACAAATTTGTAAAATGAGAATAATCAAAACCTCTATTTCCGGGCGCTTCCAAGTCAAAATCTCCGTTGACTCGACTAAAAGCAAAACGATTAACGATAATTCACAAACACTGGGAAATGGAAAAATAATCCAATAAAAACGTAGCTGTTACTGCACTAGGAAAATGGTGGAGCGGTATAGTTACGCTGCACCATTTTCCTAGTGCAACTTTGTAATGAATTCTATCGGCAGTTAGTTTAAAACTGGTTTCGTGTGTAGAATCATAAACCCATGGTAATCACTAAATATTTTATTGGATTGCGGAATATTGCTGTGAGTGAAATATTGTCGGTGATTGGCATTGAATTGATTTCTTGCAATCGATTACACTTACACTAGTTCGAAATTTTGCCTGCATAGTATACATAGATAGGTAGATATGAAATTTCTACTGAGATTAAGGTAGCTCGGTACATGATCACTAAGTTACATGAGGCGCTTGCACCTTGCATTAACATCCACGCGAAATGGTCAACTAGGCGATTCGCGCTAGTAAGCAAAATTGTCTTCAAATGCCAACGACTTATTGCAGGTTCAAATGTCTATCAAAATTGATGTGTGAATGCCAGGAACATTGCATTCATTAACCAATAAATAGCAGCCAGTTGTTGAAAAGTCTGGAAGATATACATACATCTTATCTCCTTGTGAAGCCAAACTATGTTTGGAGCAACGTGAAATATAGATGAGAAAGAGGCTTAATTTCGTTTTACTTTTGTTTCCATTATCAATTATCAAATTTATTATGAAATTCATCAAGACATGTAACTTACTTTACCAGTAATAATATTTATACTATGCAGTTTCAATTTTAAATCCTAGCAAGAAGTATTAAAAATATTATACGCGTCTCTGTAATCTACTTAGCTAGTTATGTAAAAATCTAGTCACACAAATTACCAAAAAAAAAACAAGTTATCGTACTCGGGCTTATTAAGTGTAGTAAAATTAGAGGCAATGTCTGTTAATATTCAGCCCTAAGTATGGTATACCCACGGAGGGCACAGGTTGGTATGGCAGGACGGACGCTGTCATCTGAGACCGAACGCAATCAGAAATGACAGCGTGACGGTCGGTTTGGAATCGAAATAAATAATTGCCATATACCGTTTGTATTGATATATTTTATTCAAATAAACCGACTTTATATAGGAATATAATTAATTATAAGATGATTTTTTCCATACAATACGCATAACTTTTGTATACGCTTCAGTGTATAAATTACAACACCAGCAACCAAATTTGGCAAATTAGTGCCAACGAACCAAAAAATTTTAAATGAGCGTAAAATATACTTTTTATATTGGAACAATCTTAATTTTTGTTGAAATTTTGGTGTGGAATTCCACAGTTATAATTATAATTGATATTGGTTGAATGCGAACTACAGAAAATATGTTTTTGGGTGTTTTTTCTCCATATTATTATTTTTTAAAATTAGGAAAGGAAGTGTAACGTACTAAAATGAAGAACAAGTCATTTCCTCAACATTTGAATTATACCGTAATGTTTGGAGTTGTTCTTAGTTTCATCAAAACTATCCAGTTCATGGATCAGACAAAGAATTAGGCTATTCAGCAGGTGAAGAATCAAACGAATCAATAATATTCGAAGAGGCGACCGCAAGATTACTTGGTAAAACGTTTGGCAAAACAATGAAACTTTTAAAAAAAATAGTAGACAACGCGAAAAAAACAAATGCAACACACGCGCTCGAGGTACATCTGTGTGGAAAATAATAACAGTGCTGGTAAATTTGAATAAATTTTCAAAAACAACCAGTTTCGTTGTAAGGAACAATATAAAATGTATTCATAAATGTGGCAATACAAATATAGCAAAGAAAACAAAATGTTTTAAGGTGGCCTTTGCCTCAAATTTCATAATTTTGATAAACATATTTGAAATGAGCTGTGCAAAAAATAGCAGTTTTTCAACTTATAACTAATAATGATGCAAAATCATATATTTCAATGGGGGAAAATAGCAATATTAAATTTCTAAATTAATAGTTTATTGTAAAGCCCTTGTTGGCTATTACTTTAACACATCGACGTGTCATTGACGCTACCAAACTTTGACGTCGTTCCGTGGTAATAGAATTTCATGCAAACTGCACTACCCGCCAAAAATCATTCACTGTTTTCGGCTTTGATTAAAAAACAGCCTGCTTAACATCAGTCCATAAGTTATCTATGGGGTTCAGGTCGGGAGATTGAGATGGCCTGTCCATAATTTCCATCCTATTGGTCGAAAACCAAGTCTTGGCTAAACGACTGGTTTGTTTAGGATCGTTATCTTGCAACCCACTTCAGGGTCATATCTTCTTCCGCAAAAGGTAACATGATATTTTCCAATATGTCTACGTAAATTTTGGTGTCCATCGTCGGTTTGATCCAAAATATGGGGCCAGGGCCGTAAAATGAAAACGAGCCCCAAACATTGATTTTTGACCCTCCATGCTTAACTGTCTTCGTGGTATGCCGTGAATCATGAGAAACATTTGGCGGTTTTCTTATATATTGTCTCCTTCCCGGACAGCCAAATAATACAACTTTTGATTCATCAGACCTACGTATATTTCTCCATTTGAAAGCAGGCCAGTCCTTATGGTCTCGTGGCAATTTTAGCCTGTCTCGAACGTGTCTTTCTTTTAGTAATGGTGTTTTCCTCGGACTTCTACATTTTAATTTGGAGTTAATAAGGGTTCTTCTGATTGTACAAGTGTTGACATCCAACCTGCGCTCCTGTTTTATACTCGTTGATGTCAAAAAGGGTCTTTTCGTACAAGCCGTACAACATCTTTGGCATCTCGCGTGCTGAGATTCTATTTTCATCCACGAGTTTTTGCATTCGAGACCATTTTTCTAGAGCAGCTAAGTGTTTTTTCAATAAATTTGTAGGTTTTGCCTTCCAAAAGCATTTTTTGATTAAATTTCTCTTTTCGCCACTGCAATGCTTGGAGCGGCCCATTATTCCTGAATGGTATATTTTATACTAAAAATAGCAAAAGTTTTGAAAGCTGTCAACCTTTTTTGCTTTCATCGTATCCTAACTGCAAAATTGAAAAAAACTTTTTTCCCCAAAACGAGTTTAATTTACCTCCGGTGCTATTATGTATTTTGTACATTCAAATTACACCTTGTCTCCGAAAATTAGGTGATTCCCCCACATCTGGCAAATTATTTTCATTGATCATAAACAGATGACTCTGGTATGCGATCGAAATTTATGATATAATTCCAAAAATATAACGCTTCAAATGTGCACTGCTTTCATTTTGCACACAGGTATATATAGGCAATAAATGCTACGCCATTTCGCATGCAATATCGCTATTATTTTTGCAATATTGCCTTTTTTTCGGCAGGAATAGCAATTTGTAGGCTTTTATTTATAGAAGTGACGTCACCACGGAGTAAATGCACCAAATGAACCTATTATGAAAATATCTGTTGATATATCTTGTCACGCCCTTAACCTATTCTGCTGCGATACCCGTAAAGTGGGTCACTTCACTAACCACGGTCTACGAAAATCAATTAAAATATTAAAAATACTTTTCACATTCCTAAAATCACCAAACTTTCCTGAAATCGAGATATTGTTAAAAACAAATTTTTAAGTCGAACAGAGTTCGTTATCTTCACTAAAACCGTTTGCAAGTCATCGATGTTAGGTGTATGTCAACATTTTCGACTCACTGTATATTAACAGAAAACCATATTTTTAATTTTGTACACCAGTTAAAAGGGAATTCGAAAAATTGTTGGTCGTGCGACTCGCCTGCAATGCAAAGTAAAATACTAAAGATGCTCCTCTTTGGTCAGCGAACCTCGTAATTATTTAAGCTGAGAAACCTGTAATGCATTGCGAGAAAAAACACAAAAAATAAACCTCTTTTACAGTATCTTAATTGCCGCTTACCGTTTGAAGAAAGATATAAGCGTTGGAATTTCAGGTCCACAAAATCAGGTTAGCACTGTGGGATGCAGACTAATTTATCGTATTTGTAACGACACATTATCCAAGAACAGAATTAATGGTGTTCGAAATTCTTCCTTATGTTCACGGGCAAAAGCTTATCCTATTTTTTTTTCATTGAACGCAAGACAGGATAAAATCGGTGAATTCATGCGAAAATCTATCTATTTTTTATACAATTTTTGGTAAGAATGATGTGGACAGAACTCTTGTGTACATTTTCGTGACGATTTGTTTCTATTCAAATACTATCATGTATCCACAATTATGAATCAGTAGCTATTTTATCTTGCTTCTGTACTCAATATTTCACGGATATGCTGGTGTTAGCTTAAAACAACTGCAAATATTCTGTTCACATTGAAGAGATCGAGTTTTAAATTAAAAAAGGAAGAATTTCTTATGGAACACAACCCATATTAGTGGGATCCATGAGGTTAGGAGTTCAAGTACCTTGGGGGCAAAATTCTCAGACTATCTTTCCGCGATAAAAGTGGTTTGAAAACGTAGAAGTGGTCCGTGGCCCAGTTATAGTTCTTGGGGCCATGTCAATTTCGTATCGCTTACCAATTCAATTTAAGTTTTTCGGCACATCATATTGTGGACGTTGAAACTAAAACTTTCGAAACTTTCTCGCGAAAAAAACCTGCAATAAAAAATGTATTTTGCCAGCTTCATTGTTTTTGTACATAATAATTTTCATCGATCATTCGTGATTAATGAATCTGTCGAAGTCTTGCCAGAAGCGCCTGCATACCTATAGTTACTGTATTCCAGAAGATTAGGAAGTGGAAGACAATTTAGCCATTATCTTTTTTTATGTGCGTGAAGGTCGTTCGCTATGTAGGTCTTTAGAACAAACATTCCAACCGAAAAGAATCTACAAGTCATTCACTCATCGATCGTTGTTTCACTCGTTACTTCTACTGTTGCAAAAAGCTATGGCGAAGCAATGAAGCTAATTCCAGTACAATGTTTGCTGGGCTGGAATCGATCGATCATTGAATTTAGCTCTCTAGTTCTGCAATGAAAAAAGACTTGTTTACATCAGCATAACTGCTTGTGACCTTCGTTATTTGAACCTACTTATAAAAGTGTAATCTAAATTCTTCCATGCCTGCGTTAAGATATCCAATTTGAAGAGAATTCCAATGAAGCACACATTGATTCCTCATTTTTTTTATTTAAAAGTGCATGCAGAAAGAAAATCAATCTGTATTCTATGCCAATATTCAAGAAGTAAACATTGACTAGGATTGTGGCGCGAAAAGAACATTCCTAGCTTTTAAAATGCCGATTTTCAGAAACAGCACAAACCGTTAGAAGAATATCTACATCTTCCGATTGGAATTATGTGGAATAAACTGCGACTAAATTTCAATCTTGCTTTGAAGAAATCCAAGTCTTCTGAACACGGAGAAACAGGGAAATTAGTTACATAGTTGGGTTTTCGAACCTCCGTGTCTAGTCGACAAACTCCTGCCCACTAGTGTGCTTTTTTGGTTCGCAACTCTGCTAACACTATTATTGCACATTAATTACTTATGCACAATTAATATACGAAAATTAACAGTCGTTATACTTCGCGGATACAAATAATACAAATAGTTGAAGTATAATGAGCTTAATCCATCAATAAGCATAACCGTGGTCGTGCTGTCTGGTGGCGAATGGTGAATGACAGCACCTGATGAGGATGCCGTCCGTCACCCTGAAACCACACTTCCCATTTAGGAAAATTAGGTTCTATCCCTTAAACCGATTCTTATCGTCTGGTAAGTACTATATACTGAAACCTAATAATGAACAGAATGTTCCTAGTGTTTAACGTTGCTACCTATCGAGGTGATGTAAAGCTTTGGGCCTCTTCGGCCGCGAGTTTATAATGAGTGTCAACCATTGTGGGAGTACCAGTTTGCCTGCTGAGTGCAGGCCCAGTGACCTTACCGGTGGAAGCGAGTCCTATCTACACCTCTTTCACTCTTTCGGTCTCGGCACCGGGATACCTCGTAACTCCACGTCGAGCCCCCAAAGATGCTGAAGGAGTCATCATTTTCGGAAGTAAAACGAATTCAAAGCACTTTTTGTGGGCTCCACCCGCGATAAACCACAGCCACCATGTTCGCACCCCTTATAGGGGGTCCTCACCGCGACTATAGGGTGGGATAAAACTGTGGATCCCCGTTGCCGAGCCTAAAAGAGGACAATTAATAAAAAATGGTTGAGAGCGTGATTTCAAGAAGACGATGGTGGTTTTAGACGGTAGGCAGGAGCTGATCGGTATCTTTTGAAAAATTCTGCATCGTAACTCGGAAAAGGATTTTTTTATACCTGTTTAATTAAAACTGCACTGATTTTGAGAGACCTGAACAAAAAAAAAATGCGCACCTATCACGCAAACGAAAGCAAACTAAAACAAGCCGTGAGTTGAAAACCTTGAGGTACAATATTGTAATATCCACATAAATATTATAAACATTAACCCTTTATATCACTGTGTGACATTACTGTAACATACTGAATAATTCCTTACAAATTCCAAACCTTACATTTTATTCCATTTTAGGTCACTGTAACACGGCGGTAACCCACCACTCTATAAATTATTCATGCAGTTCTTGTGAACTGTATGGTGTTACGTGTTTGTGGCATTTGTTCGTGGGTGAAGTTGATAAAATACGAAAAAATACAAAAACGACACAAAATTTGTGAAAAGTGTGGCGTTGCGTTATGCTACAATAAACTTAACAATTATTTTATATTACAATACATTTTTGCCAAATATTTTTTGTGGCAAAACGGGATTTTGAAACGTTTTGAGTAAAAAAGCGGGATTTTTTCGTCAAAAGCGGGAAATAATAATCAAACGTATATAATCAGTGATTTTTAAATACTTGTCTTTTTATTTGATTTTTTATTTATACATGACAATAGATAGCAAAAATAGCCATAGAAAATGCATTTTAATGAAAATACGTTATTTTAATAATAACAAATAGTCACAAAATTGAAGGCACGCGTGCATCTAACAAGATATTTCTTAGAATTTGATGATGCAATTACTTTTCATTCTTTAGAAATATTGATTTTTAGGTGAACGTTAATGACTAGTTGAGTTAACTGTGTGTGTTTTTCTTTCCAAAAAAAATTGAATATTTTTACATAAATAAATAAATAAAAGCTGAAATGGATAAACGGAGAAAAGGAACCACAGTTGCGAAAAGAGAGATTATTATTATCGGGAAGTAGGGAAAATAGTTGGGAGATCATTTTCTTCAGCAGTCAACAAATGAAAAAATGGCGAATCTTTAATCAATAAAACGGGATGCGGACGAAATAAAGTTACTATCAAAATGTCCCAAGAAGCCGATTAATAATGTGAGGATTGAAGTTTCTCATATGATCCTAAAACCGATATCCAAGGAAACTATTAGAAGAACATTGCGAAACCATGGTTAAAGTGAAAGAATAACTTTTAAAAAGCCATTTACATCAGAAGCAAATAGGAAAAAACGGTTAGAATTTGCGAAAAATTACGTACTTAAATGTGGGTCCAGATTTCTGGAAAAACATTATATTCAGTGACGAAAGTACGTTCAACCTATTTGGCTTTGATGGCAGACAAATAGTTTGGAGGAAAGTGAATACCGAGCTGAAGAAAGAAAATTTTTGCGGAACCGTAAAGCATGGAGGAGGTAATGTGATGGTTTGGGGCAGCATGTCTGCAGGAGGAGTCGGCAACATGGAATTTGTTGAGACCACTATGGACAAATTTAAATACCTCAATATCCTGAAAAGGAATTTAAAATCAAGTGCTATTAAATTAGGACTATCGGATGTGTTTTGGTTTCAACAAGATAATGATCCAAAGCACACCGCACATATTGTAAAGATGTGGTTTCTTTATAATACGCCGAAACGATTAAAAACTCCACCTCAGTCACCAGACCTTAACCCAATAGAACATTTGTGGTCAGTACTTGAGGAACAAAGCTGAAACTCTTCAATTGCGGATAAATCCGAGCTGAAGTCAATAATAACAAGGGAATGGCAAAATATTAGCCCAACCATAACAAACAAGTGAGCGGAAAGTATGCCTAGAAGACTACAAGCAGTAATCAAAGCCAAAGGATATCCAATTAAGTACTCATAAAAAATTATTTTATATTTTTCTAATCATCTTGAAGTTTGTACCTTGAATTTTTGTTGTTACTTTTTTCATGTTACTTAATCCTTTAAAAAATTTAATTTCATGACTTGTTTTTATTTATTTTTGTATTATTAGTCTTCAATTTAATAAAAAATAAAAAAAATGTGATAATGAAGTGACATTAGTTTATATATGTATGACTAAGAGTTTTTATATTTATTCTTCAATGTATTTATTGACTGTTAAAAATAGGCATTTTAATTTTGTACTATGTATTTTCATCATCATCGAGCGCTATTCGAAAGATAAAACAGAAAGTGAATGTTAACTAATCGAAATTCCCAGTGAATCAACGCTCAAACACTATCATGAAACTGATGCTGTTTTTTTTAATCCAAGCTGCTGCTGTCCAAAACACTACGCGAATATCACACGTTTGTTCTTGATTTAGCTGGGATGAACATGTGTATCTTTCTTAAGAATACAGAGCTGCTTTTCTGATTGCCAACAATATAATTTGTTGTGCTTGGTAATTAGCGAGTCGATTAGCTTTTCCATCAAATTTTTCGTGAACCAGTATTTACGTATGGGTTCTTGTTTACGTGAGAACACATCAGAATTGCTTGAGTTTCATAAAGAAACAGCAACATTCGGTATGGATACAATTAACACATTCCGATGATGAGTAACTCATACGGATCTATGTATCTTTGAGCAAATCAAGTAGAAAATCAAGACGTGTTAGCTGATACCATCAATTGGGAACTTGCTTTGAACCACAGTCCAACAAAATGTAAATTACATAACTGAAATCATACTCCTAAAAAATAATTTCTTTGCAACAAAGTCCTTCAAGGGCCTTACAAAAATAATTACAAGGTTTGACTACGATTAGAGCTCTGATTTTTTTTCTTTAGGCATTGTTGAAGGATGGTACTAGTCAGAAATTTGTGTGTGAAATTAGCCTTATATCGCTCCCTGAAGATTTTTAAATTGCTCTTGAATTTCCTTTTAAGACTTTCAAAACTGTACATGAGTAATACTTACTTATAAAAGATTTCGAATCCTTAAAGCAGAACTAGGGAAGAGTGTTATTCGACAAAAATACTTTTGGGTTTGATTATCGGTTTAAAGATCATTTTAAAAGATACTTTGTTTGTGATCAGATGCGGAAAAATTAACGCTATCTGGAAGTTGGTGGGGTTAATTCATTTTTAGATAATTTTTGATTTTTTCTCGTTCTCAGAAAATAAAAATTATCGTTATGGATTTGTGGTCAATTTTTTTGTCTCAATTAAAAAAAAAATAATTGAGTGCAGCTGCAGGGGCTTGAAAAATTAACGACGTTTTCGAGGCAATGTATCTGCGAAGAAAGACCAATTTCGCAAAATTTATGCAAGAAGATTTTTCGCTTGAAATTTGCCTCGAGAAAGACCAAACCAGACCAGACACAATCTTGGATAACAGCGCGTTGAAAGCGGAAGTTGAACGCGATACAAGGGCGACTGGCTGGGGGTATCTATTGCAACAATAAGTCGCTACTTGGGAGTTATCGACTAGGTCCAAAAACTCACAGATTTGTACCTCACAAACTAGCCGCAGTACTATCGAGGGCGTAGCGCACTATAACTTTTTAGAGTGTGGTAAACGCCGTGTCGTATTTTTCTGAAATTGAGATAATGCACCAGAAATTACTGCGAATGCAACCGAGATTGGTGCTTCATCCAACGTATTCCCTTGGCCTTTGGGCTACGGATTATCATTTATTCCGGACCTTGGAAATAGCCTAACATATTCTCAGCTCGAAACCAGGAGCAGCTTATTTTGAAATTCGAGGCTTTTTTACGTGACAAAAAAGAGTTTTTTCAGTTTTTGAAAATCGTTGGCATAAAACTGAAAATTATGAAATGGAAGTTATTTTAAATAATAAATTTATTTGTTAGAATAACTAAATCGGCAATTTCGATACAATAGATAACTTTCCGATTTTAGATCCCTAGTCAAGAGAAAAGCATGAATTCAGATTTAGGGGGGCGGGAATCTCATTAGACGGTTAAAAATTGACTTGTTTATTGCAAAAATCGAAAGTTTAGATATTCAAGAGTATGCTCAAAAAGTTTGAGTCCGATATTCGAAGTCCTTCTTATATTTTCGGGGCAAGAAACGTAGCGCGCGCGAGTATACCGACCGGTCTATTGAAAAGAGCGATCGCAGACAAGCTTGGCGGGACCACGCAGCTGTCTTTCTATGACTACATCTTACTTTGTATGTATTGGGGCAGGTATTACAAACTCTTGGTATCCCTGTGTAAATTAAGTTTTTAAATAATACTCTTCGAATTATAAGTTATTGAGATCGTATGATCTCGTTTAATACCAACTTAAGACTAAATTTCTTAATTCTATTATCCACCAGGAAACCTTCTGACGCGCAGGTCAGGGTGGACGGAAAATTCCATTAAATGGTGTTTGATCTTGTTCAAACAATCAGTTGAACAACAACTAGTTCGCACCATGTGTGATTTGAACAACGACGAGTTCACACCATGTGTTGTTTGAACAAGATCCTTAACAATTCAAATACAGAGTTCTTAACTCTAAATGCATGCGGCAAACATCTTGCATGGCTATTATAATAATGCAAACATGTTGCATTTTATGTGTGGCTGTTACTACCCCTCCCCTTAAACTGATTCGTCCCGAATCTGTTGACGATTGAAGGCAGCGTTGTTTATGATCTTTTCGATTTTATTTTCCATGTTGAACATCGTGATCTGTGTGGTAGTCGGTGTGACAATCATTGGCTTACAGATTTCGTTTACCGAGTTCGCTTCCAAACGATACTTTTCGATGTTCAAATTATTTGGCGTTTGTGGGCTCATCAATGGGTAAACCGTGGCATTATGTTACTGGTTTTCTCGGAAATCGTGCCAGTTTCGTCATTTATAATGATTGTATTTTCGTCGATTCGATAGGAGCGATTTGGCAGAAGGGTGTTGTCTTACTTGTGGCGACGTTGCTATTAATATCATCGAGAGGCATTTGTCGAAACGGTCGTGCTTGCAAGCTTGTATATCTTGCCTTCTTTACAGTTGAACAATGGAAATGTTTCATTTTTACGTTCGGCAGCATACTTGTCTCTTAAATCTAATATAGACTACTATAACACATCTTTTTATATGTGGTATTTTGATAATACATTTAAACATATTACTGCTTATAAAACTTTTTACATTTGATGATGCAATTAATTCATTAGTCGTTATAGGTAATTCATCCTTTTTTAACAGGATTAACAATGTTTAGTTGTGGTAGTGCAACCGAGCAGACAGCGTTTATTAATAGTAATATGACCCTTTCTAAATGGTTCCTAAATGGAATTGTTTGGAATAAATTTGGGAATTTTGTATTATTAGTATCATAATAACCATGTTTCATTGAGTTAAAATGATTAGTTAATTCGTTTATTTTACCAGTTAACTCTCAATTTATTCCTACCTGCTGATTTTCTGCATCTATTAATCTAGATTGACGTTCGCCCAGTAAAAGAGAATCGTCATGATCTGACGTACCAGCTATAAATTTAATAACAGAACCGATGAAGTCAATTGACCGCTTTTGCCTACCAAGTCTTAATGATTTAAGTAATCTAGATATTGCGTTTGCATCCGCGTCCAGTGACTCCTTTTGTTCGGATACTCCAAACATGTTTCCTAAATTAACTATGTCCGCCCCAATTTCTTCAGAATCGGTTAGGTTATGTACTTTGAGGAAGTATAATCAAAAATTTTGCAATTGGCGGTGGCGAGTAGTGTCATTATGGAAGAGTGAAATTAACGGATGTTATCCTTGTGTACCTCCTTACCATCTACTAGTACTACAGTACCTAGATCTTTTTGCACTACTTTTTTATCGTACTTGTTCGATAATTTATTTCCGCAATGCTTATTAGTTTTTACATAGATTATCTGTCCCTCCCTGAAGGCTCTACTAAAACGTTTTTTGTTAAGGTGTGCGTTCTGCGTCCTTTGCGCATGTAATAACAATTCCTGGGTATTGGATCTACTCGACTCAGAAATTTCCCACAGCGAGTCAATTGGTCTTTTTTTCGTCACGGAGTGTATAGAACCATTATACCTTATTACAGCTATTTGTATGATTTCACTAATATCCGTAAGCAGCATCTCCCTTTTAATTGCCCTAGATATCTCACTTAGAGTTGAATGGAATCTCTCGACCTGTCCATTGCTTGTGCTGTGCATAGCTGGAACTTTATGATGGGACATTCCAAAGTGGTCCCTTATAAGAGATTGTATAACACTAGAACAGAATGATGGCTCGTTATCCGTCACTAATACTCTCGGATTTTTAAAGTGCCCAATTATTTTGATAATAGGTATTTTCAGATCTACTATAGAACGTGAGGCAATTTGTTCTATTAGCGCAAATTTCGAAAACTTGTCCACACATGTTAAGAAATAGTGGTTCTGTGTGATATAGATATCCATGTGCAATATTTCGCCTGGATATTTGGGTATTGGTGTAGGCTTCAATGTTTGCCTTTTCGGATACCTTTGGTATTTGGACTCTGCACAAATTCTGCAGTTTGCTACGAATTTCTTTATATCGCTGCGTAGGCTTGGAAAGAAATACGCGTCGAGTATTTGGGCATAATTTTCCTTGGATGACCGATGTGCTCTATTATGCTCCAACGCAATCGTTTCAAGCTGGTCATTCTCATTAATTAAGTCCAGGACTAGTTTTTCAGTATGTCTGAAACGAGCTGAAGGAAAGTGTTGTACAATTTCCTTTTGTACTTTCCCTAGAATTTCGAGTGGACAGTGAACGCCATTTACTACCTTGGTATCAACTACTTTTTCCAATTTGGGACATAAGTTGTCGAAGTCAGGAAATTGAATTTCATGACGTAAATAACCGTTAAATAGCCTAATTGTTCTCAATTTTGTTCTTTCGCCCATTGTAAGAATAATTTGATTCTTGAAACAATTTATAGGTGTCGGGACTGACCTCATGGTTTGGGACGATGAAATCTCGCTATTTGTGCAGTTCTCGCTAGAACTACTATTACCGGTAAGGTTTTGAATATATTGGCGGGACAGTGCATCCGCGACCAAATTTTCGGACCCAGGTTTGTAATGAATTACCGGTGCAAATTCTTCTATGAAGCTTTTCCAACGTTTTAGCTTCGTGTTCGGATTTCGATCGGATATCGAAAATGTCAGTGGCTGATGATCAGTGTATATATGGAGGTTATTTACTCCATAGAGATAGTTTCTCAGAGACTGTAATGCCCATACAATAGCGAGCATTTCTCGCTCGTTGGTTGCATAATTCTGTTCTGTAGCGCTAAGTGTTCGTGACACAAATGTAATTGGGTGTTTCTCTTGGGACAACACGGCACCAATGGCCACTGATGAAGCATCCGTTGTGAGCTCGAAAGGCTTGCTAAAGTCTGGAAAACTTAAAGTTACATCTTCTGAGGCTAAAATATGTTTTAACTTACCAAAAGCTTCCCTAGCATCCTTTGATAGAGTAATTTTCTTTTTTTCTGAATTTTTTGAACTTACATTACCATTTTCTCCCCGTAATATTTCAGTCAAGGGCTTCGCTATTCTTGCATAATCGCGTATGAAGCGTCGGTAATACCCCGACAATCCTAGGAACGATCTAAGGGCTTTGACGGAAGTTGGCTCTTTAAAATTTAGAATAGCGCTCACCTTGTTCTGGGCTGTCTTAAGTCCGTTCTCGGATACGATAAAACCCAAAAACTCAAGTTCTGATTTGAAAAATTTACATTTTTCTAATGAAATGCGCATGTTCGCATCGAGCAGCTTTTTTATTACGATCTGTATGTCCTTTAAATGGCTCTCAGTATCGGGGGAAAAGATTATGACATCGTCTATATAGACATGACAACGAACACCTATGTCGTCACGTAATATGTCATCAATTGCTCTCTGAAAAATACTTGGAGCGTTTTTTAACCCAAATGGCAAACGACAATATTCGTACTTGCCATTGTTGACTGAGAAGGCAGTCTTTTTCCGATCATCCTCGGCTAACAGAATTTGATGAAAACCAGACTTCAAATCAATGGTGGAGTAATATCTTGACTTACCCAGATTTGATAATATGACGGACGTATCCGGGATAGGATATCTGTCGGGAGTGGTTTTCTCATTAAGCTTCCGAAAATCTACCACGAGGCGAAGTTTAGGGTTACCTAATTCATCTACACCTTTTTTACTCACTACCCATATGGGGTTGTTGTATGGTGATGAACTTTTCCTTATTAATCCATCGCGCAGCATTGACTCTACTTCTGAGTTAACAAACTTCGTTGCGGTCATTTGGTACGGATAGCTTCTCGAATAAATTGGTTCGTCGGTGGTGGTTTTTATTGTAGCCACCACGTTGGTGTTATACGGTAATGCCTTGCTTGGATCCGCAAACACTTCCCGATTTTCCGTCATAATTTTTTGAAATTTATCTAGTACCTTTTTGGGAATACAATTCTGATCAATATTCTGAAGAAAATTTATTTGGTAATTAGTATCGAGAACAAGTTCTTTAATTCCATCTTTATAGCGTAGAGTGCTATTGGAAGAGTCAACAATTCCGTTAATTTTCTTCAGAAAATCGTAACCTATTATTCCATCGATATCGTTTATTATGGGAAGTATATAAAAGTCAGAAATTTGACCCAAAATACTTATTTGGCATTTTGATTTAATGCGAGTTTCCCCATGGATAGAGTGCACACTAAAAGCATTTTTTATCCTTGATATGCCAACTAAAAATGGAAGGTTTTTAATGTAATTCCTGTCGGCTCCTGTATCCAAAAGGAGTTTAATTTTATGTCCGTTGATCAAATCATGCTCAATATAAGGAAGGCATGCTCCCGATTCTAAAATCCTAACACCGTTGTTACTTTTTGGTTTTCCCGTTGTAAATGAATTCAACTGGTGTTTTCTTGAGAAATTGTGGTTAGAAGGTTTTGAGCGGAAATTGCTATTCCTTTTAGAATTTGGCCTATATCCAGATAATGATGGATC
Source organism: Oxycera nigricornis (assembly GCA_963942545.1). NCBI lineage: Eukaryota > Metazoa > Arthropoda > Insecta > Diptera > Stratiomyidae > Oxycera > Oxycera nigricornis. Next base: position 83,518,373 of record OZ012660.1, read on the forward strand.
TACTTCCATTGGTTCGACTGGAGGTTGATTTTTATATTCCTGCTCTTTGTGGACAACTTTATATTGTGGATTTTTCCTAAACCCTGTTCCCTATTAATATTAGAATTAGCGAACGCTGTAGCGAAATTGTACCTTTGTCTATTGGATTCCAGTTCTTGTGCGAGGGCTAACGCTGATGGTAAATCTGCTGGTTGACTCGCGAACAAGATATCCCCGATTGGCCGTTTAAGCCCAGAAACGAATATGCGCAATGCGTCGCTTCGATATTTTTCGTTCAGGGACTTTAGAACATCGCTATCGTCTCCATATTGCATGATAGCTTTATTTGTTATGGAGGTCAGCTGTTTCTCAACCACGTCGTAAAATTCAGATATTGACATTCTACCTTGTCTAAGAGTAGACAGTTCCTGCTCCAACAAATATAATGGTCTCTTGTCGGAATATGTATGGTCTAGTCGAGCAATTATGGCCTCAAAATTGAGCGGAGTACTAAATGATGACAAGACCATATCAGCTGAACCAGTAATCTTATTGCGGATTATAGCAACAGCCTGGTAATATATATCAGAGCCAGAGTATTCTTGGTATGGCTTAATCGCAGCTCTTGCTGATTGTCGCCAAGATGGATATCTTTCCATAATGCCACTAAACTCCTGCATTGATTTAGGAAGATCAAGTCTTAGGTTACAATCAACTCTTCTAGAAATGTTGATTTCCTCATATCTTTGGACGGAAGGTCCTGGCTGTTTTAGCTCCATTAACGAAGCTTGAAATTCTTGCCTTAGCTGAGTGGCTACGGCGCTAACTTCTTCAGACCTTTGGACGGACGAATCTGACTGTCTTAGCTCCCTTAACGAAGCTTGGAATTCTTGCCTCAATTGAGTAGCGACCGAAAGGGTAATCCTTTCCATCATCTCGGTGATGGCTTCAGCAGTCAACGACATTTTTAACAAAACAAAAAAAAAATTTGGAAACCACTGTCTACTCGGCTTGACAAATTTCAACACAAGATTTTCACACAACACTACAAATATGTTATACAAAGTATATAAATAAAATTATAACAGCAGAATATAAAAAGTAATTTCCTAAAGTACATACATTAATCAATTTTACATTTCCTCGTTCGTTGCCATCTGATGTTGTCTGCCGATGACGATGAATTTCCCAGTTGATGTTCACTATTCCGTGTGACTTTCCCTGTAGAATTCCTAATCGCAGCTCCTTCGCACGCTCAGCGATCGAATACGTAAATGTCTGATGTTTGTATGAAGTGAATTAAACTTATTTTTCCACTTTTTCTAGGAATCACTGAATATGTTCGTATTATAAACTTCCTTTTCACAAAAAACTTTATCGCGGGGTTATGGGTATCTTTTGATATACATAGTCCTAGTACTAGGACTTCTGAACTTACGCTGGGCGCCAATTAAGTTTTTAAATAATACTCTTCGAATTATAAGTTATTGAGATCGTATGATCTCGTTTAATACCAACTTAAGACTAAATTTCTTAATTCTATTATCCACCAGGAAACCTTCTGACGCGCAGGTCAGGGTGGACGGAAAATTCCATTAAATGGTGTTTGATCTTGTTCAAACAATCAGTTGAACAACAACTAGTTCGCACCATGTGTGATTTGAACAACGACGAGTTCACACCATGTGTTGTTTGAACAAGATCCTTAACAATTCAAATACAGAGTTCTTAACTCTAAATGCATGCGGCAAACATCTTGCATGGCTATTATAATAATGCAAACATGTTGCATTTTATGTGTGGCTGTTACTTGTATATAGGAGTAATACACAAATCACGTCAATACTTCGTTTCAGGTAATTAATTTTTAAATGCGTTTTTCTCGAAACACGTTTTTCCGGCTTGCGTGCATTGTATCTCAGCGAATTTTTGACTGATCTTCAAAAACTATTTTTTTTAATTCTTATTAAATTTGCGTATAACTGAACCTGAAATAGGGATAAAAAAATTCAATTTAGAGGTTTTTTTATGAGAAAAGTACGAAAAAAATGTATATGGGAAGTTCTTGTAAGCGCCTCGAAAATCGAAATTGAAATTTTCAACATATCTTTAAGTTTTGAGGTCTTACGAGTATATTTTAAGTGTTTTTAGAAACAAGTATGTGTGTGTGTGTGTGTGTTTGTGTATGTACGTACGTACGTGCGTTCGCGGACAGTTTTTCTGCGAGCATAACTCACGTAAACAAAGTCGTATCGACTTCGTTAAGGTGTCAATCCAAGCGTCTTTGCAATCTTAAGAGCTGATTAGTTTTTGGGACACTTCGGTCGGGGGGTTTGCTGTTTTCACCCCTCGAAGGTCAAACCTGTCATGCGCTATATCTCGTGATCCAAACATACGATTTGCTTCATCAAGCTGTCAATCAACGCATATTAACATTTTCGTGATTCTATCAAATTTTTAAAAAATTGGTTGGAGCCGTTTTTTAATTTTTTGAAAAAAAAGTGCAAAAAATTGGAGTTTTTTTCAAGAACATCAAATTTTTAACTTTATTTTCAAATCGCAGTAATCAATATTTATAAAATGTATATACCCAAAAAAAATTGTTGTGAAAAAACCACCATAGTTTTTTTCCGTGATCACAAAAAATATTAAATTAAAAATAAAAAATCATTAAAAATCATCATGTTCTTCATGGTCACTTATGTCAATCATTATATCTCGAGAACCAAATATAATCTTTGCATCATTAAGAAGTCAATCAACGCTTATTAACATTTTAATGATGTTTTTAAATTTAAAAAAAAATCTTTAAAGCCATTTTTATAATTTAATAAAAAAATATTGAAAGTTAGTGTTTTTTTCATAAAAAAATTAATTAATAATTAATAAATTTAACATCGTAATAATAAATGTTTATAAAATTTATAAACTTTTATCAATTTCTGTAGAGACTAGCAAAATATTTTCTCATGATTTCAAAACAAATTAAATAAAAAATAAAAAAAAATCATTCAAAGTCACCATGTAAAAAGGGTTCATACGAATTTTTATACCTTAAATCTCTTATTCTAAAGACATTGTTGTAAAGTCAATCAAAGTTTATTATTATTTGCATAATTTGCGGAGATTTTTAATAGTCTTCACAGAACCGTGTTTTAACTTTAATAAAAAACTGCTTAAATTTTGAAAACCAATACAAATCAAATCGAATTTGCAATTGTGATAATCAACGTTTTGAATGGTAAAATGTTTTGTAGTCAACACTTTTTAAGATCATATGCTTTGAAAAGCTTTCATCAAATAAAAAATTGTAGTTTTTAGGAGTTTTGTTCTTTGGTATTCGTAAAATTTCAGTTACTTCCGTCATCATTTGTAATACATATATTTTACTTTTTACATGCAATTGAACCTATTTTTCACTGCATAATCAATGTTTCTCAAAATCAAACAGAAAATAAGAAATAATTATGAGCTTCATTGATGTAAAATCGTGAAAAAATACAAATTCAGTGATTATGCCGAAGTGGTAGCAGTTTTGACCGCAACTATTCAAAATGGCCATCACGCGACAAAATCTCTTCAGTTGTCGTAATAACAAAAACTGCATTCATGTTTGCTAGCGCTGTTTTGTCCTTCAAGCATCGATATGAAAATACCAAATAACGTAGAAAAGGCTTTGTAACCTGTCCCCCCTCCGATTAATCCACGTGAATATTAAATCAAACCAATGCACCGAAATCCTTACGTAATCAATTGACGCTCGCGTAGATGTTACGATTAATATTAAGTCATTCCAATAACTTTTATGAGAGGTACATTTTTATTATTAAAAGTAGTATTATTTCCATAATTATTATTGTGTTTAATATTTTTAATATTTATGTAAATATTACTGGGAAGTTGTACGAGTGGACCTCAAGGGTCGCACCTCACGGCTTGTTTTCTAATGCGTCACAAATTTTCACTCAAAACCTGATTCATCGATAATACGAAAAATTTACTTGGGTTGCTTTCACATTGATTTTTGATTGTGGACTCCAGCATGCACGGCAATTAGAGACTCGGGCGGCGAACCTCAATGAAGAACAGCGTTTAACGTTGCGAATTTTGATGAGAACCACTCTAAAAAAATTATGCAATGTAGTTCAAAATATGAATAAAAAAACCTAATAATTTCGATTAGTTCTGATCATTTCTTCCTTTTCAAAAACAAATCACGAAAAAAGCGTCAAAATAGGCCTCCTAATGTTATTTCACACCTTAAGGGGGATAGTTACTGTGATGGGTCAAAAATAATATTTTTTTTTGTTTTAAATCAAAGTCTATATGTTCAAAAATATGTGTACAAAATTGCAAGTCAAAATTTCAAAAATTGACTAAGTTACAATGATTGTAGTGAGAGCAGGTAGGCCGATCAGCCCCCTGGAGATGAAGAGGAAGAACCGTCATATGGTCCAGGTCTCAATAGTTTAATATAGGTATGAAAATTTTAAATCTTTTTTAATACATGATTTCATTACGAGAGAAATGGACTAAAATCTTTAAATGCATTTTTCTCGTAACGACTTTTTTTGAACTGGTCGCATCAATAACTCGAACAATTATTAACCGATGTCTAATTTTTTGTTTTTTTTTTGTTCGTCTTAGTAGTGGTTAAGGTTAAGCGTAGCCGATTTGAAATTTTTTGTTTTTTACTATTTTTTAAACTATTTGAAAACTAAAAAAAACAGTCGAAAAAATTAAAATATTGTCAATCGGTCACCATTTTGTGAAAAATCAAAAGAAAAAATAACGGCTACGTACAACGATAACTACATTCATACAGATTACAAATATTTTGTTTTTTGTTTTTTTAGAGTACCGGCTTTTAAAAAATCGTTGCGATCATGGAGGGGGAATTTTTTTTCAGGCGATACGGCACCGTTTATATTGTTAAAACTATTTGATATTTTTTAATACAAATTTATGGAAAAATTATTAGATGTATACTTAATAAAATAAAAAAAAAACCCGATCCAAAAATTCCTCTACTTACTCGGTAAAATTTTTTTCAAAATCACTAATTTTTCGGCCGTCACAGTGGCTATCCCTCTTAAGTGATGTGTGTATTTTGTATCCCATGATTTGTGTTGGCATTGTGATTTGTCAGTATTTGAAAAGTTGTTAAAAGTTCATTTAAAAAGCTAGCTGAAACGAAACAATTGTCTTTCATATTTATAAAACAATAAATTGATCATGATATTAGCGATTCACACGTGAGCTATTACAACGAATGAAATCATACTGATAAAATATTCTATAAAAATTTCTCAAGTAATTAAAGTGCTCACAATAATTTTCGAAAACACAGCTGCATAAAATAAAAAAAGTGGCATACGGTTTTTATGCAATTTTTTGCTATCAGTAGTATTATTTTCTAGCCTCCTCATCACGAATCTGTTATTAGACCAGGGCGGATCTGTTTTCAGTTGACCGTTAAGAGGGGGTACGCTGGGTTTTTGCAGGAAAAGTTGTGGAATAACTTGTATAACAATAATTGATCCACGCTCCCTCTCAAAAAAGTCGGGAACATTAAAAACCAAGCCGCGAGGTGCGACCCTTGAGGTCCACACGATCAACTTTCCAGTAATGTCTACATAAATATTAAAAATACTCAACACAAAAATATTTATGAAAATAGCCCTACTTTAAATAATAATAATAAAAGGTACTCATAACAGTAATTGAAATGAGTTAATATTAATCGTATCATCCAGGGGAGCGTCCATTGATTGCGTAAATGTTTTGGTGGTGGGGTGTTAATTGAATATCCACACGGATCAATCGAAATGGGGACAGGTTACAAAGCCTTTCCTACGTTATTTGTTATTTTCATATCGATGCTTGAAGGACAACAGAGCGCTAGCAAAAATGTTTTTGTTATTACGTCCACTGAAGAGATTTCCTCACGAGGTGCCATTTAAAATAAATTTGTTCAAAATTGCCATAATCGGCATAATCATTGAATTTCTATTTTTTACGATTTTACATCAATGAGACTGATAATTATTTCTTATTTTCAGTTGATCTTGAGAATCATTGAATATGCAGTCAAAAATAGGTTCAATTGCATGTAAAAACTAAAATGTATCACAATTGATGATGGAGGGAGTTATTGAAGTCTTACGAACACTAAAACACAAAACTACTAAAAACTACAATTTTTTATTTGGTAAAAGCATATGATTTCGGAAAGTTTTGACTACAAAACGTTATACAATTCAAAGCGTTGATTACCACAAATGCAAATTTGATTGAAATTTTGCTGGCTTTCAAAATGTACGCAGTTTTTTTATTGAATTTAAAACACTATTTATTAAAAATCTGCTCAAATTATGCAAATATTATCAAACTTTGATTGACTTTACAACAAAGTCTTTAGTATTTTAGTAATTAGTATATCTTTTATTAAACATATAAGGTAATATAATTGAAAAGATATAAGGTATAAGATATCCGAGTAAGGTAAAGGTAATATCATATATGAACCCTTTTTACATGGTAACTTTGAATGATTTTTTTTATTCATTTTTTTAGAATCGTCGAAAAAAAATTCGCTGGTTTCTGTTCAACAACTGCTAGGAATGTATAACTTTTATAAACATTTATTACTGAGCGGTGCAAATCAGCTTAAAAATTTATTTTTTATTAAAAAAAACTTTAATTTTTCACATTTTCTTATGTTAAATTAAAAAAACGGCTCAAACGATTTTTTTATAAAGTTGAAAACATCACAAAAATGTCAATATACGTCAATTGACACCTTAATGAAGCAAATATCATATTTGGTTCGTAAGATATAGTGAATGATAAAAACGACCTTGAAAACCATGATGACTTTTAATGATTTTTTTATTTTAATTTGAAAGAAATTTTTGGTGGTTTTATTACAAAAACTGTTTGCCGTAGATAAATTTTATAAACATTGATCACTGTGTTTTGCAAAGCATGTTAAAAATTTATTGTTTTTGGAAAAAAACCTAATTTTTTGCTTTTTTTTTCAATAAATTGAAAAACGGCTCCAATGATTTTTTTTAAAAATTTGATAGAATCACAAAATTGTTAATACGCGTCGATTAACACCATTATCATGTAAATGTTATGTTTCGCTCACCAGATATAGCGCATGACAAAAATGACCTTCAAAGGGTCAAAACAACAAACCCCCTCGACTTCCCATATTAACAAGTTAACAAATCGCAATGTTTAAATTTTTTTAAAAAAATTGTGTTTTTCCTGCTTGTCTCACTCCTAACTTTAAAACGTTTCATTCCAGAGCAAAGTTGAGTGAGAATGAAAGTTGCGTGATAAAATTTCCTACAAGATAGGATGGTTAAAAATTCTTAAAAATTTAACCCTTGTCGCAAAATAGCAATATTAAAAAAATGTGAAAAAACCGTTACCCGTTACCGTATATCGCAAAAAAATTAATTGAAAAAAGATTTTCTTTTCAATTTGTTCAAACAAATGTTGTTTAAATAATTCTACAGCATTAATATGACAACAATTGCATTGAGCACATTGAACAGTACATGTTTGGGAAGTTTTTCTAGAAAATACTCCTTCAAAATAGGAAAAAATATGTGGTATTATTTTGTTATAAATTAATTAATTTATAACATAAGAAAAGCGTCTTGGGGATTCGGTAATGTGATATGTAGGCTTCTCTGTTCAAGTTACTTGGCTCTTAAAAAAGGTGAATATCGCTCCGCTACAAGCCGAGAAAATGCTCTTTTTTATAATTTTTTTCAAATTCGTTGCAAATGCCCGTCAAATTTGACCGGTTGTTTCTCAGGAACTGATGAACATAAATCAATATTTTTTAAAAGGAGCGTAATTTAAAGTTCTTTCTCACATATTTTTTTGAATTTAATTTAAATTAATGGTTACCGAGATATTGAATTTGTGTATTGGCAAAAAAATGTTTATAATTTGAAAAACATCCTGAGGCCGTTTTAATAAATCGATTTTAGTTTTGTAAATGCATTTAATGTGTGAAATGCTCTTCCATATTTCAAAAAAACTTAAACTTCTATGGGCTTTAGTTTTTGACTTGCAATATTTCAAAAAAAATTGAATTGTTTTCAATAAATTTTGATTTGCCAGCTGTTATGTGAAATCTACTCATACGATTTTGATGGAAATTTGTCTGCTGTTTTATTCTATTATAAAGATTTTTGAGGCGAACCATGAAGGTCCTAAGTTTATTTGTAATGGTTAAAAAAATTGAATGAGAAACGCTTTTTCCCATTTTTAACTTCCCAGTATATAGGAAATTCATGTAATCGTCTCGAAAATCGAAATTGAAATTTTCAAATTTTCCTTACGTTTTGAGGTCTATAGAGTATATATAAAGTGTTTTTAGAAAAGGAGATGTATGTGTGTGTGTGTGTGTGTGAGTACGTACGTATGTACGTTCGTGGACAGTTTTTTTTACGAGCATAACTCACGTAAACAAAGTCGTATCGACTTTGTTGAGGTGTCAATCGATGCGTCTTTGCAATCTTAAGAGCTGATTAGTTGTAGGGAAACTTCGGTCGTTTTTTTTTTGTTTTGCTCCTTTGAAGGTCATTTCTGTCATGCGTTATATCTCGCGAACTAAACATACGACTTGCATTCTTAAGGTGTCAATCGACGCGTATTAACATTTGTCAAGATTCTACAAAAATTCTTGAAACCGTTTTTTAATTTAAGAAAAAAAGTGCAAAAAATTAGGTTTTTTTTATAAACAATAAATTTTTAACTTGATTTGCAGCACACAGTAATAAATGTTTATAAAATTTATTAACTCCAAGCTGTGTTTGTGAAAGCAAATTCAAAAATTTTTCTCATGACTACGAACAAATTAAATAATAAATAAAAAAATCATTAACAACCATCATGACCTCCAAGGTCATTTCTGTTATTCACTATATCTCACGAACCAGATATAATATTTGCATCAGTAAGGTGTCAATAGACGTGTATTGACATTTTTGTGATGTTTTTAACATTATAAAAAATCGTTACAGCGGTTTTCTTATATAATAAAAGAAAATGCGGAAAATTGAGTTTTTTTCATAAAAAATAATTTTTTAACCTGATTTGCACAACACAGTAATGAATGTTTATAAGAGTTATATATTCTTATCAATTTTTGAAGAGAAAGCAGCAAAACTTTTCTCCATGATTATGAAAAAATTCATACGAATGATATTACTTTATATCTTTTATTCTAACGAAATTGTTGTAAATTCAATTCAAGTTTTCTAATATTTGCATAATTTGAGCAGATTTTCAATAGTTTTTACAGTGTTTTAGAAGTAATAAAAAAACTTAAGTTTTGAAAACCAACAAAACTTCAATCAAATTTGCATTTGTGGTAATCACCGCTTTGAAGGGTACAATATTTTGTAGTCAATAATTTGCAAGATCATATGCTTTAAAAAGCTTTTATCAAATAAAAAATTGTATATTTTAGTAGATTGATTATTTAGTAATCGTAGGATTTCAATTACCTCCTACATCATGAAGTGTAATACATTTTACTTTTTAGATGCAATTGAACCTATTTTTGACTGCATGTTAAATATTTTTCAAGACCAACAGAAAATAATAAATAATTATCAATCACATTTACGCAAAATCGTGAAAAAATATAAATTCAGTGATTATGCCGGAATGATGGCAATTTTGAACGAAACTATTCAAAATGACCATCACGCGACAAAATGTTTTCAGTGGGCGTAATAACAAAACTGCATTCATTTTTGCTAGCGCTCTTTGTCCTTCAAGCATCGATGTGAAAATAACAAATAACGTAGAAAAGGTCCCCACCGAATGATTGATCAAATCAATCTACCCGCATCCACCAAAAAACTTACATAATCAATGGACCCTTCCGTAGATGACATGATTAATATTAACTCATTCCTGTTACTGCTATGAATACCTCTCATTATTATTATTTAAAGTAGTATTATTAATTATATTAATGTTTTTAATGTTTGTGTGAATATTACCGAGAAATTGACCGTGTGGTCCTCGAAGGTCGCACATCGCAGCTGGTTTTCATTTTAAGGCTGTATAATTATTCAAACAATTTTTTTCTAAACAAATTAGTGTTTTTCTAAATTATTTCTTATGATATATTCATAAAAATAAGAATTCATTATAATATATTAATTTGTAATGATTGTTAATTTAATATAAAAATTATAATATTTAAATTTTCTTTATTCATTCTTGTAAGCTTGCTTTCTTGCGCTCTGGACTGGAAGGGTCTTCTGTTTCTTCAAAACCTTCATCTTGAAGTCCGAAATTACTGAGAAAACTGTCATTATTTAGTTCTAAATCGATATCATCGAAGTTTACATCATCAGTAATTTCTTCTTCGAGATTTATAATATTGATGCTGTGCGAGTTTTTGCATGTTTGCTCGTGGCAGTTAGAGCAGTAGTCGGTACAGCTCGAACCACGCTTAACACAACACACAATTTCGAACATTCTGTCAAGCACTTACAACTAATTTTTCTAAATAAGCTATCAGGGAATAGTATGTCTGTATTTTGTGTTGGATCAAAAACTGCCGAAAATGTAGGTTTTGCGGTAACTACAACTAACTAAATTCTCAAAAGCGCGATCCTGTCCAAATATTCTTCATATGCCATATTAAATGCAACTACCTATGCGGGCTCAACATCAGACAAATTTATAATGTGCACAGACGGCAGATCATGCGTTATCACTTTAAAAAATATCAACAACTCCGACCCAATAATAACTAACAAAAGAAACAAACTCATCGAAAAACAAAACAAAATAAAACTACTATGGGCACCTGTACACGCCAACATTCCAGGAAACGTCTTTGCTGATTCAATCGCCAAATACGCAACAACAGCCCCAGTATACATGCAACACACATTCAACAAAAAGGATATCTACAATTTGGTTAAAAAAACACCTGTTAACAACAGCATCTTCAAAGTGGGCTGCCTACAGGCATCATTATCAATCGCTCAATCCCAGTAGGACCTGTAAAGCTTACTGCATCGATTCCGTAATCATTCTTCGGAAGCTAATACGGATCGTTTTCGCAATACCGCATCGATTACTTTAACATGGCAATGTCATTGGCAGGATCCGTGCTAACTCCATTTCGCATTACCAGGAAGCGATGCTGGAATCAATGCCTCAGAATGTGTTCCGTAATGCTTACTTGGTAATCGGTTCTGGAAGGCATCCATTCCACACAATATGTTACCATCGCTTCATTTTTGCATTACTAGGTAATGTATAGAAGTTTTCAATCACTCAATGATTACTTTTCAGATTCCCTATGCATTCCTTTGGAATCAATTCCATTTTCCGACATAAGCATCGATGAAATCATGCATTACCAAAGAATTGATTCCAAAAAGTCCGACTGGGGCTGTGGTCAAACTAAATGTCAAAAAGCACTCACTCTGCATCGCCGTCCAGCCAATCCGAAATTAGGATGACGACATCGCTCGGTTCCGCGATTGGTGCATTGTACTTTTGCTCGTTTTGTCTTCGGTGCTCCACGTGGTAATTTTCGGCGCGCTGTGTAAAGTCGCAAAATACTCGGTGGAAATAAAACATTAAGTGGAAAAGTGTAGTGTAATTGAGAAAATGTGCTGTGCTATAAGTGATTAAGTAGTGAAATTGTGAACAATTATCTGTTTAAATTTCAAAAATGCGTTGCTTTTATCCTGGCTGCAAGTCTTGCTAGGAAGCAAATCTTGTCGCGTTTCATTTTTCCGGTGAGTAGCTAAAAGTCAGTTTTATGGAAATAACACAACTTATCTGGATATAATCAATGTTTTCATTGAAACATTCACGCGCGATGCTAAGCAATTGCTTCGTACATTTAGGTCAAACTTATTGTCAAAACCGAATCATGTGCTGCTCAGCAGTCCAGATTCGGTGCAACGCTAGAATGAAGTGGGGCATTATCATTTTGTATATCATTTCAGGTTCCCAACGTCACCAACTCGGGCTCCCGAATGGATGGAAATCATTGGAGGAAACGATCCCGCATGAAGAAAAAAATTTGTTAGCTTCATTTTGAATCGGGGTATATAAATTTATAAAATATATAATAGGAGGTGACTCAAAGCTTCAAAATAGAAAAGTGTGTGAGCTCCATTTCGAGGAGACAGATATGTTGAGGGGCGCAAGGCGGAAATATTTGAAGCCGTATGCTGTACCGAAAGCGGTATTAAATGTGTTAAGTAGATTTTTTCAGCTTTAAAAACTATTGTCATCATTATTTTTCTTTATGAAATAGATAACTGTGATATACGCGCTGCACGTGAAGGAGTAAATTATCGAAATATTCCTGGAACATCGGCTGGACCAGAGAATGTATGTTGGTCTATTTTATTGAAGCTACTTTTCCAATTATAAATGTATAAATTAGTTAAATAAATTTTTGTTGTACTTCCTGTTGTTAATTCAAGACTTTAATTTCCCAATAATTTCTTTACTCAATATAGATTTTTGAATGAAACCCATTTGAATCAACGATTTTCACCTACGGCACTGATGCATTTTGCGTGATTTTCTGTCTCGTTCTACGAAAGTCGAAAATTGCTTCAATTCTCTTTACTGATTTCGCTTCCTTATTCTCTCTATTCAAAGTCTACACGTTACAGAAATACGTCTACACCATTTTTTTTGTGTATATACACAAGTGTCTCCTGCTCACATATTGTTTTCTAAAAGAAATCATTGTGGAAATGTGTTCGGACGAAGAAGACGTACTATCAGTGTTAGCTGTGGTCTGCTTGATTCCTAAGAGAAGAAAGCCTAAAATGCGTGAAGGACCTACTTACTGTCTCGTAATTTTAACATTTATATGGAGCTCTAGATAGAGGATGGATTCGGTATAGGAAACTTTTTCCGTTGTTCCGAATCCGATTTCGAGGAACTTGTATCAATGATACTACCAGATGTGCAAAAACACACAAAATGGCGAAGCGATGTCAATTGCAAATTAATACTTGAGTCCATTTTTATCTGCAACTCAACACAATAACACATGCGTGGCCCACGGGAGTTGTCGAGAAATGATTATATCGCCCCCTTCTTAACCCGCGGGGGACAAATGTGTAGATGTTTTCCATCGGACATGGAAAGCATAAACACTGTTGATACCATCAAAAATGTGTAGCGAAATATGAGGGGAACAATGTTTTGTGTATTGTGTAGAGCAAAACACGCGCAGGAGACCCGGCTTAAGGCACACCATATCAACAAACGAACACCTTATATCTAAAAAACCAAAACCGCGCTGCCATCTATGCAACAGTGGAACATTGATAAACATTAAACATATGTTATGCGACTGGTTCAAAAATAAAAAAAAATAAAAAAAACAAAATACCAGCAGATGCCACCGCACTAGCAAATCCATCTACTGACAACATTAAAAAAAATTTACGCGCTACTAAAATCATTAAAAATCAAGGTATAATACAAAATATAGGCTAACTTTAACTATATTACACACACTAATCTTATACATAATATGATTAGCCTAAGGCCTGCTTAGCTAGTGCTTTCTAGAAATAAGATTTAGCATAATTTATTATGTAATTCTTAAAAATAATAATAATAATAGTTTGTGTTGGCGCTAAACTTGATTTTTCCATTTCCCAGTCTCACTTTTTTGGGTCTAATTCATCACCCATCGGCATTATCAAAGACCAATTGCGGAATGGTTGCATGTTTTATTTTATTTTGTGGATTTTCTAATATTGAAGAATCAAAAACTGAGTAACTTTGTAAGATGCACAAATTCACAAAGAATTCAAAATATCTATCAGTTCTTTCAATCCATACTTTTTATTCAATGTAACAGCTAATTCCAATAAGAGAGATGAGATAAACGATTTTGGGCGCGTTGACGAAATGATAGCATGACCAATAGCAGTTTGTTTTACATGATACTTTAATTTTTCAGATTTTCGATTACTAATTATTGTATCGAGCATCATTTGCACGGTTTCAGGAATAACATACATAACCATAACATAATCTGAAAATGCATCAGGAGACGGATATAAATCTACATCGTATACATGGTTTCGAACGTCAGCAAGTACAATTTTCGAAGCTTCTTCTTCTTCTTCTTTTTTATCAGAGGAACGACTCTTGTAGAAAATTTCAGAAGATAATTTTCCACCTGCTTCCCTGAATGTAATCAAAGGTCCATATTTCGAAAACTGAGTAAAAATTTTATCCCCAAATATTTTAATTAAATGATTTTTTGACCGTGTATTTTGGGCTGGCAGGCAAACTTTGCAACGTGTGGGCAATGTTATAGTTAGCTTAAGCTCAAGTTTCTGGGGTCGCAGGTCCAATCCTCTGGGCTCCATCTCTAAAACAAAAAAAAAGGGACATCGTCATATCTCAGAACCTATGACTCCCACAAAAAAGTTGTATTTGGCAAACTTGCGTAGAATTAAATTTGTAGCAAGGCATGCACACATCAGTTTTACGTGGTGTCAATAATAAAAAAGTTTCAAGTCATAAACGGCACCCAAAATGAGGGGATCATCTTTCGAGTGCCACAATTTTTTTTATTTTCACGTTTAACGCGAAATACGTTAGGATACTTTTCTTAGTCTATTTTGTCACAAATCGGAAGCCGATTATTTGGCCTAAAAATGCGTTTTTCATGTGACTTTTCTCCCTTTGGGATGGGATAACTCCCTCCTATGTTCAGTGATTGAAGCAATCAATACCGCAAATTATTTGTGACAAATTTGCCTGCCAGCCCAAAATTCACGGTTTACGTCAAAATTCGGACGATTTTACTGGACTAATTTCATTGCAGGCCATTCATGTTCGTTAAAATCATTCAGAATAGTTGAGATACTAAATTGACATTCGATCCGATTTGCGACGTGTTTTGGGAGGTACATTTGTGTTTTTATATTTCTCAAATATAAATAAACTATTTTTTCTGATACGTATTTCTTGGAACAATGTTTATGAAACAAATTTAAATTTGTTGAATTCAATATGTTTTTTATCTTCTCGTTTAAAACTTGCCAAAAACAGTTTTTTAATAGATTTTTCTTCAATTACACAAGTTGGACGAAATGATAATTAATGTCCACAAAGAAGGTGGTTTTTTATGCATGATAAGGCCTATTCAAAAATCACAAAATTAATAAATTTTTAATATACATTATTTTTAATTTCATATTTAGTTAGTAAAAAAATAATATAAAATAATAACATAATTTTAAAAAATTCCTGGGACCGCCTTAATCCGATTTTATAGCTTTCCAGTATATGGGAAGTTCTTGTATTCGCCTCGAAAATCGAAATTGAAATTTTTAACATATCTTTACGTTTTGAGGTCTTTAGAGTATATTTTAAGTGTTTTTAGAAGGAAGGATGTATGTTGTGTGTGTGTACGTACGTATGTGCGTTCGCGGACAGTTTTTCTACAAACATAACTCACGTAAAAAAAGTCGTATCGCCTTTATTGAGGTATCAATCGAAGCGATTGTCGGGGGGGGGGGGGGTTGCTGTTTTGACCCCTTGAAGGTCATTACTATTATGCGCGATATCTCACGAACCAAACATGGGTTTTTCATTGCTAAGATGTCAATCGACGCGTTTTAACATTGGTGTGGTTCTATCAAATTTTTAAAAAACTTATTAGACCCGATTTTTAATTTAAAAAAAGTGAAAAAATTAAGATTTTTTCCATAAACAATAAATTTTTTAGCCTGATTTGCAAAACACAGTAATCAATGGTTATAAAATTTATATACTTCAAATAGTTTTCGAAAAAAATTTAGCAAAACTGTTTCTCATAATGATGAAAAAAATTAAATAAAAAATAAAAAATCATTATGATCTTCAAAGTCATTCATGTCATTCATTATATCTCGCGAACTAAATCCAGTATTTGCATCGACTCGTCTTAACATTTTCAGGATGTTTTTACGTTTCTAAAAAATCGTTGGAGCCGTTTTTTAATTTAATAAATATAAATATATAATTGCAAAAAAGTTAGGGTTTTTTCATAAAAATTAAATTTTTAACCTGATGAAAATATTAAATTAAAAATAGAAAATCATTCAAAGTCACCATATAAAAAGTGTTCATACGAACGATATAACCTGACTACTCTTATTCTAAAAACATTGTTGTAGAAACAATCAAAGTTTTTTAATATTGGCATAATTTAAGCGGATTTTGAATAGTTTTCACAATGTTTTAATAAGTAAACTGATCAAATTTTGAAACCAAGAAAAATTTCAATCAAATTTGCGTTTGTGGTAATCAACGCTTTGAATGGTAAAATATTTTCTAGTCAATACTTTGTAAGAACATATGCTTTAAAAGGCTTATATTAAATAAAAAAATTCAATTTTTATTAGTTTAGTTTCTTTAGTGTACGTAAGATTGCAATTACTTCCTCCCTCATCATTTGTAATACTATTTTTTTACATGCAACTAAACCTTTTATTGACTGCATATCTAATGTTTTTCAAGATCAGCTGAAAATAAAAAATAATTATTAGTCTCATTGATGTAAAATCGTGAAAAAATACAAATTCAGTGATAATGCCGAAGTGCTGGAAATTTTGACCGCAACTATTCAAAATGGCCATCACCCGACAAAATCTCGTCAGTGGGCGTAATAACAAAAAATGCATTCAGTTTTGCTAGCGCTCTTTGGTTTTTCAAGCATCGATATGAAAATAACAAGTGCAACAAGCCGCGAAGTGCGATCCGTGAGGTCCACACGGTCAATTTCCCAGTAATATCTACATAAACATCAAAAACATTAAACACAATAATAATTTTGAAAATAATACTACATTGAGTAATAATAATGAGAGGTATTTATAGCAGTAATAGGAATGAGTTAATATGAATCATATCGTCTTCGGGAGGGTCCATTGATTACGTAAGGCTTTTGGTGGATGCGGGTAGATTGATTTGATCAATCAATCAATGGGGACCTTTTCTACGTTATTTTTATATTATAATTTTGAATATGCAGCCAAAAATAGGTTCAATTGCATGTAAAAAGTAAAATGTTGTACAAATGATGCTGGAGGAATAATTGAAATCTTACGATTACTAAAGAATGAATCTACTGAAAACTACAATTTTTATTTGATGAAAGCTTTTTAAAGCATATGATCTTGCAAAGTATTGACTAAAAAACATGTTACAATTCAAAGCGCTGATTACCACAAATGCAAATTTGATTGAAATTTTGATGATTTTAAAAATTTAAGCAGTTTTTTAATTAAAAGACTCTAGAAACTATATAAAATCTGCTCAAATTATGCAAATATTTTAAAACTTTGATTGAATTTACAACAATTTACTTCGAATAAAAGATATAAAGTAATATCATTCTTATGAACCTTCTTTATATGGTAGCTTTGAATGATTTTTTATTTTTAATTTAGTTTTTTTTTTTTTCATAATCATGGAAAAAGTTTGACCGGTTTCTTTTTAAAAACTAGTAAGAATGTATAAATTTTATAAACATTTATTACTGTGTTGTGCAAATCAGGTTAAAAAAATATTTTTTATGAAAAAACCCTAATTTTGTCATTTTCTTCTATTAAATGGAAAAAAGCTGCTGAAACGAATTTTTAAAATGTTAAAAAAATCACAAAGTTGTTATTACACGTCGATTGACACCTTAATGATGCAAATATTATATCTAGTTCGTGAGATATATTGAATGACAGAAATGACCTTGAAGATAGTGATGACTGTTAATGATTTTTTATTTTTTATTTAATGTTTTTTGTAATCATGAGAAAAGGTTTGATGATGTTTTTACAAGTATTGTTTGGAGTATATGAATTTTATAAAAATTGATTACTGTGTTCTGTAAAGCAGGTTAAAAATTTATTGTTTCTGAAAAAACCCTAATTTTTTACACTTTTTTTCTTAAGTTAAAAAACGGCTCGAACAATTTTTTTTAAAATTTGATTGATTCACAAAAATGTCAATGCGCGTCAATTGACATATTGTTCAAGGAAATCCTATGTTTGGTTCGCAAGATATAACGCATGACAGAAATGACCTTCAGAGGGGCAAAACAGCAAACCCCCCGACCGAAGTTTCCCAAAAACTAATCAGCTCTTAATATTGCAAAGACGCTTCGATTGACACCTTTAACAAAGTCGATACGACTTTGTTTACGTGAGTTATGCTCGTAGAAAAAAGTGTCCACGAACGTACGTACACACACACATACATCTCCCTTTCTAAAAACTCGATGTATGTATATACTCTATAGACCTCTTAACGTGAAGAAATGTTGAAAATTTCAATTTCGATTTTCGAGGCGATTACCAGAACTTCCCATATACTGGGAAGTTAACAAATAGCGTAGAAAAGGCTCCGTAAATCTTCCCCCCTCCCGGCGTGAATTTTCAATTAATCACCCTCCTCAAAATCCTTACGTAATTAATGGACGCTTCCGTAGATAAAAGGATTAATATTAACTTATTCCAATTACTATTATGAGGATCTCTCATTATTATTGTTTAAAGTAGGATTATTTTCATTATTATTATTGTGTTTAATATATTAATATTTATGAAGATATTGCTGGGAAGTTGACCATGTCGTCCTCAAGGGTCGCACCTCGCGGCTTGTTTCCATTGTTTTTATATTTGTTGCTATTTTGCGGCAAGCGTAATTTTTTTTGAAAATTTCAGCCAATCGTATCTTATAGAATATGTAATCACGCAACTTGCATTCCCTAACAACTTTGCTCTAAAATTAATCGTTTTAAAGTAAAAAGTCGATTTTTTTATATTTTTCAAACATTTCGATTTATTTATTGATGTTCCCTACTTTTGTGAGGGGAAGGGTATGTAGTTATGCAAGTGATTCTATTAATTTTGTCTGTATTTACTGTCAGCAAAAATCAGTGTGCCTGTAGTCGCTTTTTACGATCCGCCCTGGTCTAGCGTAGTTTAATCCCAAAACAGAAACACATTTTTGCTTTCACCCGCCAGTTGATACATTTTTAGGTGAATGGTATTAATGTTATATACTTACAGATTGTGTCCAGAAATTTCATTCGAAACAATCACTAATGCCCAACTAATCAACGAAATTTATCGTGATCATAAATAGATGCAAACATTGATATGATTCGATAACACAAATATGCGGTTACTTAATGAAAATCCCGGATAGATTTTGATATTTTGCAAATTTCACTTATCTTGCTAATCACTTATGAATGCGAATGTTCGTTAATGATGATATCAGAGCACTTTTATTTATGCATAATTTATTTTGAAGAACAAAGACGAATTTTGCGACAGAAAAATCTTAGCTCAATATTTTCAACATTATTCACGCCGAAGTAGTGCAGTTTTAAACTTATCAGGCAGATGTATCGCATTAAGGGGCCACTCTACTGAAAATAAATTTATTTTAGATTTTCTTCTTCTTTCATATGACGATAGGTATATGTTGCAAGAACACGTGTTTAAAATTTCAGATCGATATTTATATTATTTTTGTTTCTAAAGGCATTGAAGCCGTTCGAACATCTGTTGTGAAATAACTGTATATTAAGTATTATAAATCTATATATTCACGTACAGTCCCTGGCCATATTATTAAACCCATGCTGAAAAATGAATATTTCACTGCATTTTTTGTTGTTTCATTGCAAGACTGTTAACGTTCGTTGGAAAAACCTCTAGTTTAATACTTATGAAAACATTTTGTGTAATTGTTCATACAAATACCACGTTCAAATTTAGATGGCAGCAGCTCTGTAATAAAAACTTGAAGTAAAAAGTTAATAAATAAACGTCAAATACAGTGCAACAGGCTCTATTGTGTAAAATACCTATTTCCATTGCGTGAAATACACAAACATTGCTGAAGTAAATTCTTTATTGATGCTTTGACTCATTTTTATGAAAATAGTGTAAAACTCTTGCGACTTGTGATAATTATGTAATTTTCAGAATGAGTAAACGACGTGATTTGTCTCCTACTAGAATTGGCCAAATTGCCGGTATGTTGAAAGCTAAAAACATGAGCCAGTATGAAATAGCTAAAATTTTAAATGTCTCACGAAGCTCAGTGAAACATATAAAGAAAAAGATTGACCTTGGCGTCTGGTCGTCCTCGAATAACTTCCGAGAGGACAGACAGAAAAATTCGTCATATATGCATCCGAAATCGAAAAATGGCCTTGAATCTTTTGGAAAAACAGATTACTGAAGCAGGAATACAAGTTTCTGAAAGAACACTACGACGAAGGTTGGCTGAAGAAGGTCTTGTCTCCCGAAGACCGGCACGCAAACCTAGGCTCACACCAGCCATGATTACAATACGTTACAGATGGGCCCAAAAGTATAAGAATTTCACAAAGGATGACTGGAAAATAATAATTTTACAATATATTTCTATTATAAACTAGCTGCCCGAACAGACTTCGTTCTGTCAAAAGTTATTGGTCTGTCGCAGTCGAATAGAAAAAATTAATTTTATTAATTAAAAATTAAAAAAGTTTTTTAATTTTTTAAATTTTTTTTTAAATTTTTCTCTCCGTAAGAACCATCCTTGTGATTTAAGGAAAATATATTTAAAAAAATAGCCGAATCGGTCGAGGAGTTCTCGAGTTTTGCGCTTAGCAACACATATGGCGATTCATTTTTATTTATATAGATTCAATTTTTAAGTAAAATTTGTGAAAATCCTCGGTATTTTTAATATGTTACAGGTAAATTTCCCAGGGAGTCCATTTTTCAAGTATTGGTCGAAAAGGCTCAGTTTGTTAGGCGTCGATCGGATGAGAAATATAAGAAAATTGTATTGTTCCAACAATAAAACATCCTCCTTCGGTTATGGTATGGTGTGTAATAAGTATGAAAGGTCCAGGGCCCCTGTACATCGTGGAAGGTACAATGAATTCAGAACAATACGAGAAAGTGTTGGAAAAACAGCTACTTCCAACGATGAAAAAATGGTTCAAAAAACGCGAGAAGCCTATTTTTATGCATGATGGTGAACCGTGCCACCGTTCTAAACGTATATCAAAGTACTTAGAGAAGAAAAAAGTCACCGTTCTTGGCTGGCCTGGAAATTCTCCAGACATTAATCCTACAGAGAATGTTTGGGACTTTATGAAACGTGAAGTTTCTAAGCATGCTCCTACAACCAAGCAGGATCTGATTCGTGTACCAATGACACCTGGAAAAATAACGTAGAGATCAGGAAAAAGATTGACAATTGCATTGACAGCATGCCTCGTCGTATAGCAGCCGTGTTGGCTGCTAAAGGTGGCCATACAAAATACTGATTTTGGCGAAAAATCGTGTTTCATTAACATAAATGCTTTAATCTAATGTAAATCACTACTTTTTGAATATAACTCATTGTATAATATATGATTTCTCATAATTTAACTAAATTTGTCTAATAATGAACGTGACGTGAAGCTAAAATGGCAAAAGGGTAGTTTTTCAGCATGGGTCTAATAATATGGCCAGGGACTGTAATAGACTTATAATCATTCAACGAATTAAATATAGACCCAATATCATCATATTCTATAATAAACTTTGCTCCCGTGTTATTGGAGATATGTGAGAAAATTTCGTTAAAAAACGCTTTTTTCGAGACATACTTTTTCATTGCGTGTCGTAAAATTGTAAGAAAACTAATCATCCGATTTACTTGAAACTTTGCACACTATTTTTAAAAGTATTTACATAAGTAGAGAAATTACCTAGTATCAGAATTTAAGGTACCAGTCCAGTTTTGAAGGCGAAAAAGGACCATTTGTTTCTCAGAAACTTTATTTCATATTGGCATGGATCTTTTTTTTATAGTCTTATTTCTTATTTAAGTAAAACAAAAAAAAATGTAACTTTTATTTTTTAATTATTATTCTATTTTGTAGAGGGTGCTGAAATTAAGCTCTGAAAAAATCGTTACTCCACGGCAAGGAGATAATCTATGGATTGATAGATCTGAAACAAAAAAATTAACAGCACATTAAAAAGAAAGGTCTTTTACACCGTAATTCACCACCGATTTCAAAAAATAAGTTAAAAAAGTTGAAAAAATGTCAAAAAAAGACATTTTTCGTATTTTTTTTATAGCCAAAATTTTTCTTCTGCAATGTTTTGCTCATATTCTGGTAGATTATGATGTTATATACTCTAAAAAATAAAACACATCAAAGTTTTCAAAAATCGGTTCGGTAGTTCCGAAGATTATATCTATGCCGTGTTGTTTTGCGAAAAAAGTGTTTAAAATTTTTGTTCCATTTTGCTGATAAATATTTTTTGAAAAACGAAAAATTAGACATTTTTCAAAAACACGCAATTGATATTTAGAAGTCTCCATAGGCACTAAGCACAGATGAAAAAACCGCAAATATAATGTATAAAGGAGAAACCGGTATTTTTAGAGAAGGGGAATGAACGAGAGGCTACGCGGCCGACAGCTGATCGAACATCTGCCGAAGAGGCGCACACACTCAAAATCGCTCTTTAAATATTAAACTTTTGAATTTCGAAAATATATTTCTGGAGGTCATTTTTGAAGTTCTAAGGTGTTGACAAATGCAAAAAAATACATTTTTTTTTTAAATTTATAAAGTGGACTAGTACCTTTAAAAAATTGTTTTGCAGATTTTGGAATCATTTTTTCGTTCGCGAATGTAACGAAAATCGACACACCTAGGTTCGGACGTGCACCAAATTATCAAAAAATTGTTTTCGTTGGAATAATAGGTTATTTGTGTCCTTTGTAACCAAATTTAAAAGAATTTTTCTTGCTAAATGCCTGCAGATGGAAATTTTGGCCAAGATTTCACTATTTGGACTGTGTGCATGCTTCACCAGTATGGCGGCCATTTTGTTCTAAGATTTTTTTTTACAATAACGATGTTAACTTTAGACTTCAATAAAGAAGTACATAAAATTCCAAATTGATATCAGTATAAGTTTTTTGTATCGATTTAAAAAAAATGTTTTAGCGCTGTTAGAGTGGCCCCTTAAACGGTGTAAGGCTTTTAACCAACTGACTCTCGGTTTGCTGAAGTGTGCAATATTAATAAACACCAAAAGATGAGAAAGAAGGTTTTATCAAACAATAAATTACACGAGATTATAATGAAGGGAATAGAAAAGGTTAGAATTCTGTAGTAACCTCCGTTTTTGTTTTCCGTTTTTCGTTCATTTTTATATTAAATTATCGATTCAATTCTTTGCTAAGCTTTCAATAATTTATGATCGTTATCTTTGATTAAAAGCATGAAACAGCCTGAAGCAATTTTGTGGGGATTTATGAGTGTAGAGCAGAAACAATTCAGGAATGAACTAAATCTTTTCGGTTTCGAGTTGTCTTTCGGTTTTAAATGATTGTTTGGTATCCAATAATCTGAGTTGAGAAGATATTTATGTAATTTATTTAAGATGTCGGGACCATCTACATTAGCGGACATCATTTTTCGTTTCCAAATCAAAAATTCAGCGGATTTTTTTAGTATGTTGTTTCATTGAAAAGTTGTTTTCGTTGCAATAGTACGAACATGATAGTAGATATTAGTGACAGTACGAACACTATGTAGTGATTGCTTCTACAGTAGCTCGTTATTTGGAAATAGTCACTTCAATATCGAAGAAGATTTGAAAATTTCGCGTTTCCAACTTTTTTAATAGGTACCATCAAATTTAGATGGTAGAAATTCGACATAAAAAACAAATCAGGCCCGAGGTGCGACCCTTGAGGCCCGCAGTACATTGATATGACAAATATAACACCAAAAAATTGTAATGAAAATAATACAATAATACAATAATACAATAATAACTATTTCTCATTTTCAGTTGGTCTTGACAAACATTGAATATGCAGCCAATAATCGGTTTCATTGCATTAAAAGACAAAAAGTTTTACAAATGATGAGAGAAGAAGTACCTAAAATCTTACGAACATTACAAAACTAAAAAAACACAACAATTTTTTATTCGATGAAAGCCTTTTTAAAGCACATTATCTTGCAAAGTATTGACTAAAACACATTTTACCATTCAAAGCGTTGATTACCACAAATGCAAATTTGATGTTTTTTTTTGGTTTTCAAAATTTAAGCAATTTGTTTTATTAATATCAAAACACAAATTTGTTCTTGTAAAATTAAGGCGTTTTTTCATTAAAATAATATTACGGTACTGCGAAAACTATCAAAAATCTGCTAAAATTGTGCAGATATTAATCAGCTTTGATTAATTTAGCATCAATGTCTTTAGCGTAAGAGATATCAGGTAATATCATTCGTATGAACACTTTTTACACGGTGACTTTGAATGATTTTTTAGTTTTAATAATTTTTTTTTAATCATGGAAAAAGCTTTTGCTGGTTTCTCTTCAAAAATTGACAAGGATTTATAAACTTTATAAACATTGATTACTGTGTGCTGCAAATCAGGTTAAAAAGTATTGTTTATGAAAAAAAATCTATTTTTTGCACTTTTTTCCCCTTAAATTCAGAAACGACTCAATTTTTTCACTTTTTTTAAAAATTTGATAGAACAAATTTGATAACATCTGAACGAAGTCGATACGGCTTTGTTTACGTGAGTTATGCTCGTAGAAAAAAACTGTCCGCGAACGTACACACACACATACATCCTTCTTTCTAAAAACACTTAAAATATACTCTATAGACCTTAAAACGTAAAGAAATGTTGAAAATTTCAATTTCGATTTTCGAGGCGATCACAAGAGCTTCCCATATACTGGGAAGTCAAAGAATTGCGATGTCTGCATCGACAATTGAACTTGGTACTTCGTACGTTAAAAGACTGCGATGCCACCAAAAGACTTAGCCCACAAGCCTTTTGGGGCCGATGGGGCAAGTTTGGCTTTGTTCTTTGAATGAAATTTATTACTGATTATTGTATTATTCTTTATCAGCAGCCAAGGAAAAAGTCAAAGTAGCTTTTTACATGGTGAGTTTTAATGAGTTTTTATTTTTGATTAAACTTTTTTGTTGATAATGAAAAAAAAATTTACTGGTGTTTTTATAAAAATAGTCTAGATTATTTAAATTTTGGAAACATTGATTACTGTCTTGTGCACATTTGGTTAAAAAATGTATTTTTTATAAGAAAACCTAAATTTTTTGCACTTTTTTAATTTTTCAGTTTATGTGAAGTTCTTGTAATAGCCTCGAAAATCGAAAATGAAATTTTCGTCATATCTTGACGTTTTGAGGTCTTTAGAGTATATAAAAAGTGTTTTTAAAAAGAGAGATGTATGTGTGTGTATGTACGTACGTACGTACGTTCATGGACAGTTCTTCTACGAGCATAACTCACGTAAACAAAGTTGTATTGACTTCGTTGAGGTTTCAATCGATTTGCAAATGCAAATTTTTAAAGCAGACTAGTTTGTGACACATTTCAGTCTAGGAGGTTTGTTATTTTGACTCCCGTTAAGGTCATTTCTGTCATGTGCTATAACTCACGAACCAAACATAGGATTTGCTTTGTTAAGGTGCCAAACGACGCGTAACAACATTTGTGTGATTCTATCTAATTTTTAAAAAAGTGTTTGAGCCGTTTTTTAATTAATTAAAAAATGTAGCAAAAATTAAGGTTTTTTTCATAAACATTAAGTTTTTAACCTGATTTGCAACACACAGTAATCAATGTTAATAAAATGTATATACTCTAAACAACTTTTGTAAAAAAATCAGCAAAACTGTTCTTCATGATTAAAAAAAATTAAATTAAAAATTAAAATTCATTAAAAGTCATCCTGACCTTCAAGGTCATTTTAGTAATTCACTATATCTGGCGAATCAAACATAGGATTTGCATTGTTAACATTTTTGTGATGTTTTTGATTTTACAAAAAAATCGGTGGAGCCGTTTTTTAATTTAATAAAAAAAATTGCAAAAAATTAGGGTTTTTTCATAATTTTTTTTTTTAACCTAATTTACACAACACAGTAATAAATGTTTATAAAATTTATAAATCCTTGTAAATTTTTGAAGAGAAACCAGCAAAAGCTTGTTCCGTGATTAAAAAATAATAATAAAAATAAAAAATCTTTCAAAGTCACCATGTAAAAAGTGTTCATACGAATGATATTACCCGACTAATCTTATTCTAAAGACATTGTTGTTAAGCCAATCAAAGTTTATTAATACTTGCATAGTTTAAAAAGATTTTTAATAGTTTTTACAGTACCGTGTTTTAATTTTAATATAAAAACTGCTTAAATATTGAAAACCAAAAAAAAATTAATCAAATTTGCATTTGTTGTAATGAATGCTTTGAATGCTAAAATATTTTGTAGTCAATACTTTGTAAGATCATATGCTTTATAAGGCTTACATTAAATAAAAAAATGTAATTTTTAGTAGTTTTGTTCTTTTGTGTTCGTTAGATTTCAATTACTTCCTCCATCATCATTTGTAATACATTTTACTTGTTACATGCAATTAAACCGATTCACAGTCAACAAATTTGATTTTTTTTCCTTTTTTGATGTGAGTTCTCATTTATTAGGTTTTGGGACCTCTTAATGACGAATCTGAAGTCGGTTTCTTTCTATCACATCAGTATTTTTCACAAAACACATTTATAAAAATCATGTGAAAACTCGGGTATTCAAGAAAAATACAATCAGAAGTAAACAAGCAGCTGAATAATGAGAATTATTTTTATTAAACGAATATGTAGTGTTATAATGAACATTAAAAAATATTACAAAGGTCTGTGGAACCTTTTCTTTTTTTCTGAAAAGCTTTTGTTGAGCGATTTTCTCTTGTGAGCCTGGTTTGGATCATCACGCTTCATCATCCAGCAGTAATCGGCCATCATGCTAATATTACACTTTCCTTGGTACCTTCGCTCCATTTCCTTACTATCTTGGTGAAATCTTTTGCCTTGTTCTTCACTAACTGCTCCTAAGTCTTCAGGAAAGTAGCCCAAATGTGAGTGAAGAAAATGGACTTTGAGACTCATGAGGCAACCTAATCTTTGGAAATTTTGAAGCATGTTTTCGATAATATTTTCATAATCGGGATTTTGTGATTTCCTAAGAAGTTTTTAATAACTTCTTTTAACGATACCCAAGCAGCCAATTCTATAGCAATCAGTTTTACAACGAAATTCGATCTTTCGTCAGCTTTCGTATATCAGGTCCAACAAAAATACCTTCCTTCAGTTTAGCTTCAGACAAAGATAGAAATACTATAAGTAAATACTTGAACCCATCCCCTTGTTTATCTAAAGCCTTCACAAATTGCTTCATAAGATCAAGCTTTATATGGAAAGGTGGTAGTAAGATTTTTTCTGGTGGGACTAAATTCTGTCGAACTATATTTTTATTTCCTGGGTCTAAATTAATTCTTGCCGGCCATTCTTTCTTTGAGGTTTCTTCCATTCCATGGGTTTAGCTATGTTAAAACAGTTCTCTTTGACCAGTGACCACTTGCGAAGTTCTGATACGCAGCTCCTACAAACTTTATTCGGTGTCCAAGTTTTGTCTAAGTTACGAATAGCAATACCGAAGTAACGTTCGTATATGTTTTTCACAAAGTCCGTAACGGTGTTTTGTTATTTTAACACCAAATATTCACCACAAATGTAACAAAAACGTTGACGGGAGTTAGCACATTTAAGCGAAGTCATGGTAAAAAACTTTCTATTTATATATAATATATAATATAATTTTACAGTACATTTAACGACTAATTTATTACATCCATAGATGAGTCTATATATACCACATAAGATCAATGTTCAAATATTGACTTCATAACTATCCTTTTAATAATGATAGATAATTTTACTTTTATGACGATTGGCAGGTAAATTTCCTTTCCATCGCCCTCAAGCTAAATTCCTATAGAAAAATTAAGGAAAAATTAAAAAAAAATTCCACAAAATTCTGTTGTGATGGAAACTTTTGACTATTAGTTACGTAATAAGCATACAAAAAGCTAGTAGAAACACTACTTGACCTTCAAAAAGGAAATTCGTTGTAGGACAGTGATGTTTTTCAAGACCAACTGAAAATCTTCTTCTTCTATCTTCTATATAAATAAAAATAAATTGCCAAATGTGTTGTCAAGCGCAAAATTCGAGAACGCCTCGACCGATTCGGCTATTTTTTTAAATATATTTTCCTTGAGGCATAAAGATGGTTCTTACGGAGAGAAAAGTTTAAAAAAATCAACAAAAAAAATTTAATTCTCAATTAATAAAATTAATTTTTTTCATTGGACTGCGACAGACCAATAACTTTTGACAGAACGAAGTCTGTCCGGGCAGCTAGTAAGAAATAAGTTTTAGTCTGATTGATGTAAAATCGTGAAAAACTGCAAATTGTATGATCACGCCGAAATCATGGCAATTTTGAACAAAACTATTCAAAATGGCCAACCCGCGACAATATCTCTTCAGTGGGCGTAATAAGAAAACTGCATTCATTTTTGCTAGCGATTCTTTGTGATGCTTGCATTGATATGGAAATAAAAAATAACGTAGAAAAGGCTTTGGAACTTGCTTTGAATGGTGATCCGCGTGAATATTCAATCATCCTCCTTACCTACGTAATCAATGGATGCTCCTTTAGATGATACGATTAATATTAAGTCATTCCAATGACTGTTATAAGTACTTCTAATTAGTATTATTTAAAGTAGTATTATTTTCATAATTATTATTGTGTTTAGTATTTTTAATATTTATGTAAATATTACTGGGAAGTTGACCGTGTGGACCTGAAGGGTCGCACCTCGCGACTTGTTTTTTATCAAATTAAAAAACCAACGTTTGTTTAAAAAAAATGAAATCACACAAATGTTAATGCGCTTTGGTTGACATCACAACAATGCAAATCCTATGTTTGGCTCGCAAGACATAGTGCATGGCAGAAATGACCTTAGAAGGGTCAAAACTACAAACCCTCCGGATCAAAGTGCCCCGAAAACTAATGAGCTCTGAAGATTACAAAAACGCTTCGATTGACACCTAAACAAAGTCGATACGACTTTATTTACGTGAGCTATGCTCGAAGAAAAAACTGTTCAAGAACGTACGTACTCACACACACATCTCTCTATTTTAAAACACTTTAAATACACTCTAAAGACCTCGAAACGTAAAGAAATGTTGAAAATTTCAATTTCAATTTTAGAGGCGATTACAAGAACTTCCCATATACTGGGATTTGGTTAATACGCCTTGAAATGCAACCTTTGAGGTCCACACGATAAACTTCCCTGTAAAATCTACATAATTGTTTAAAGTATTAAATATATTAATATTATTGAAAATAATAATACTCTGAATAATAATAATTATACGAATTCATTACAGTAAATGGAATGATTTGGTATTCACCGTATCATCTTAAGGCGCGTCCATTCCTCATTCAATGATTTTTGGTGGGTGGGGGTCGGATTGAATCTTTACGTGAACTAGTCGAAGGAGATGTGAATAACAGTTGTTGTTTTTGTTTTCAATACACATCGTTGTACTGAGTAACACATATTTACTTAGTTACATTAAAAAAATTAGGTGGAAATTTTTTTACGGGGAAATAAATATTCAGGTTTAATTGATTGACATCAAATAAATATTATAAAGGTGTTTATCAATTTGATAACTTCGGTTCATATACCTTTGTTGGATCCACAATAACAAGTCAGGAAAGAAATAATATCCTCCACACTCTGTACTCAGATGTTTTTTGTTCGAACAATATGGCAAAGCACATGACGATGAAGAATTAAACCATCCATGTTCAAGTGTTCTTCATAGAACTATTAACTTCCCAATATATGGGAAGTTCTTGTAATCGACTCGAAAATCGAAATTGCAATGTTCAACACACCTTTACGTTTTGAGGTCTTCAGAGTATATTTTAAGTGTTTTTAGAAAGAAGTATGTTTGTGTGTGTGTGTGTATTAACGTACGTACGTCCGTACGTACGTATGTAAGTTCGTGGACAGTTTTTTCAAAGAGCGTAACTCACGTAAACAAAATCGTATCGACTTCGTTAAGGTGTCAATCGAAGCGTCTTTGCAATATTAAGAGCTGATTAGTTTTTGGGAAACTTCAGTCGTGGGGGTTTGCTGTTTTGCCCGTTTGAAGGTCATTTCTGTCATGCGTTATACCTCGCGAACCTAAAGTACGATTTTCTTGAATAAGTTGTCAATCTACGCCTTTTTGCATTTTTGTGATTCTATCAAGCTTTAAAAAAATTTCTTTGGAGCCGTTTTTTAATTTTTTTAAAAAAAGTGCAAAAAATAAGGTTTTTTTCAAAAACAATAAATTTTTAACCTTATTTACAAGTGCAAGTAATCAATGTTTATATAATTTATATACTTCAAACAGTTCTTATAAAAATGCCATCAAAATGTTTTCCTCATGATTACAAAAAAAAATCAAATCAAAAATAAAAAATCATTAACAGTCATCATGATCTTCAAGGTCATTGCTGACATGCGTTATATCTCGCGAATCAAACATAGGATTTGCATTATTTAGGTGTCAATGAACGCGTATTAATATTTGTGTAAATTTGTCGCATTTTTAAAAAAATCGTTTGAGCCGTTTTTTAATTTAAGAAAAAAAAGTGCAAAAAATTAGGTTTTTTTCATAAACAATAAACTTTTAACCTGATATGCGAAATGTAGTAGACAATGTTTATAAAATTTACATACTTCAAATAATGTTTGTAGAAACATCATCAAAACTTTTTCTCATGATTACGTAAAAAATTAAATTAAAAATGAAAAATCATTAAAAGTCATCATGATTTTCAAGGTCATTTTTATCATTCACTATATCTCACGAACCAGATATAATATTTGCATCATTAAGGTGTCAGTTGACGTGTATTAACATCTTTGTGAAGTTTTTAACATTATAAAAATTCGTTTCAGCCTTTTTTTAATTTAATAGAAGAAAATGCAATAAAGTATAGTTTTTTCCATAAAAAATATTTTTTTACCTGATTTGCACAGCACAGTAATACCAGTTTATAAAATTTTTACATTCTTTTTAGGTTTTGAAGAGAAACTGGCAAATTATGAAAAAGAAAATGAAAAATGAAAAATCATTCAAAGTTACCATTTAAAGAGGGTTCATACGAATGCTTTTACTTTATATCATTTATTCTAAAAAATTGTTGTAAATTCAATGTTTTAAAATATTTGCATAATTTGAGCAGATTTTTAATAGTTTTTATAGTCTTTTAATTAAAAAAAATGCTTAAATTTTGAAAACCAACAAAAATTTTCAAGACCAAAAAGGCGTGAATATTCAATCTGTCCTCATCGACCAAAAACCTTACGTAATCAATGGACCCTCCCGTAGACGATATGATTCATATTAACTCATTCCTGTTACTGCTATGAATACCTCTCATTGTTGTAATGTTGTTGATTTTTATGTAGATATTACTGGGAAGTTGACCGTGTGGACTTCAAGGGTCGCACCTCGCGGCTTGTTTTATCTAACTTTCATCCCTTTTTGTCCAGTAAGATTTTTTCCTATATCAGACAGGTATGTTAAAACATTTTAATTAGAGGGCTGTGGTTAAGAGTTTACGTTTTTTTCTAAAATTTAAAATTAAATTTTGATGACTAAAATCGATGGGGTTATCACTAACCGACTTATTTGTCATGGCCTTCTCCCTATTGTTTTTTAGTTCAATGTACTTGCAAGATATGAGCTACATTTAGAGGACATAGCAGAACTCTTTGAAATTCTTCCAGAAGCTCGTAAGGTGATTTAGCTTCCTTGACGGAACAAACATTATCGAGAGCTTTGTGAAGATGTATAGAAATATTTTGTAAATTATCGTTAATAGCTTCGAATCGATCAGGAATTTAGATCAGAAATTTGATAATGAAAGAAAATGGGAAACATAGAAGTTTATTCAAACCTTTTATACCTATGAATGCTTAATTTTAAAGAAAATTGATAAATTTGTAATTCTTCAGCTCATTTTTTGTGGGCTTCTTATTTACTGCTTATTGAAGAGGTTACAAAGGCCTTGAGGAAACAAACAAGTTTCTCAAAAAATTGTATTTTACAAACCAAAAATTTGTTTCATTTAAAATTTACACACATGTTTAGCATTTTCAGCTAGAAACATTGAAAATTGTCAATTTTCCTGCAGTTTTCCTCGTCTAACCTTTTTTTGGGCGGTAGTCAGTATATTTCAGTGTAGGTTCATCTCAAATCAACAATTTAAAAATTCTTATAGTTTATGTCGTTGGCTCGTGTTTGAACGAAGGAATTGAAACAAATGAAATTTAAAGTTTTCAAATGGATTTTAATGAATTTTCGTCTCATATTTTTATAGCATTTGTTCGATTCTCATCGTTTTTAAAATATTTTTTTTTCGTATAAGAAAACGAATTGACCGAATGTAAATCCCTTCGTTCAAGCACGAGTCAATACTATAACGAGGAACTGTGCAAAGTTTCACCGAAATCGGGTAATTCGTTCTCGAGAAATCGTGCCTAGCGCACGGAAAAACAAGGTTTCGAGAAAAACGCGTTTAAAGTTTTTTTTTTACCGCGATTTAATGAATTAAAGTTATTTTTTAGCGACTTTAATCGAATCGTCGAATCCAGGTCCATACAATAATTCGTTCGCCTCATTCGCGATGTTGAGAGCATCCTTTTGATGTTGTGATGTTTGATGAAAAAGAAAGGAGCTGATTTTACGCGGTAGAACCACGCCGCATGCGTATCATACGCTAGGTAAGACAGAGCGCAAGTACCAACCACGCGGTATTCAAATCTCTATAACTCTGGTAATAATGTTCAAATTTACTTCTGAACTATATTTTCATAAAGGAATAAAAGAAATTCGATCGATTTCTTGAAAATACAAGATGTGAAGCATTACAGCATGTTTCAGGTTGAGGGTGTTCATCCCTTACTCTTTACCTTCTTTACTTTCTGTGGGTGCTGAAGTCCTAGAGCACTTATGGGGCGGGCGCCCCTTAGTTGAAACTCATCTTGGCTTGGGCTACATTCGAATGAAGTTTTGTCGTTTGTTCTTTTGCGTATCCGAGCCCGCATTGCATAGTTGCTTCTTTGCAGTTTATTCTCAGATTCAGGATTTAGAGCTACTATCTTGCACCTATCCGAGGCGTCCATAAATTACGTAAATCTTTAGGAAGTAAGAGATACCTGATGAAATCCTAATGTGAAGCATGTGGAAGATGAAGAAGACCTTTAAGCAGTCCGCAAGGAAGTTTCCTTTTTCTTCATGTATTTAATTATGTGCTCAAAAATCGATTTCGGCAGTTCAAATTATTTTCCGCTATTGACATCACAATGAAATTTATTTATTTATTTAACCATTTACAAATGCCCACAATGGAGCATCCTACAGAGGCAATTTGATTGCCTGTACATAGGAAAATGGAAACTAAACTTATACTAAAAAGTTTTCCACTGAATTTTGATAGCAAGCGTTGAAATAGTACATAATATGTTGTAGTACAAAATTTGTCGCACCACTTAAGAACTTCAGCTCTAGTTTTATTTATACGATATAATTCCTCAATTTTCGCTTTAAACTATATTTATTTCCTGTCAAAGTTTTTATGTCTTTCGGGAGATCATTGAAGATGTTAATTGCTGTATAAAGATTATTTTTAGTAGCTATTGTTTTAGACATTTTCGGTATTTGTATACTTTTATGTCTTGTTTTACTTGGATTGTCCAAATAATTTTCTCTTAATCATTTATGGTGGTACAATATTGATTGGAAATAGTATAATTGTCGTTTATTTAGAGGATAATTCTGTTTTGGAAAATTGTTTTTATAAATTAATTTCATTATCTTATTTTTTATTCCTTGTATCAAGGTAAAGCAAGTGCCATATGCTCCACTCCATGCAATTATCCCATAATTTACAATACTTTGAAAAAATGCATAATATATAATTAGTAAGGTTTTCGTGTCCATTATGTTTTTAAGTTTGGCAAATATGAAAATTAAGTATCTAGTTTTTTAACTTTCCAGTATATGGGAAGTTCTTGTAATCGCCTCGAAAATCGAAATTGAAATTTTCAACATTTCTTTACGTTTTGAGGTCTATAGAGTATGTATAAAGTGTTTTTAGAAAGGGAGATGTATGTGTATGTGTGTGTACGTACGTACGTACGTACGTTCGTGGACGCTTTTTTCTACGAGCAAAACTCACGTAAACAAAGTTCTATCGACTTCGTTGAGAAGTCAATCGAAGCGTCTTTGCAATCTCAAGAGCTGATTAGTTTTTCGGATACTTCCGTCGGGGGGTCTGTTGTTTTGCCCCTTTGAAGGTCATTTCTGTCATGCGTTATATCTCGCGAACTAAACATACGACTTGCATGTATAAGGTGTCAATCGACGCGTTTTGACATAAATGTGATTCTATCAAGTTTTTACAATAATTGTTGAAGCCGTTTTTTAATTTAAGAAAAAAAAGTGCAAAAAATTAGGTTTTTTTAATAAACAATAAATTTTTAAACTGACAGTATTAAATTTTTATAAAATTTATATACTAAAAGCAGTGCTTGTAAAAATAACTTTAAAATTTTTTCTCGTGACAAAGTAAAAAATTAAATAAAAAATAAAAAATCACTAACAGGCATCATGATCTTCAAGGTCATTTCTGTCATTCACTATATCTCACAAACAAGATATAACATTTGCATCATTAAGGGCTCAATCGACGTGTTTTAACATCTTTTTGAATATTTTAACCTTATAAAAATCCGTTTTAAGGTTTTTTTTAATTTAATAGAAGAAAATGCGAAAACTTAGGGTTTTTTTCATAAAAAATATATTTTTAACCTGATTTGCACAACACAGTAATAAATGTTTATAAAATTTAAACATTCCTATCAGTTTTTGAAGAGAAACCAGTAAAACTTTTTTCATGATTCTGAAAAAAATTCAATTAAAAATAAAAAATCATTCGAAGTTACCATATGAAAAGGGTTCTTCCGAATGATATTGCCTTATATCTTTTATTCTAAAGACTTTGTTGTAAAGTCAATCAAAGTTTTAAAATGTTTGGATAATTTGAGCAAATTTTTAATAGTTTTTGCAGTCTCTCAATTAAAATAAGCGGCTTAAATTTTGAAAACCATCAAAATTTCAATCAAATTCGCATTTGTGGTAATCAATCATCATCACCCATCCACCAAAAACCTTACGTAACCAGTGGATGCTCCCGTAGATGATATGATTAATATTAACTCATTCCTGTTACTACTATGAATACCTCTCATTATCATTATTTGAAGTAGTACTATTTTCAAAATTATTATTGTGTTTAATATTTTTAATGTTTATCTAGATATTACTGGGAAGTTGACCGTGTGGACCTCAAGGGTCGCACTTCGCGGCTTGTGAACTTCCCAGTATATGGGAAGTTCTTGTAATCGCCTCGAAAATCGAAATTGAAATTTTCAACTTTTCTTTACGTTTTGAGGTCTATAGAGTATATCTAAAGTGTTTTTAGAAAGAAGTATGTATGTATGTGTGTGTGTGTGTGTGTGTGTGTGTGTATGTACGTACGTACGTACGTTCGTGGACACTTTTTTCTACGAGCATAACTCACTTAAACAAAGTTGTATCGACTTCGTTGAGGTGTCAATCGAAGCGTCTTTGCAATCTTAAGAGCTGATTAGTTTTTGGGATACTTTGGTGGGGGGGTTTGCTGTTTTGACCCTTTGAGGTCATTTCTGTCATGCGTTATATCTCGCGAACCAAACATACGATTTGCATGATTAAGATGTCAATCGACGTGTATTAAAATTTGTGTGAATCTATCAAATTTTACAAAAAATTGTTGGAGCCGTTTTTTAATTTAAGAAGAAAAAAAATGGAAAAAATTAGGTTTTTTTTATAAACAATAAATTTTCAACCTGATTTACGAAACACAGTATTCAATTTTTATAAAATTTATACATTTAAAGTAATCTTTGTAAAAACAACATCAAAACTTTTTCTCATGATTATGTAAAAAATTAAATAAAAAATAAAAATTCATTAACAGGCATCATGATTTTCGAGGTCATTTCTGTCGTGCGTTATACATATCTCGCGAACCAAACATACGATTCGCATGGTTAAACTGTCAATCAACGCGTATTAACATTTGTGTGAACCTTTCAAATTTTGAAACAAATTTTGAAAAAAATCGTTGCAGCCGCTTTTTAAATGTGCAAAAAATTGTGATTTTTTTCAAAAACAATAATTTTTTAACCTTATTGTCAAGTCCAAGTAATCAATATTTATATAATTTATATACTTCAAACAGTTTTTTTTAAATGCCATCAAATTTTTTTCTACTGAACACAAAAAAAATCAAATAAAAAATTAAAAATCATTAACAGTCATCATGATCTTCAAGGTTATTTCTGTCACGCGTTATATCTCGCGGATCAAACATAGGATTTGTATTATTAAGGTGTCACTGAACGCGTATTAATATTTTTGTAAATCTGCTGGATTTTTAAAAAAAATCGTTGAGCCGTTTTTTAATTTAAAAAAAAAGGCAAAAAATTAGGTTTTTTCATAAACAATAAATTTTTAACCTGATTTGCGAGATGTAGTAGACAATGTTTATAAAATTTACATACTCCAAACAATGATTGTAGAAAAACCATCAAATCTTTTTCTCACGATAAAGTAAAAAATTAAATAAAAAATAAAAAGTCATTAAAAGTCATCATGATTTTCAAAGTCATTTTTATCATTCACTATATCTCACGAACCAGATATAATATTTGCATCATTAAGGTGTCAGTTGACGTGTATTAACATCTTTGTGAAGTTTTTAACATTATAAAAACTCGTTTCAGCCTTTTTTAATTTAATAGAAGAAAATGCAAAAAAAATAAAAAATTTTCATAAAAAATATTTTTTAACCTGATTTGCACAGCACAGTAATAACTGTTTTTAAAATTTATACATTCTTATCAGGTTTTGAAGAGAAACCGGCAAAATGTTATTCCATGATTATGAAAAAAACTAAATAAAAAATAAAAAAAATCATTCAAAGTTACCATGTAAAGAGGGTTCATACGAATGCTATTACTTTATATCTTTTATTCTAAAAAAATGTTGTAAATTCAATCAAAGTTTTAAAATATTGCATAATTTGAGCAGGTTTTTGAAAGTTTTAATAGTCTTTTAATTAAAAAAACCGCTTAAATTTTGAAAACCAACAAAAATTTTCAAGACCGAAAAGGCCCCCACCGATTGATCCGCGTGAATATTCAATCTGTACGCATCGACCAAAAACCTTACGTAATCAATGGACCCTTCCGTAGACGATTTGATTCATATGGATTCATTCCTGCTACTGCTATGAATACCTCTCATTGTTGTAATGTTGTTGATGTTGATGTATATATTACTGGGAAGTTGACCGTGTGGACCTCAAGGGTCGCACCTTGCGGCTTGTTTAATAATGTATTCGATATGCTTATCCCATTTCATATTGTAGTCAAATATAAGACCTAAATATTTATGAGATTCAACTCTTTGCAATATTTTATCTTCTATCTTAATATTTAAATTATTTGGCACACTATTACAGTAGTTTCCGTATGTCATAAAAACAGTCTTTGTTATATTTAAAGATAATTTATTTATCGCAAGCCATTTGGACACCCTGCTTAGATAATTATTTAACTTTTCCTCTGCCTTTGTTCACGTATCGTCACTCGAGATGACAATAGTGTCATCAGCATAGAATAAGATAGTGTCTTTGGCATATCTCTCAGTAGATCATTGACGTAAATTATGAACAATAAAGGTCCTAGTATGGTTCCTTGAGGAACACCAGTTACCAATTCCTTGTCGTCGCTTACACAGTCATTTATTCTTACTCTTTGTTTTCTACCAGTGAGATAGCTAGTTAACAAAGTAAGAGCTTTCCCTCTTATTCCATATATCTCCAATTTTTTTAGAAGAATTTCATGATTTACCGTATCAAATGCTTTCGATAGATCGAGAAAAGTAGTTATTAGTGGTTTACTTTTATCTAAATTTTTAACTTCCCAGTTCCCTATGGGAATGTTTTGTAATGGGGTCGATTTTGCGAATCCCAAATTTTGACATATCTCCATGTTTTAAGGTCTCTAGAATCCAAATCCATCGTTTTTAGAGAGATGTCTGTGAGTGCGTATGTACGTATGTGTGTATGTGCGAATTTGCGTTCGGAATTATTTTTCGTCTCGATTATCTCAAGAACCAAAAAATGGATTGACGTGGGACTGGTTTTAAACGACGCGTAATCACGTAACTTAGAACTGAATGACTTTTCAGCAAAATCGGTTAAGCCGTTCTTTATTTAGGATGAAGAAACTGCAAAAACCACCAAAATTGCTTATTTTTAAACTGTTGATACGCACTATTAATTCGTGCAGATACCAAATATCTTCATAGTAATGTTGTTATTATTGTGCGTTTTAGCAAAATTGTGATCAAATTTGTAAAAAATGTTATTTAAAAAAAAAAAATTAAGAATAATTTATGATATTCGAAACTTATATTATCAGGTTTGGGTGAATGGAAGTAGAGACGCTAATACAGTTAATAATTGGATATTATTATAAACAATTTAATATTGTTAATAACAATCAAACAATATTAGTTATAATTTGATATTGTATATATAAAGTCAATTATAATTATTCAGTAACGGTCAAACATTCTTAATAACGAATGATTATTGTAAATAATAATTAAATACCCTCAATAATAGTTGTGGATTCCGAAGCCGAAATGAAGAACGAGGTAGAGGACGAATTGCCGAGGCTTTGGTAGAGGATGACCAGGTGGTGGAGACGTCTTCCTCTACCAAAGCTTTTATGGTTGGATAAAAAATTGATAAAAATAATAAAAGTAATTATATTAATTTAGAATAATAATATTTGATAATAGTAATTATTAATAATAGTAATTAATAATAAAAGCAAATTATTGCATTTTATTCACCCCACTGGGAAGTTAGTCGTGTGGGCCTCAAGGGTCGCACTTAGACCACATTTTTATAAATAATATCTGTTGTGTATTGCAAGCAGTCATTTGTGCCCTTATTTTTTACGAAACCAAATTGTCTATCCGATATTATTTTATGTTTCTCTATAAAATTGTATAGCCTGCTAAAGATAATTCTTTCGAAAATTTTGGCTAAATTTGAAATAAGGGAAATCGGCCTGTAATTAGTCATACAGGCTTTGTCTCCGGTTTTATAGATTGGTATTACGTCTGCTTTTTTGATTTTTCGATACATAAATTGAAAATGTGTTCTAGTGGTACTGTTATATATTCAGCTAACTTTTGTATTGTGTCTACATTTATGTCATCAACTCCCCCAGCTTTTTTTTCATAGAACGAATTATGTTATTATTTCAATAGCATAGGTCGGACTTAAAAAAATTGTTTTTTTTTGTTACTATCTGGCAGCTTCAATACCGTGTCTTTGGAATTTTTTATTTGCTCGCTTAATTTTATTCCTACTGAACAAAAATAATTATTCATGGCATCAGCTATATCACACTTGTCTTCAAGTTTTGCATTTGTTGTATTGATGCATTCAATCGTGTCTTTTTTTGTACAGTATTTTTGCCTAATTTAGACTTAATTGTTTCCCATAGTTTTTTTTGGATTGTGGCTGTTGCTCTTTATTAATTCCACTTCATATTTTATCTTAGCCTCTTTGATTACCTTATTTAAGACTTTCTGATAGTTATTATAAATGCTTGTGGAAAATTACAAATAATTGGATTACGCTCCAATTTTCTTTTGAAAAAAGGTAACAATCGTTTTCTTTGTTGCATATAAAAATGGAATGAGTCACAACCAAATCGTATGAATTCGTACAAGGAAGACGAGTGGACTCGACAATTTCGGAAATGATTGTTATTTCATTAATGGAGGTTCGCTGAAGACTCATTTTTCTATTGTGCAAATTTTTGACGAGGTGAGATTCGATCGTTTCTTTCTTGCTTTTTTGCAGCGCATTTTAACAATTTTTTCAACCAATCACTCGGTGTTCGGAGTTGCATTTTTTGATGGAAATGTTGCTAATACCGTTGCAGTATTTCATTAAGTTCAATAGACCGGCTGTGTAACGACACTAAGGAGTTTCCATATATATATATATATATATATATATATATATATATATATATATATTCAACGTTGCAAGCTGAAAATCTTCAAAAATACACCGATCGGCTCCTGACTCTCGGTATGCCGGATTTCCATCGACTAAAACCATCTATCCATCAATTTCAATTAACTGTTCGTATTTATATTTCAGCATATAGTGTTTCCCAGACGATAAAAAGCGGTATAAGGGATATTACCAAATTTGTGGGGTTTAGAATTCTTTTAGTTCGAATGATAATCCAGGATATATGAATATAATTTTATTGAAAAATTATCATTTTTGATTACATAAGCATTGCTTTCGTCTGTAATGTGAATCAGAGAATCAATTGAAACAAACAGAAGCAATACATTAAAAACATGGGCATATTCAGATTCGGTTTATCTTCTCCTGATAATCATGCATAATTTTCAATCATTTGTAGACACAGATTGTCCAAAGCTGTAGAAAGCGTCAAAGTCATATATCTGCTCAGCACTTTTTTGAAGTAGACATTAATGACGTCCACCATGCACTACGAAAATGTTATTCAATTCGAAATCAGCTTATTTTCTGAACACTCACGGCCATATCCTTTCTCTTAAGAAATCGTCGCTTATGACGCTTTACCATCATTTGCAGACCCGATTTAAATTTATTTGCATCCCAAAGGCCCTGCTCAATGAAGGCTCCAACTTTTTGCATCACCCACGCCGGGTGTGCATGTAGCATTTCGTTGCCTTTTCCTTCGCTCCCGTCTTCGAATGCGCTGAAGTACTTCGGGTAAGCCCCGAAGAATCTAGAAGACAATAGAACGCTTTCATATTATGGTCTGACAAATCGCATTTCACTCACGCTAAAAAAATCTTAGTTGAATGAATTGCTGTTTGAGTTTTCAGGATACGCCAGGCGTTCTGCAAGGCTATTTTCTGAGGGCCTGTGAAACCATATTCATCCACTGCTTCAAAAGTGTTTAGTGATTCTATTCTCTTGGGATACATTGCTTGCAGTACGTATGTATACTACCGATGACGTTGGGCTTATATGACTTTAATGACATGAGGACACACACTGCGATCAGAATATAGGGCAAGCACAATGAAAATTTGGCTATTTTCAAGAAACAGGCTGCTAGGTGCGACCCTTGAAAAATTGCCTCCATAAGATCCGTTTAGGAATATTCCGCAACCTGGAAACTTTGATATTTGGAACATTCCCCAGAAGGATTACAGGCACTAGTGGAATTTGATCCAATTCACATGCGGCGATGTACTCGGTTCGTTATCGGAGCGATCACTTTGGCGAAAATTTCCTGTAGTATTCAAACATTCCTTCCGATCATTTTTTCACCAGATCTTTTGGAACTTGCATAAATTCTTCTGCATGGTTAGTCGTAACTCCGGGTGAACAGCATCCTTTGATTCGAATTCGTCTTTTTCCTCCAGCACCAGCACTTCCCGCTAAGCTACTCTTTTTCACATGATGGTATGCAATTGGGCATACCACAGTGTGTAAAACAGACAGTGGGGAAACTTGCATTGTGGAGATAGAACTGAATTCAAGAGAGAATTATAGAAATTGCACAGCGAAAACACTATACGAAATACACTCGATAAGAACGAACGACCGCGTCTTTGAGAATGAATAGTTCACTTTTTACTCTAGGTTTAACGACTAGTTGATACACAA
Source organism: Oxycera nigricornis (assembly GCA_963942545.1). NCBI lineage: Eukaryota > Metazoa > Arthropoda > Insecta > Diptera > Stratiomyidae > Oxycera > Oxycera nigricornis. The sequence goes on from OZ012660.1 coordinate 83,560,281, forward strand.
ACTATGATGCAAATTATCCCATTCTCCTTCGCCCCAAATCCTTGCATTTGGGGTCACGATTATGTTTTTTCGTGCGTAAATAGAACTGCCATAACAAAAAATTAAAGTCAGACACGTAGGGTTACCATGGAAATAAATTCTCTCGAGAAGAATATATACGACATTCCCTGGAGAAGCAGTGGTAAATTCGACTGGAAAAGTATCGTTTATACTCCATCAATGAGTCGTATGTTCCAAGGGGATGCGCAGAACGAGCCAATTTGGACCCTCGGATGAGCATACTATGTCTTGTCTGTATATCCTGATGCTAACTTTAAAACTGAAACTGAAATCTACAGGGTGGGCCATCTACATGTGACCCATGTGATTCTTAAATAAAATTGTTTAGGAAAAGTCAATTTGATTTTTTTTACACAGGCATTTATTTTGTCCCAAGGAGATACATATTAATAACCTTTAAAATATTATTTGGTTCAAGTGCTCGCCCGTTTCCCTGATGACAAAATGTGCTCTTTTTTCGGCATTTTCCATCACTTTCTCGAGCGTAGCTTTTAGTATCGCCGCTATTTCACATTCGATGCTTGCTTTAAGTTAAGCCAAAGTCCGTGGCTTGTTGATGTACACGTTGGATTTCAAAAATCCCCACAAATAGAAGTCGGGCGGCGTCAGATCGGGCGAACGCGGTGGCCAGTCAAAATAACCATTTTTATTTGATATCAAGCGACCAGGGAAGAATGACCTCAATAAATCTATTGTGGTGGCTGCAGTATGGCATGGCGCGCCATCCTGTTGGAACAAGAAGTTATGCATTCGCTTTCTACGCACAATTGGCATAAAAAAATCGGTTAGCATGGCTCGATAACGGTCGCCATTGACGGTAATTGGCTTCGATCGCTCGTCCTCAAAAAAGTACGGTCCAATCACACATTTCGCGGTAATACCACACCAAACGGGCCATGTTTGGTCATAGAGAGGCTTTTCGTGGATTATTTGTGGGTTTACAGTGGCGTAGTAGCGGCAGTTTTGTTTGTTTACGGTTCCATTCAGTGAGAAATGTGCCTCGTCGCTCATGATGATTTGACGGCAAAAATCACCGTCATTCTCGGTCATGTTGACACAAAATTGTCCGTATGCAACCCGACGCGGTTTGTCCTGTGGCTCGATTTTGTTCGTCACTTGTATTTTATACGGGAATAAATTCAAATCGTCATGGATTATGCGTCGGAGAGTGGATCTTGGGATGTTTAACTGCGCAGATCTACGTCGACTCGATGTTTCAGGAGACCTTTCAACACTGGCCTGTACGGCAGCGACATTTTCATCGGAACGCCTTGATCTTGCTTTATTTCGACGCCTGGCATTACTAAGACTACCACTCGATATAAATTCTTCGTACAAACGCTTTATGCTGTTTTCTGCGGGAGCACTTTTGGTTTTATTTTTGGATGATAGCTGTACAATTTCAGCGCGTTCAGGCGGCGTATAGTTATCCATGGTAAATGACTTCTTGAAATGACGCATAAACTGTTATATGACGTTTCTCGATTTGACAACGTATATCAAAGTTATTAAGAGTTTAGATGGGTCACATGTAGATGGCCCACCCTGTAATTGCACCAAAAAAATCCGGCTTGTCGTGGCAGTGCCGAGGAGCTCTGCGTTCTGGCTGTTAGCCCAGTCATTTTAGGCATTTTAAACCCCAATCTGCGGAAAAATTCCTAGTGAGCTGAATTTTTGTATACATCTTTATTACGGCGTTGTAGTGAAGATGTGAAAAATCGACATTGATATCGTGCCGGCTAAAAAAGTTATAAAGGTCAAAAAGTCACGAAAATCAGTTTTGCGCGAATATCTCGCGACCTATTGCTCGGAGATCAATAGAGGTCATTATAAAAATTGTTGGTGGTGAAATTATCTACAAAAAATGCTTGTTGCATTTTTTCTGTCAAATTTACCGTTTTCGGAATAGAGCGCTGCGAAAGCGACTAGAATGCACTGACATACGGTATTGTATACCGTACACCAAGGTGTAAGATCTATTGCTTTTTATTCATGTTTGTAAGTGTCTTCAAAATTTCTATCTAATCCTTGGGCGTTTTGAGAGAAATCTACTTATATTATAGAGGTTTGCGAACTTAGTAAAATCTACTATATATTGTATTATACAAACGACCGCCACTGGCAGATGTTTTGTATTTTATTGTTCCGAGACCCGCCCCTTTATACCTGGTGCTGCCTGTTAGACTGTGTTTAGCTCAGTTGAAAATTATTTCTTGAGTGTTAAAGACGTTATTTTAGTAGTTTCATTCTCTTGGACAGTTTTCATAATGAGTGATACATGTTTTATATGCAATGAATTGCTATCGAATGATGATGTAGTATAAGTTAGGCGTGGTCTACAAACATTGAAAAATGCTAATATCACTAGAAGTGATGGTAATATTGAATATTTAAATACTGTGGCTTTTGTAAATGTTCATAGTAATTGCCGTAAAAAGTATACGAACAATTTGAGGATTGCGGCTTATAAACGATGCCAAGAACAACCGAGTACATCAATTTCTCCGCATAAGAAAAGAATCAGCTCTTTCGATTTCAAAAAATTATGTTTGTTTTGTGGAGACGAAGCAAGTGAAGCATTGAGAGAAAAAGAGAAAGAAAATACAGACGCGTTATTAGAGAAGTGAGTACTCTTACATTTAAAGACACACTATTAAAAGCTGGGGAGGCGCGCGGTGATAAATATGGAAGAAGTGTAAAGGAGCGTGTGAATTTTGAGTATGACTTAGTATCTGTTGAAGCTAAGTATCATGATAAATGTTTCTCCAATTTTTTGTGGACATTGCCGTGACCAGTTATGCTTAAACGCAGAGTCCACCAATGATGAATATGATGAAGATGGTGATTTAAATATAGAAATAAGTCCACTCGACGTTTTGTCAGCAATTTTTAATGATATAGAAACTGAAGATATCGAAAATGAATGATAAAAAAATTATATACTAAAGTTTATTTTTTCTGTATTTTTCAGTATTCAAACAAAAAAATTTTCTCTCTTAAACAAAAAAAAACTCTTATTACATATCATGGATTATGCATACAGGGGAAACCATGTAAAAAACGCGCCTTGCATTTTACCTCGAAGGTGGTGAGGAAACGAGTGCATTGTCTTAATATAGTCGCTTTCTCAGCGCTCTACTTCGAAAACGGTTAATTTGACAGAAAAATGCAACAAGCATTTTTTGTAGATAATTTCACGACCAACAATTTTCATGAGGACCACTATTGATCTCCGAGCAATAGGTCGCGAGATATTCGCGCAAAACTGATTTTCGCGACTTTTTGACCTTTATAACTTTTTTAGCCGGCACGATATCAATGTCGATTTTTCACATCTTCACTACAACGCCGTAATAAAGGTGTATACAAAAATTCAGCTCACTAGGAATTTTTCCACGGATGAAACCTTAAATGACTGGACTATATGGTCTTCGGATGTATAGACTAGTCGCTAGGCCTAGAGTAAAAAGTGGACTATTCATTCTGAAAGTCGCGGTCGTTCCCAGGAATACCCCGACCAATAAAGTACAGTCGAAGCGTCCGAATTTTGGCGTAAGCCGTGCATTTTGGGTAGGCAGAATTTTTTTTAATGCAATGCGTGGGCAATGGTATAAATAGCTTAAGTTCAAGTTTCTGGGGTCGCAGCTCTTGTCCTTTGGGCTCCATCTTCAAAACAAAAGAAGTTGGGGCACCCTCATATCTCCGAAACCATGGCTCCCATAAGAAAGTTGTGTATGGCAAACTTGCGTAGAATTAAATTTTTAGCAAGTCTTTCATACATCACTTACACATGGCATCAATAATTAAAAAGTAATGGGCCTAAAACGACATCCAAAAAGGGGGGAATATATTTCGAGCGCCACAAATCCATTGTTTTCACTTTAACCCCAAACTACATAAAGAATAACTTTAGGGCAATTTTGTCGCAAGTTGTTTGCGGTAATGATCGTTTTGATCGCTGTACACTGTCGGGAGCTATTGCAACCCAAAGGGGGACAACTCACGTGAAAAACGCATTTTTAGGCCAAATAATCAGATTCAGATGGCAAACTCCCCATTGCAAAACTCACGAAGCATTTTAGTGGGCAGAATTTTTTTAATTGCAATGCGTAGTATGCCTTTATGTGAGCTTAAATTGAAGTTGCTGAGGTGGCAGCTCCAATCACCTTGGCGCCATCTTGAGAACAAAAAAAAGTGGGACGGCCCCATATCTTGGAAGGCACCGCTCCCACATAAAAGTTCAATATGACAAATTTGTGTGAAATTCAATTTGCAGTAAGTTGTGGATACATAATTTTCACGTGCTGTCAATATTAAAAAAGCTTCACGCCAAAAACGACGGTGAAAAGGGGGTATCATTTTTCGCGCGCCACAACTTCTTGGTTTCCCCTATTACCGCGAAATTCGTTCGAAAATAACTTTAGAAAGTTTTATCACCAAACGTTTGCGGTATTGCTTGTTTCGATCACTGTACCATGTTGGGACAAGCCTTACGAAAAAAGCATTCTAACACCTGTTTATCTGGTCCTAAAATGCCTTTTTCCGTGTGAATTGACCCTCTTCAAGACGCAATAACTCCCGACATGGTACAGTGATCGAAACAAGCAATACCGCAAACGTTTGGGAGCGGTGCTTTCCAAGATATGGGTCTGTCCCACTTTTTTTTGTTCTCAAAATGGCGCCAAGGTGATTGGAGCTGCCACCTCAGCAACTTCAATTTAAGCTCACATAAAGGCATACTACGCATTGCAATTAAAAAAATTCTGCCCACTAAAATGCTTCGTGAGTTTTGCAATGGGGAGTTTGCTTGAAGGACAACAGAGCGCTAGCAAGAATGTTTTTGTTATTACGTCCACTGAAGAGATTTTGTCGCGTGATGGCCATTTTGAATAGTTTTGTTCCAAATTGCCATGACCGGCATAATCATTGAATTTGTATTTTTTACGATTTTACATCAATGAGACTAATAGTTATTTCTTATTTTCAGTTGATCTTGAAAAACATCAATAATCAGTTTAATTGCATGTAAAAAGTAAAATGTTTCACACATGATGGTGGAAGAAGTAATTGAAATCTTACGAGCACTAAATAATAAATCTTTTAGTAGACTACCATTTTTTTTGATGAAAGCTTTTTAAAGCATATGACCTTGCAAAGTATTGACTACAAAACATTTTAGCATTAGCATTAGCATAGATTACTACAAATGTGAATTTGATTTGATTTGATTTGATTTTTTTTTGGTTTTGAAATTTCAGCATTTTTTTTTATTAAAATTAAAATACGGTACAGTAAAAACTATTCAAAATCTTTTTAAACTATGCAAATATAAATAAACTTTGATTGACTTAACAACAATGTGTTTAGAATAAGAGATATAAAGTAATATCATTTGTATGAACCCTTTTTACATGGTGACTTTGAATGATTTTTTAATTGTAATTTATTTATTTTTGTAATCATGGAAAAAAATTTGGCTTGTTGCTCTTCAAAAACTGATAAGAATTTATAAATTTTATTATCATTTATTACCGTGTTGTGTGAATCAGGTTAAAAATTTATTTTTTAAGAAAAAAATCCAAATTTTTCGCATACTTTTATCAAATTAAAAAAACGGCTAAAATAATTTTGTTTAAAAGTTAAAAAAAACATCACAAAAATTTATTTACGCGTCTATCGACACCATAATTATGCCAATAGTATATTTGGTTTGTGAGATATAATGATAGACATAAATGAGTTTGAAAGTCATGATGACTTTGAATGATTTTTCATTTTTAATTTAATTTTTTTCATAAACATGACCAAAGTATTGTCGGTGGTTTTACAAGAACTGTTTGGAGTAAATAAATTTTCTAAACTTTGATAACTATGTTTCGCAAATCAGGTCAAAAATGTATTGTTTATGAAAAAACCCTAATTTTTTGCACTTTTTCTTCTTAAAATTTAAAACGACGCAATTTTTTTTTAAAAAATTTGATATAACAAATTTGATGACATCTGAACGAAGTCAATTTTTGTTTACGTGAGTTATGCTCGTAGAAAAAACTGTCTACGAACGTACACACACACACACACATACATCTCACTTTCTAAAAACGCTTTATACATAGTCTACAGACCTTAAAACGTAAAGAAATATTGAAAATTTCAATTTCGATTTTCGAGGCGATTACAAGATCTTCCCTTATACTGGGAAGTTAAAAACTTGATTGAACTTGGTACTTCGTACGTTAAAAGGCTGCGATGCCACCCAAAGGCTTAGCCCACAAGCCTTTTGGGACCGATGGGGCAAGTATGATTAGCTCAGTTTGGCTTTGTTCGGCATTTGGAACAAACTTATTCTTTGAATGAAATTTATTACTAATTTTTGTATTATTCTTTATCAGCAGCCAAGAGAAAGTCAAAGTAACTTTGAGCACCTGAAGTTGACTTAGTTATGTCTACTGTGCAAGGTTACTGATGTGATTGTTATTGGATCACGAGTAGACCAATCAACATGCATAATTTTTGAGTGGATCTTTTATAGTTCGACATAGACATGATAACAGGCTAGTTAAATACTCCTTTGAGTTTCATGGTGACCGGTTGAGATCATTTCTTCTGGTTTTTTCTCAGGTATTGCTTCACCATAAGCATTGCGTATGTTATGTTCAAAGACATTGCCTTCACTGCCGGCTGACACTTACGACATGAAACTCCCTATTTCGCATTGAAACCTATCGACCAAAGCCGTGGTTAGTCATGGCTCACGGCTCAGATTTTTTTAAGGAATCACTTCTTGCGGATGCACTATTACTGCTGTTGTAACTACGCGTCGCGGCCAGGTAAGGCCGGGGAGGTCAATTAGCTTTGTTGTTACTATTCGGTCGGCGGCCGCAAAGTAGCTACAGACGTGGCTCGAGCACACTTCTAAGTACCCTTGACTTTTTTACAAGCACGCTCACTCGAGACTTTCCGCAACATCGCCGAGCACTAGCATGTCTAATTGCATGTGTCTTACACTACTCGAACCACAGAACAGCGAACGCGATCGAATTGGCTTCCTAAAAATAATCACAGTTTATTTCACCTGTGTCCTTTGCTCGTGATAATTGCTCCAGCTGCGGTTCTTTTGCACTACTACGAAGTGTACGCAGCAATGGCTCGACGCCACCGTTTCGACTTGAATCGTTAGACAAGCTGAAAATCTAAGGTTTCGAGATTAAAGATTCTCATCTTGACGCATCTGAGTTAATATTTCGTGGTCCTTGATGTACTGAGTCATTAAGACAGAATCTGTATTCTTGAGCTTTATTTTTTCTTCAGTCAGCTATTTCGGGGGAAAATTGTAGTAGAAACAGAATTGACTATCGGCGATTCTCTTGGAACATCAAAGTTCATGTCTATATGACCTCATTATGAGATTATTGTTTATCCCTCTGATCCAGCAATTGATGCTTCAAACTGACCATGCAAACCAACCAACAAAGTACCAACATTTTCCAGAAAAAGTTGTATATGATACCAGTCCCTATTAACATATCCTCAAATGCAAATCTGTTAATGATTGGAAGTAACTCTCATAGGACTTATTGGATATTTTGGAGAGAGTTTTGCAAACAACTACTGGAATAGCTACATAAGCATTTATCAGCCAAATCTTCATGAGCAACTTGGAAGGAAAACTAATCATACGAAAGCAGCGTCCGAAGATATGGACAAAATACGCGGACAACTGATTTGCCATAGAGAAAGAAGGAAAATTAGAAAGGACACTCAAGGATCCCACCAAGAGCGGATCTAGCATTTGACTCAGGAGGGGTCACTGCCTCGAAAATCACAAAAAAAAAAGACAATATTGCAAAAAACTCGTAAAAATCACTAGTTTACCTGGGCTCAGGGGGAGGGGTCATGACCCACATGACCCCCCCTTGTATCCGCCCTTGGATCCCACCCACAAAAAACGTTGAATTTACATGTACGACAGAAGTGGAAGGAAAATTACCATTCCTGGATGTGGTAATTAGAAAAAAAAACAAGCCGCGAGGTGCGACCCTTCCCGTCAACTTCCCACTAATATCTAGATAAACATTAAAAATATTGGAGACAATAATAATTTTGAAAATACTACTACTTTAAGTAATAATAATGAGAGGTATTCATGGCAGTAACAGGAATGAGTTAATATTAATCATTTCATATACGGAAGTATCCATTGATTACGTAAGGTTTTTGGTCGATTGGGACAGATTGAATATTTACTGGGATCAATCGGTGGGGGCCTTTTCTACGTTATTTGTTATTTTCACATCCATGCTTCAAGGACAAACGAGCGCTAGCAACAATGAATGCAATTTTCGTTATTACGCCCTCTGAAGGGATTTTGTCACGTGATGGCCATTTTGAATTGTTGCGTTCAAAATCGCCATGACTTCAGCATAATCACTGAATTTAAAAATTTCACGATTTTACATCAATCAAATTAATAATTACTATATATTTCTATATATTGGTCTTGAAAATTTTTGTACAATATATGCAGTCAAAAATAGGTTCAATCGCATATAAAAAGTAAAATGTATTACAAATGATGATGGTTATTGAAATCTTACGATTACGAAAGAATGATCTACTAAAAACTACAATTTTTTATTCGATGAAAGCTTTTTCAAGCATATGATCTTGCAAAGTATCGATACAAAACATTTTACCATTCAAAGCGTTGATTACCGCAAATGCAAATTTGATTGAAATTTTGTTGGTTTTCAAAATTTAAGCCGTTTTTTAATTAAAAGACTATAAAACTATTAAAAATCTGCTCAAATTATGCAAATATCTTGAAACTTTGATTGAATTTACAACAATTTCTTTAGAATAAAAGATATAAGGTAATATCATTCGTATGAATCCTCTTTACATGGTAGCTTTGAACGATTTTTTATTTTTAATTTAGTTTTTTTTCATAGTCATGGAAGAAAATTTTGCTGGTTTCTTTTCCAAAATTGATAAGAATCTATAACTTTTATAAACATTTATTACTGTGTTGTGCAAATCAGAATAAGATAATATTTTTTATGGAAAAAACCGTAATTTTTCGCATTTTCTTCTATTAAATTAAAAAACGGCTGAAACGAATTTTTATAATGTCAAAAACTTCACAAAGATGCTAATACACGTCAACTGACACCTTAATGATGCAAATATTATATCTGGTTCGTGAAATATAGTGAATGATAAAAATGACCTTGAAAATCATGATGACTTTTAATGATTTTTAATTTTTAATTTAATTTTTTACGTTATCATGAAAAAAGGCTTTGATGGTGTTTCTACAAACATTGTTTGGAGTATACATATAAATTTTATAAACATTGATTACTATATTTCGCATATCAGGTTAAAAGTTTATTGTTTATGAAAAAAAACAATTTTTTGCACTTTTTTTCTTAAATGAAAAAACGGCTTCAACGCTTTTTTTCAAAATTTGATAGATTCACGCAAATGTTAATACGCGTCGATTGACAACTTGATCAAGGAAATCGTATGTTTGGTTCGCGAGATATAACGCAAGACAGAAATGACCTTCAAACGGGCAAAACAGCAACCCCCCCCCCCCCGGCCGAAGTTTCCAAAAACCTCATCAGCTCTTAAGATTGCAAAGACGCTTCGATTGACACATCAACAAAGTCGATACAACTTTGTTTACGTGAGTTATGTTCGTAGAAAAAACTGTCCACGAATGTACATACATAGGTACGTACGTACACACACACAAACACATACATCGCCCGTTCTAAAAACACTTTATATATACTCTATAGACCTCAAAACGTAAAGAAATGTTGAAAATTTCAATTTCGATTTTCGAGGCGATTACAAGAACTTCCCATATACTGGGAAATTAAAAATGAAAAATATTAAGGTTTTTTTCATAAACAATAAATTTTTAACTTGATTTGCAAAACGCAGTAATCTATGTTTATAAAATTTTTACACTCCAAACAGTTTTTGTAAAAAAGCTAGCAAAACTTTTCCTCGTGATGATGAAAAAAATTAAATAAAAAATAAAAAATCATTAAATCATCATGACTTTCAAGGTCATTAATGTCATTCACTATATCTTGCGAACCAAATAATGCATTTGCATCATTAAATTGTCAATCGACGTGTATTAACATTTTCGTGATGTTTTTAAGATTATAACAAAATCTATGGAGCCGTATTTTGATTTAAAAAAAAATTGCAAAAATTCGGGTGTTTTCATGAAAAATAAATTGTTAATCTGATTTGCATAACGCAGTAATAAATGTTTATAAAATTTATAAATTCTTTTCAGTTTTTGACGAAAAACCTGCGAAACCTTTCCCAAGATTACAAAAAATATTAAATAAAAAATAATAAATCATTCAAAGTCATATTCAATCATCCCTCTTACGTACGTAATTAATGGACGCTCTTGTAGATGATACGATTAATATGAACTCATTCCAATTACTGTTATGAGTACCTTTAATTATTATTATTTAAAGTAATATAATTTTCATAATTATTCTCGTGTTTAGTATTTTTAATATTTATGTAGATATTACTGGGAAGTTGGTCGTGTGGACCTCAAGGGTCGCACCTCACGGCTCGTTACGCTTATATCCATGGCGTTGGGGAAGCAGATACATCGAAACATAATTTTCATATTGCAGAAGTGTGTTTACTAGGAATCGAACAATTGAGTGCTGAGCTTCCATGGCAACAATAGTATCGTGCGCTTAATGTCCGGTTGATCGTTAATTTTCGGCGCAAAATACGGCTACTAAAAAATCAATCCGAATTGAAGAATAATGGCGACAATGCTGAGAATGGTGAAATATTATAAGTTTTTTATTGGAAAATTAACAATATTGGTGTTATCTACGCACTATTCTCGTCTTTAGAGGGACTGCAATCTTTTTGCTTTCGTATTGACTCGAGAACAAATCTACTATGTCCCCAATCTTTCTTTTCAAATATTTACAGTCCCTACTTTGTTTGCAATTTCAATTTACTTAGAACTTTTTGGAGAAAAGAGCTGGAAATCAAACTTCCGATCTGGTTTTAATGGAAGCGATCAACAATGCATGCTTCTTAGTTTCCATAGATTTAAGGTCTTCTCGTTGTGTAATAGTACGAGAACGTCGATGTGCATTGCAGATTTCACTTGGTAAAGAAATATCCATTATTTTCTGAAGCATAATGAACTGTCATTTATTCATCAATGCCACATAATCTTTCTAAACCGTACCATAGACTCAAAATGTTAAAAAAGGAACTAGGAATGGTATGATACAAGCATTCTTTGCAATGCTTCCGGCGCATGTTTGAGACGCATTCCATTTTTCCCTACGATTGAACGCAAATTGATTGTTAAGTGATGCAATCAACGAAAAAGGTGTTTCCAGTTATAAAACTTAAATTACGTCACCCAAAAAAATTGAACTAGAAGCACCACATACCCCTTTATTTTATAAAAATTTTCATCGTATGCTACTTATGTAAAGTGTCTTTTAATTAAAACGGCCAAGGGATTGTAGTTCACATCAAAGCCAAGAGCAAGGTCTACTTAGTGCTGGCGCTAACGAATCCATGTGTGTACTCTGGTTAGTCAATCTAAGCTATGTGTTTTGACCATGCATGATGTAGTCAATACCGGTTGAAAAGAACCTTCAGGGTCCAAAAAACCATAATGATATGTCCAACGGTCTCGTGCAAACGAAGAAAATTGTGGACCTTACAACGTTTGTTACAACTGATGTACTTTGGTGGCAGGTTTGTGGAGTGAATAACATCGAAGTCAGCATGCACCTGCTGTAATTGAATTCCGTAGCAGCTCGAAGCAGTGCCGCCTATTACAATTAATTATTACATTAGCACTCTTGAGTGAGCGTTCGGCGGAAGTAGAGTATAGTCGAATGTAAGCGTTTCGTCAGCCAAGGTAGCGTTTCACTTCAGCGGCAAACTTAATAGAGCACTGAAAGTATTGGCTAGCATACTCCTTGAGTAAAATACAAGAATATTGTTTTTTTCGCTAACCCGAAGTATGCCACAACCTTTTAAGAACATATCATACATGTCTGTTGATAATAATAGTATTAGAAACCCCCACGAGGGAATCAAGCCACGAGCATGCAAAGATTAGGCCAATATAAAACTAGAAACAACCACGGCAGATTCTAGGACACAAGTTCTTCAAGGCATAATCTGAACAAAGGACAGATGATTCCGAATTCTGCTTACAGTCCGTTGGAACATATGAAGATGTTCACACTACTCCATCAGTTATGTCTTTGGCTGAACCGATTATAACGGACCCATAAGGACGACTCTGCTGAAGGAATTACGGTATGAAGATAATACTACATTTGAATCAAGAAGAAGATTTGTGTCTTAGTCTTATAACGTCATCATTCGAACCCCACCACTTGCTCGGTTATTCACGAAGAGCAGGTATTTTCAGTTGGTTGGAAGGCCAGCTAACGTTTTCCTTTTTATTGAAATAAATAATCTTGCAAAATATGTTAGTAATAGGAAAGGCGCCCGTTGACACTAGCAAAAAAATTCTTCGTTTTCTTTAAATGATGGCACAAATTGAGTGTTGTAGTATTCATACCAGAAATAAAAGATAAACATGCATAGTTCGAATGACGCCACATAATTTCGAAAACAAGGTGGAACCAATGTTTCACTCCATGATTAGCAACGAAATTTTACCAAGAAACTACTGAAAACAAAACGTATACGGGAGCGTCAAAAACGGTAAACACTCGTATTTCGTTTCTAATTCAGCAATTTACAGATTTATTAAGCCTATAGAAAGTTTCATTCAAAAATTAATCACTTTTCGAATTAAAATTATACCCCCGAACATCCCTACCAAGAAAAAAAAAACCCGATTTTTCAAACGTCAAAATAATCTAAACAGTGACAGCACTAAGTGTGGCGAATGCTTGTTTTTCGGAGAAATCCCTAAGCTTTGTTTTGAAAAAAGCCGATGTTTTGTGTTGTATTACAAAAAAAAAAGATTTTCATATTTTTTTGCGAAAGTTTCAATCGTTTTAATTATCGCAAACATCAATTTTGATCATGGAAAAGCAAATTTCGATAGGGATTCGAAAATCATAAGCAATTTGTGTTAAGAAAAGGCAAATCCTTATGCGAAATCGGCGAGATTGTTGAAAGGGGTCACAGCACAATAAAGAAATTTTTTGATTAATATGCTAAGCACCACGATATGAAAAAATTTGCCAGGAGTTGGATGGTCAAACCGACTTATTGATGTAGATGTGTAAGAAGTCAAAGTAAATTCCACTTCAAGTGCAGTAAAGATATCAGAAAAAATCACGGACACTTCGGGAAAATCAGTAAGTGAGGAGAGTACTCGACCAAAGTGACCATACAAACGTACAAAAATGAGGCTCCAGCCTTTTGGGGAAAACATACTATATTATATGTCGATGAGAGCAAATTTGAAATATTTGGTACGAAAAAACCTCCAGAAATATGGCGAACTAAGGATGATGTTTTTAATAAAAAATGTACCATAGACACTAGTAAGCACGCTGGGGGCTCAATTATGGTCTGGAATTGTATGGCGGTAATTGGTGTCGGCAATATTGTTTTCTTTGAATTAATTGTGAACAAGATGGACTATTTGAAAATCCTTGAGGACAATGTTGTAGACAAATTATACTTGATGAAAAACTGAATCTTTCCAAAACAAACGTTCAAAATTGTGATGGAATGGCTACTTTATTGTGCTCCGAAGATTCTTGATTCGATCCGATTGAGCACCGTTGGGAATATCTCGACAAAAAAATCAGGCTGAGAATCTTTTCAAAGAGTGAGAACTTATAGAAGGCCTTTAGGGCGGGAAAAAGTTAATTCATACAAAAAAAGCATGTTTTTGTGAATTTTTTTTTGACGACACAGTTAAAATCACTGTATTAAAACCAATAGTACAAAGTATGACATTTGAAGAATATTGTATAAAATTTCCACGAAGAAATATTGAAAAATGCGGCAATGGCAGCAATTATTCGGACGTGTCTCGGAAAAAAGAAGAATTGCGATGCCCCTCATAACTTGGTACTGGATCATTTGAAATCAAAAAATGAAAGTTCATTCGTTAGATAATAGTTTTCCCCAGGTAACACTGGGAGGATTTTTTGAAATTTCAATTTTTTACTTTGAAGGGAAAAACGTGATTTTTTGCGAAAAAAATCGGCAAATTTGTTATTGTAAAATAATTATTACCTCGTAAATTATGTACAGAGATAATGTTCAAAATTTTAAAATGATCGGTGCAGTAGTTTGGAAGTTATGAGGGGCACCGACTTTGAAAACGTGAGTTGCGGGGAAAACGCTTTAAAGTTTTAAACACTAAAAAATCTTGTATAAAACGTTCATAAGCGCATTTTATCATAGGTCATAACTTCGTCAATTTTGGTCCAATGGACTTGAAATTTTGAAACAATATTTTTGAGATATTGTGCATTCATTTAATACTTTCAATATATACCCTCCTTAAAGATTCCTCCTTTCCTTTTCGGGATGATTTTCATATGATTCAAAAAGATTTTTTCATGGCGCTCACAGAACATAAGTATGCAAAATGATCCAACTCTAAAAATATCGCCGAGAAAACGAGAGACACAACAGATATGGCGAACCGAATTTCTGTAGACTTGTTAGTTGATATCCTGGCTGACCGTTTTACATGTGAACAACTCACATTTTGAACTAACCCTTAGATTTTAGTCGTGTATTTCCGTGGTTAGTCAGTTGTTTGTTGTTTTCAAAGTATCCTTGATGGTTTGTTTCCTGTGTAACTTCCGAGACAATTCAAGCAATGACTGCTTTGACCGAACCGCGGCACGATGTTCTAGAAGACTAGTATCGCACTGATAAAAAAAGCAAATATAATGAAGTTGTTTCATCGATATTTCCCAAGAATGTAGAAATTATATATAAAGCCTGTGATTAAGATCTAATTGATTTGATCAAACTGACTTCTAAAGCTACAAGAGTGGAGATAATCACTTCGTCAAAAAAGCGGCAGAAAATGCAACAATGTCGCGAACCGTTCAAGCTGCGATCGCAAAAACTGCTTATTTTTAATTAGTTGGATTTTAAAACAGAAATGGTGCTATATCAACAATAATAAAACCAATGTTTTAAATCGAAATCGACACGAAGCCTTGGCTAATTTATGCGAACGCTGATAATTCTGAGCTCAACTTTGTATTCCTTGCATCGGTTATTCCTTTCAGCCATAGTATGGTCGTTGTGATTGACCCCTGATTAAGTCTGAACACGTGCCAGAAGCTACGTTCGAGCCAAAACATACTGAAGTAGAAAAACATCTTAAAGTAGGATTGAGACGAACACAGGCTCCTGTTTTCGAGTATCTTGCAATCGTAACTGGTTGCGGTCGTTGACAGTAAGTTTTTCACTAGAATCAAGTGAGATCCGGTTAGCTTCCTCGGGCTTTGATTTGTTTAGAACAAAAAAAGCTGTGCACATCTCAAAAATGTTCATTTTCATTCTATGAGAATTTATGTGAGATAAAAAATAAACATCTGGATTTGTGGCTGTTCAGAACTGTTCGAATAAGAGTCGTGAAATGTACCCTCGTTTGTATTCGTCGCAATTCAGGACAGTCAGCAAATCCTAGTGTAACCCGGAATGCGAGCTCACCGTATTTGATCCTATCGAAAGTGTTGTTGTGTTCTTTAGTGGTAGAGTGCCTTGCAGTTGATATAAAATATCATTTATCGGTGAACCTCGAAACATCGACGGATATGTTTGGAGGAGCTCTACTGTGGGTTAACGTGTTATTCAGAAAATTAATGAACGTAATTCACTGGTTGCATTCAACCTAATCGAAGTAATACTTGCTGTACGCTGTAGTTGCTTGAAGCTTGAAAAGTATGCTGAAAGGCGGAAATGATAAATAATTGATGAAATAAAAGTGATAATTTTTCACATTTTAAGCAGTTTATTGAAAGTGGAGCAATAAATAAATAATTCATGAAAATTGGCTTCACCAATAATTATATAGGAGCTATAATACATTCAGCTGCGTGTCCTTCGGACAGCATTTGCGAAAAGCTCGATATAACGGAAGTGCAGTTGGCGTTTTCCAATTTTGTTTATTTAATATGTATTAATATTATTCATAGATCACCTATCGCTTTTATGAATATTTTCTAACATTTCCAGCCCAAGGGCACTCGCTACAAAGCAGCAGCTGATCGTTGCGCTGTATGTGAAGCCAAAAAGGATAATCGCATTTCTTAATCGTGACGCGTTGAATTATAACATAGTGAATAATGAAGAGACTTATAAATTGACTTTGAAATTAATTAAAAAAAATTTCAGAGCATCAAAAATATAAATCAGTAGTGTTTTAATGAGATCATCATTTCGGTTGAAAAAAGGAGGGGGAGAACTCTTGATGCTGTCTTTTGACATTTAACCATCGTTAGTGATAAAACCTTATCTTGGTTAGTGATAAAACCTTATCTTTCAATGCCGAATAAATGTCAAGTAAACTTTAGTCTTGTTCCGCCTTGAAGCAGGCACAACCTGAATGTGTGAGATTTGTCTTTTAGAAATATGCAAATATATGCGAACATTGTCTAGAATTTCATTGAAATCAAAACTATCAGAGTTGTAAAGGAGATTCCACTAACGATCATGATAACATAGAAACAAAACGTAAATATTGATTTTATTAAAAGAACATTTCACGTTGAAATCTCTTATACTTTCACTAATATCCAATGCAAATAAAACGTAACTAGACAAGCCTTTCACAAGGCTTTCAATTTCGTTTGTTCGGCATATCTAGTATAATAGTTTTACCACATTATTCTCATATTTAAACACATTTAATCATAGAAAGTGCAATGCAAACGCATCCCCTCCCAGATGAGCATACTTTTTACAGTAGTCATGTAATCATTATTTAGGCTCCCTTAAAAGTTTAGTGTATGAGTAAGACCATAAAAACATAACATAACGAGAATAACGATTTTTTTTAAAAAAAATCACATATGACATGGAATCAAACATAATTGAACGCCATTTGCAGCGACATGTTTTTTTTGGACAACAATGCAATATGGGAAATTCTTGTAATCGCCTCGAAAATTCAAGTTCTGAGGTTTTAAAGTGTTTTTGGAGAGACGTCTGGATGTGTGTGCGTACCTACGTTCGCAGATAATTTTTCTACGAGCATACTTCGCGTAAAAAAAGTCGTATCGACTTTGTTAAGGTGTCAATTGAAGCGTCTTTGCATTGTAAAAACAGTTTAGTTTTTGGAAAACTTCAGGCCGAGGGTTTGCTGTTTCGACTCCTTGGAGCTCATTTCTTCCATACACTATATCTCGCTAACCAAATATAGGATTTGTATCGTTTGGATGTCAACCGACGGGTGTTTACACATTTGTGTGATTCTATATTTTTTTTAAAAAAATTGTTGTAGCCGTTTTTTAATTTGATAAAAAAGTGGAAAAATTAGGTTTTTTCCATAAAAGGCACTTTCACTATCAAATAGGATTAATGATATATAAATTTATATATAAAATAATTAAAAAACGGCTTCAACAATTTTTTTAAAAAAATATATACGATACAAATCCTATATTTGGTTAGCGAGATATAGTGTATGGATGAAATTAGCTAGAATTTGTATTGGTTTTGTATTCTTATTAATGAGCTTTAAATTAATTTCAAAAAAAGAAACAAACAAAATTGGATTCTTCTTTTAAATTTTTACGTCTCAATATAGTTCTTTTTATTTTGAACTCAAAAAAATATTCTTATACATATGAAACAAAAAAAAAATAATTGAAAAAAAAACAAGCCACGAAGTGCGACCCTTGAGGTCCACACGTTCAACTTCCCAGTAATATCTAGATAAACATTAAAAATATTAAACACAATAATAATTTTGAAAATAGTACTTTTTTAAATAATTATAATGAGAGGTATTCATAGCAGTAATTGGAATAAGTTAATATTAATCATATCATCTCTCTTCAAAAACTGATACGAATGTATAAATTCCATATACATTTATTACCGTGTTGTGCAAATCTGGTTGAAAAAATAATTTTTATTAAGAAAAACTAAGTTTTTGAATTTTTTCTATTAAATTAAAAAAACCGCTGAAACGGATTTTTATAATGTTAAAATAATCAAAAAGATGTTAAAACACTTCGATTGACACCTTAATGATGCAAATATTATATCTGGTTCGTGAGATATAGCGAATGGCAGAAATGACCTTGAAGATCATGCTGACTGTTAATGATTTTTAATATTTAATTTAATGTTTCTTGTTATCATGAGAAAAAGTTTTGATGACGTTTTTTCAAGCATTGTTTGAAGTATATATATTTTATAAAAATTGAATACTGTCTTCCGTAAATCAGGTTAAAAATTTATTGTTTATTAAAAACACTTAATTTTTTGCACTTTTTTTTTAAATTAAAAGACGGTTTGAACGATTTTTGTAAACATTTGAGAGATTCACGCAAATGTTAATACGCGTCGATTGACACCATAATCATGCAAATCGTATGTTTGGGTCGCGAGATATAACGCATGACAGAAATGACCTTCAAAGGAGCAAAACATCAATCCAACCCCCCCCCCCCGACCGAAGTATCCCAAAAACTAATCAGCTCTTAAGATTGCAAAGACATTTCGATTGACATCTTAACGAAGTCGATACGACTTTATTTACGTGAGTTATGCTCGTAGAAAAAAGTGTCCACGAACGTACGTACGTACATACGTACACACGCACAATCACACATACATCTCCCTTTCTAAAAACACTTTATATATACTCTATAGACCTCCAAACGTAAAGAAATGTTGAAAATTTCAATTTCGATTTTCGAGGCGATTACAAGAACTTCCCATATACTGGGAAGTTAAAAATATTTTCAATTAAACTTCTTAGATTTTAAACAAAAATGCATAACCTCTTTTTGTAAACTGAAAAGAATACACAAAAACAAGTAACATTTAAAATAATTACCTTATGACCTTTTATGTTTAATTTTAACAATGAACCAATAATCAAGCTTTAGTACTAGCCTTTTCTGCTTCAAGCCTGTTGCGATGTTGTGTATAAATAAGCCCAGTACCACTAAACATTCTTTCGCTGGAAACACTCGTTGGTGGTGTTAATTAAAAATTGCCTCGCTATAGGTAAAAGAAGTCCATACTTCTGCTTATTTACCTTCCACCAAGTAAGAGGGTTGACGTTATTTGTCACACGTTTTTTCGCCAAATATTACGTGATAGACTTTCGGATCAAAAGATGGACAGGATTTTGATAACTAAGTAGTGGAATATCATCTTCGTCTTCACTGTCACTCATGTGCATTAGTGAAGTCATCGTGTGCCTTAAAAACAAACGTTTATTTTTTGCGAAATCTTCAGCTTCATCTAAGGTTGAACGCTTCGAGGTAGTAATAGAAATAGAAGATGTTTGTCTGTTTGAATTTCTTCAAGCGAATCCAAAATGTGCCGTATAACTATCGTGACCATTTATTTATTTTGTCAGACCGGGACACATCTGCGGAAATATATAATAAAAAAAAGTTTTTAGTGTTTTACAAGTATTTTATCATAGAAGATAGAATAACACAAAATAATCAAAGCTCTAAACACAGAATAGTTAAGTTGCCATGACTTACTAACTAAGCCCCCAGTAGTGGCGTGACTTCTTTTAAGTCGTATTTTTGTATTTGTCGACTGAACAATTTTTTTTAAATAATCGGGTCTTGTTTTTAGATACGTGTGTAATTCAGTACATGATTTATTTATACTTATTTTCGTAATGAGAATAGCTTATAGTACTGCGACACTTAACTGTGTTTTATCTGTGGTCCATATTTTGTTCATTTGGGAAAAAACTCTTTCGACTGGTGCGTTACTACCACACATAACGTACTCAATAATTATGGAAAAATTTGTTAAATGAAGGTTGTTAGTACGAAAGTGCTGGAATAATTCGACCCAACGGTTTTCAGTAGATACATTCTCGGCATTCCAGCCAAAGATTTTTTCATCTGTCGCATAGTTGGAAATAAATATAAACTCATCAAAGACTTTCGTATCTTGGCTGCTGTCATAAACCCTTGCGTGATCAGTAAATCCATCACTTTCAGCACCTCTCCCCACGTAGGCACCTTTGTTAGTGTCCGAACAATATTCCACGATCGAAATATTTTCAAGCTAGGTTTCTACAGATGCGGGACAATCATCTTTTCGAATTAAGTTTTTTTGAATTGCAACCGCAGCTATCACCGATGACAACTCATTTCATATCCAAGACACCCGCCATATCAAAGACACTTTATGCATTATAATAGTTGAACTTATGTTTGATCACGATTTGAACATATTTTGACAGCTACTTAGCCTACTGCAAGTCAACTTGACGAGCTCGACTTGCGGGCTCGGAAGTCAATTGTAGTCAGACCTTATGGCCGACACATTTTGCCCTTCAATTTTCAACACAGCTTCATGAAAGGTCGCTGCTTGTGTGTGCAAAAAATATAACCATAATTCTGAGCTGGGATTATTGAAAAACGTTTTTAAAATATTTGGGCGTTTGTCGATACTAAGAAAATAGTTTTTCAAAGGCTGAAACATTTTTATAACTCTCTCAAGCGCGGGCATTAGCGCAAGCCACCTTGTTTTACTGTAGCCCATTAGTTTGTGATACTCTGTCTCAGTAGAATCACAAAACTCTTTCGAACGCTATAAATGTAGAAAATGAGTAAATTTTCACTATGATGCACTCGTAGTCAACATGAAGACAATCACCGGCAGTTTTGATCGCGTTGTGGGCTATGTGGGCTCCACATCTAATTCCAATAAGCTGTCTGCCGAATGATACGTTCAATTTTTAGTAAACATTATGACTTCCTTTCCTATTCTTTCCCCCCAAAATTACAGTTCGGGTTGTCTCCGCAAAACGCCTCAATTTTTTTATTCAAGGCATTGACAGACAATACTTCCTTCAAATAATCGCCAATTATATCCGATGTTTTGCTGGCTGCTCCCGAAACTCTAAAACCTTTACTTTCACGCCTTCGTATGGTAAAAAATAGTGAATCAAAACTCGCAATAATTTGATTGAGCCATGGTTTGAAGCATCTTTTAATAAAATTATGCAGTGGGCTATGAGTAAATGCTCTTTTAAATCTTCGGTTGTCTTAATTGACAGCACATTTACCACAATAGCTTGAGATTTTGAACGTGCACATCTAAATTTTTGCTCAAAACATGCTTGAATTAAAGGAGAAGAACAGTCATTTGAACGAAAACTATTATTATGTTGCGTGGTGTGAAACGCCCAAGTACCCTCAGCTGCAGCTATATCCAAATCCTTGGAAGTCGGCAAATCGGTTCTCTTAAAAAACTAAACAATGACGAGCTTGAAGTAGCTTCTTGATCGGCAAGCCTGTGTTTTTCTGATTTTAAATGGTGTTCTATATCGCTGGCACCACCATGTCCAACACTAAAATCAGTACGTCATACGTAACGTCTGCGGTACCATTATTTCTTTGTTTTATAAATGGATACTTCTGTTGCATACTAATATTGAAAGAACACTTGCGTTTAGACATTATTGTTGTCTTACAAATCACTGCGTTGCGTTGCGTACGATACTCGTTTTGTCCGACATGAACTAAACTAAAACAAAACATTGGAGTCGTTGACGGAACATCGGTAAGCGCGGGCGGAAGGGATTTATCTGTCCTGCTCACACGCGTTGGCGCAGCACCGCGCGGGCGAGTGGTGCGCTCTGTCGTCTGTTTTTCCTGAAACCGGGACGTATGGTCACGTTACGTATAACATGCTCTCTAGTCAAAGCATTTTGAAAAATTTAACTTTATATCTAGGATCAATGAAGGTTGCCGTGATAAACAATATTCCATTCTCTAAAACTTAAAATTTGCTAATAAGCTCCTGTTTCAGAATGGCTGTTGTATCATCAATGAATTCATGGGATGTATCAAAATGACTCAGAACTCTTTCCAAAGTGGCGAAAATAGTGGAAAATATTATTTTTATATTGTACTTTAAGATGTTCATTTATAAAATAAACTGTTCTTTCCTATATTTCAGAAAAAAATTCTTAAATTGTTGCTAAAAAAACACTAAAAAATACCATACCCCCCTTAATGGAATCAATGATGATACAGAAACATCGGCTGTAGTTAGTTCTTTGGTCACTTCTTCTTCTTCTTCTAATTCGGCAGCAGATATTCGCATCCGGACTCACATTCACGAATGCTTAAAAGTTGACACTCGTTACATCACTTATTATTATATATATATATATATATATATATATATATATATATATATATATATATATATATATGCCATAAATATTGATACAACTGTAAATACGGCCCCTGCGGATGATAGCTTGCAGGTAGTTAATTGCTGTGTTGGTAGTCCTAATTGTTGGCATATGCTCTTAAAACGCACCAAATCTTGTCAGTGTAGCTTGAGCCGTTACGATGGAGTGGTCTAGCAAAGAGAACCGCATCGCAGTGATTGCTTTACACAAATGTGGAATGGAGAAAGGCCGTATTTTCGGAACACTAAAGCCACTAAAAATCACGCGTGTTTTCGTGTATCGAACTATAGCGTTATTCACTGATACTGCAGATGTTATAGACAGTAAAAGATCCGGCAGGCCTCGGTCGGCTCGTAAGCCACAAGCCATCAAAGCTGGAAGGTCCAGAATCGCAAGAAGTCCTGTCCGCAATCAGAAAATGTCTTGTGAAATGAATATTGCGCCAAGAACCATGAATCGCATCATCAAATATGACCTGGGGCTTGCAGCTTTCAGAAGATAAATAGGACACCGACTCAACGCCGCTCTAAAGCAAAATAGGATGGCAAAGTCAAAACAGGTGTTATCGAGATACGGTACAGGGCAGTACAAAAGAATACTTTTTACCGACAAGAAAATCTTTACCGTGGAGGAATCCTTCAACAAACAAAATGATAGAATATATGCACGGTCTTCTAAGGAGGCTACAGCAAAGATCTCGAGGGTTCAACGAGGACATTATCCAGCATCAGTGATGGTTTCGTGCGGAGTGTCCTATGATGGTGTCACGTCTATCCATTTCTGTGATCGCTATTTAGCGAATAATGAAACGATACGATTATCATGTAGAGTTAAATAAATTATTATTTGTACTGCTTTGAATATTCATGTAGTACTGGAAAGGTTTTGAGTGGTGAACTCAAGGGTCGCATTTCGCGCTTGTTTTCTTTTCCGTATGTAACCGATTTTTTTTAGAGTTTTGCGTATTTCATTGTATATTTCAAGCGTTAACAACATGTCAAGGTAGTTCTGTGTATTCGAATATCCATTGCATATTTTAGCCTGATGGAAAAATCGCGCAAAGGTCGTTAGTGGTTCCAAATTTATAACCTTTTTATAGGTTGATACTACTTTTCTGTAATATTTGAACATTTTGCCATAACCCAGCCTAGCTCTGGATTTGTGTACGCATGTGTTTAATAAATACATTCCGGGCAAAAAGTAACTCATGAAATATTTTGAATGTTTCCAATGACGATTTGCGTGTTTTCGAATTTCGTACAGGTTTTTAATAAAATTTCACTAGAAATCGTGAACAAGCTTCGTAGGTGATCAAAAAATTACCTGTACATAAACTAGATTCATTCCGCAGCGAATCCATTGACACAATAATATATGATTCATGGGGACCGATGTTTTCCAATGCATAAATCATCGCTGACTGTAAGTGTGGCTTTTCGCGAAAGATACATTCAGCGACCGTTTCCAGACCAGCCAAGATATCAAGCTCCACTGCACAAGAATCAAAACAATGGTTACTCACGGTGGCTATTCACCTCTACTTCTGCGGCCCATGCTTGGTCAGATAAACCCATTATACTGGTTCGCCACATTGCCCGGGCATAGTGACGTCACGAAAAACCCCCATTCTCGCGGTGGAACGCTAATGACGCGTTACACCTGCCGAGTCATTCGTTTTTTGGTGTCTCATTCGATATTAGGTTGTAGTATTGGAAGGTACTTATTTCCATATCGCTATTAAACTTTGATATGTTACTTTTCGTCTTTTGGAAAGACTGAAAAACATATTCAAAAAATGTTCCACTTCGTTTCATATGAAAATTACGCTGTAAAAGTTGTGTTTTTAATAGACTTTCTTATTTATTACGAAGATTGTTTCAGGTGGACATACATATAGTCACAAAATTGAAGGCACAACCATATAAATTCCAAAATATTATTCAATGTTAATACAATTGTAGTAAATTTATCGAATTGCGATATTATTCTGTAAGTGCGAAATTTTTTTATAATGTACACAAAATTAATACCAAAAAATTGAATCTATCACAAATCTTGCTATCTTGATGTCAACTGCATCACTTACGAGCTACACAAAATTGAAGGCTCAAGTGCATCTAACAAGATATTTCTTAGAGTTTGATGATGCCATTATTACAAGTATTGATTTTTAGGTGAACGTAGTGACTAGTTGAGTTAACTGTGTGAGTTAACTGTGTGTTTTTTCCAAAAAGAATTAAATATTTCTACATAAATAAATAAATAAAAGCTGAAATGGACGGAGAAACGAAGCCACAATTGCGGAGAGATAGTTTATTATTAAGCTTGTTTATCGAGATAAAACATATCGGGAAATAGGGAAAATAGTTGGGAGATCATTTTTTTCAGCAGTCAACAAATGGAAAAAAGACGGAACTTTAATTAATAAAACGGGACGCGGACGAAAAAAGTTACTGTCAGCTAAAGATGAGCAATACATTCGACGGGAAATAGAAAAATATCCAAATATCCATTTCCCAATGGGAAGTTATTGTAATGGGGTCGGTTTTGTAAATCCAAACTTTGTTATCCACGTTTTAAGGACTTTAGAATCCAAATCCATCGTTTTATAGAGATGTCTGTACGTGTGTATGTACGTAGGTGCGTTTGAAATTATTTTTCTTCACAATTATCTCTAGAACCAAAGGTCATATTGACGTGTGACTGGTTTTATCCGAAGCGTAATCACGTAACTTAAAACTGAGTTTTTAGCGAAATCGGTCCAGCCGGTTTTAATTGAGAATGAAAACCCTAAAAAAGACAGAAAATTGCTTAATTTGGAAACTGTTGAAACGCACTATTAATTCGTGCAGATCTCAAATACCTTCATAGGAATATTATTATTATTGTGTATTTAAGCGAAATTTTGATCAATGTTGTGAAAAATATTATTTAATAAAAATAAAGATTATTTTATGGAATTCCAAACTAAGAGAAGTGTAGTGACGCTAATGCGGTTAATAATTGGATATTCTTATAAATTATTTAATATTGTTAGTAACAATCAAATATTACTACATAGTTGTAATTTGATATTGTAAATATAAAGTCAATTATTAACTTCCCAGTATATGGGAAGTTCTTGTAATCGCGTCGAAAATCGAAATTGAAATTTTCAACATATCTTCACGTTTTGAGGTCTTTAGAGTGTATTCAAAGTTTTTTTAGTGTGTGTGAGTATGTGCGTTCGTGGACACAGTTTTTTCTACGAGCCTAGCTCGCGTAAACAACGTCCTATCGACTTCGTTGAAGCGTCTTTGCAATTTTAAGAGCTGATTAATTTTTGGGAAACTTCGGTCGGGGGGTTTATTTGTGACCCTTTGAAGGTAATTTTTGTCATGCGCTATATCTCACGAATCAAACATACGACTTACATAGTTAAGATGCCAATCGAGCGTATTTACATTTGTGCGATTTCATTTATTTTTTTAAACAAATGTTGAAGCCTTTTTAACTTCCCAGTTCCCTATGGGAAGTTATTGTAATGGGGTCGATTTTGCGAATCCCAAATTTTGACATATCTCCACGTTTTAAGGTCTCTAGAATCCAAATCCATCGTTTTTAGAGAGATGTCTGTGAGTGTATATGTACGTATGTGCGGATGTGCGTATGTACGTATGTACGGATGTACGTATGTGCGTTCGGAATAATTTTTCGTCTCGATTATCTCGTGAGCCAAAGATCGGATTGACGTGGGACCGGTTTTAAACGACGCATAATTACGTAATTTAGAACTGAATGACTTTTCAGCAAAATTGGTTGTGCCGTCTTTTATTTAGGATGAAAAAACTGAAAAAACTACCAAAAATTGCTTATTTTTAAACTGTTGATACGCACTATTAATTCGTGCAGATACCAAATACCTTCATAGTAATGCGTTTGCGCTTTAGCAAAATTGTGATCAAATTTGTAAAAAATGTTATTTAAAAAAAATAAAGATTAATTTATGAAATTCGAAACTTATATTATCAGGTTTGGGTGAATGGGAGTAGAGACGCTAATGGAGTTAATAATTGGATATTGTTATAAATAATTTAATATTGTTAATAACAATCAAATAATATTAGTTATAATTTGATATTGTATATATAAAGTCAATTATAATTATTCAGTTACGGTCAAACATTTTTAATAACGAATGATTATTGTAAATAATAATTAAATACCCTCAATAATAGTTGTGGATTCCGAGGCCGAGATGGAGAACGAGGTTGAGGACGAAGTGGAGGACAAGAAGGATGACGAGGACGAAGAGGACGAGGTTGCCGAGGCTTTGGTAGAGGATGACCAGGTGGTGGAGACGTCTTCCTCTACCAAAGCTTTTATGGTTAGATAAAAAATTGATATAAATAATAAAAGTAATTATATTAATTTAGAATAATAATGTTTAATAATAGTAATTATTAATAAAAGCAAATTATAGCTTTTTATTCACACCACTGGAAAGTTAGTCGTGTGGGCCTCAAGGGTCGCACTTAGACCACATTTTTAAGTTTATTAAATCGAACACAACTTTTCAAAAGGGCTACCACGCGACAAAACTCAGTGGGCGTAATAACGAAAACTGAATGTTTGCATCGATATAAAAATAACAAATAACGTAAAAAAGGCTTTGTAGCCTGCTCCCCTCCGATTGATCCGCGTGAATATTCAATCAAACCAATTCACCCTCCATCCACGAAAAGCCTTACGTCATCAATGATGGACTTCAGTAGATGATATGATTGATATTAACTCATTTCAATTACTGTTATTATTATTTAAACTAGTATTATTTTCATAAATATTTTTGTGTTCAATATTCCTAATATTCAAGGGTTGCACGTCGCGGCTTGTTTAATTTTATTTTTCAATTATAAAAAACTCTGCTGATGTTTTTACAAAAACTGCTAAGAATACATAAATTTTATAAACAGCGGTTGCTATATTATGAGAATTAGGTTAAGAATTTAATTTTCGTATATTTCGCATATTTTTTTATTAAATTAAAAAACAGCTTCAACATTTTTCGCAACATGTGTACGTACATACACACACACACAAACTTTTTTCCAAAAACACTTTAAATATACTCTAAATAACTCAGAACGTAAAGAAATGTTGAAAATTTCAATTTCTATTTTTGAGGCGATTACAAGAACTGCACAAATATGTACTGGGGAGTTAAAAACCTAAAAATATCAAAAGACAGAAATACGTAATATAGAAAAGATTAATTAAATAAGATGTGCTTTATATTCTGTTTTAAAAGAAAGATTGAGTGACGAAACGAAACAAGTTGCAGAATAGAATAGAGCCGCAACATCGGCGAATGTTAGTAAGTCTCAGTCCTAGCATTTCTAACGATAGGTAAATGTGTTATCAAATCTGACAGGACATTCGGAAGTACGATAATAGAATCCGACAGGGAGGTAACCGTTGACACACCTACTGTCATAATGATGATAAAAGCTAAGGATGGTTTGATACACTTTCCGAGGGCAATTAAATTTAGAGGTTGGAAGTGAATTTTGGCTTCAAATTTCATCAGAGGCCAAATGGTGTACGAGGACCATCATAGCCATTTTAATGAAGCTTACCGTCATTACGACGTACCGTAGTCTGCAGACTGCAACGTTTTTTCTGAATGTGCCATATGTGGCAACAGTGACCCAAGGGGGGGGGGGGGTTACGGGTTCAAACCCCCTCCCCTTGAAGAAGAATTGAATGCTGAGTTGACTCTGTGGTACAGAAAGATAGGGCATCTTGGAATAGTAAACCGCCCAAAAACGGCCATAGATGGGTTAAGCATGTGTAATTCAAAAGTTTTGCCGAATATATCGAAATTGCTAGAAATATTGGCTGTTCTCCCAGTATCTACGTGTACAAACGAACGATCATTTTCAACATTACGACAACATACTTGCGAAATTCCACCAGCAATGAATTGATGAATGATTGAATCCATTTAGCCGTTCATTGCTGGTGGAATTTCGCAAGTATGTTGTCTCTATCTCACTCGATCTACAGAAGATGTGTTAAATGAGCTAATGAAAAAAAATCGTCGTTTAGATATTTCACTATAATTTTATCCGGCGAAGCGTTCTGTTTTATGCTTGAACATAAAATTTAAATCCCATTTTACACTGTTTCTCACCGTTACTTTAGATGAGTTTTGAATACTAAGTTGTATCATTATCGGCATTTTAAAACTTTGATCACCTCGCGTAAATTTAAAAAATTCGAAGATTCGAATGTTATGGATTACATTTCTCAAGCATATTTACATAAGGCTTCGTCACTGCATGGGAGGAGGTTGATAAAAATAATAATCGATGGCGCAACCGCCAAAATTGGGCCTTCAGGCAATATAAGAGTTATTTCATTTACTTGACTAACGGAACATTAGGATGTTAAGTGGTCAGGAACACGCTCAACCGTAATTATTACCCTCATTTGATTCAGGTTCTCATTCACAGCTGAGTGAAATAAAAGTGCGGCATCAAATCTCATTCCCGAAAACTATTTGTCGACAAGGAGCCTTGAACTAGCGTTAACCACTAACTAAGTCATCCACTTTACCAATTATTCGCCGAGACACTCTGGAACGTGGGAGTTGAGTGAGATTCAGTATCTCTACGCAATTAGATCTTTCATCTATTTCACAGTAAAACCCATATGGGCCTGATTTACGGCCTATGGTGTTTTAGAGATCTCACCTAGGGGTGATACGTGCATAATTTGCACAAATTGGATCCGTGTGTGCCATTTTCTTTTACTTATTGTATGAAGCCTAGCAATTTTATATATACAGGGTGCTTTGTATTTGGTGGCATAAAATGACGTATTCTTTGAAGTGTCGCGAGAAAAAAATCGTATTGGAGGGGGGTGGTAAATCCGAAGCACTCAATAAGCGCTTTCTTTAAAAACAGTAGCTGCTGTAGGTTAGCATTTCATTTTGGCGTTTAAAATAGTCGCGAAACTGAAAATTAGCGAATTTTTTCAGGTTGTTTTCACTTTCGAATTTTGTTGTGTCAAATTGGCACTACTGCGAGCAAGTTTTTATACACGCCTAAAAAGATTTTATAATAGGCTATCAAACGCTTTTTTTTTGGAAGGCATGCATGCATGAACCAGATAGTTATAAGAGTTTAAACGGGCCAGGTCGTTGTTATGGAGCGGGGTACTTCCCCCTCCTATATCTCGAAACCCCTTCGGATTTACCACCCCCCTCCAATACGATTTTTTTCTCGCGACACTTCAAAGAATACGTGGTGTCATTTTATGCCACCAAATACAAAACACCCTGTAGATAAAGAGTTGGTAGGAACTTTAGAATATGGTCACCTGATTGAAAGTTTTCGAAGTCAAATTCCAGAATAGTGTAATTTATTTAATTCGCACCCATATCATAGTAGCAACAGTTATATTTTTAAATGTTTCTTTCCATCTTTGATCAGAACCCTCAATAAATGTATTGTTTTTATTTTGTCATATGATTTGTAATCTGAGGATTTGGCCTATTGGGGACACCTCATTAAGAAAAAACGCGTACAAAAAGTCTACCTCATGCGTCACGTGGAAATGACGATAAATTTGCTTGAGAGCGCAGAGTTGCTTCCCTGCATGGGCTGCAAACAAGCTTAGCCAGCCCTGATTACGATAATACTCTGTCTGTGCTTAGTGACAGTTTCCCTTTCCCACGGCATTTACTTCATTAGTTGCTTTCTTTTCTGGCATGTAGGTATTGAAGGCGTTTCAATATATGTACTTGCAAACATGCATATACACTTTACGGTTCCAAGGAAGTCTACAAATACAGTGTAGGTTCTTTCACACGTCAAGTGCATAGTTTTATAAGTTGAATGAAAATATCATGAATGATTCAAGTAAATGAAACCAGATATGCAATCGGGCTATAGTCTGCCAGAATTATTTTTGGAGGACTCCAACTTTGGCCGGTGAAAAAGTATGATTAAGTATGATTACATAGTTATATCTTCATATCTACACCGAAGCACTAGCAAACGTACCTAGTCAAGACTTCAAAAATATGACCCCCCCCCTATCAAAATCCTGCGTACGCTACTGTGTGGCAATGTATGCAGTAACGCTTGCCACAGCATTCGACAAGAGTTATCCCGATTTATGCATTCGCCATTATGTCGGGTGCTCGTGCCAAGGGACCATTGTTTTCTCTAAATAAGATTTGCTTATTTATCCGCTGCAAATTTCAATCTATTCAAAGCAAGATATTGGCGTACTCGCGATAACACGATCTAAATATACTGGTAAGTTAAAAACCTAAAAAAACTTTGCAATACACTACCGAAAAAAATTAACAACATCGCGATCCAAACTTCCTTTAAAACGATACTAAAAAAATATCTCCTTCTGAACCAACTTTCGAAGTAAGTTACAATTACAATCAGCTCCACCAAACTCAAAACCAAACATGATTACATGGAAATAATTCATAAACATAAAGTGTGAACTATTTATCTAACTAAAAGGACACTAAGACTTACAGATTTGGTACTATCCCTTATATCGATTCTTATCGTCTGGGAAGTACTATGTCCTAAAATTTTATATACGGAGAATTACTAAATTTTGATGAAGAGAGGATTGAAGGAAACGGAGGTGGTTTTAGTCGGTAGAAATCCGGGATGCCGAGAGGCAGGAGCTGATCGGTATCTTTTGAAGATATCCACCTCTCAAAGTTGAAAAAAATTGCGCTGGCCAACAGGTGGCTTGTAGACCACGGGTGGCACGTGACGTCCATTTCTGTGAGTCGCGAGGCTCAAGCGATCTTCCCGCTGATTTTTCGTTAAATATTTATTTCCGTTTAATCATCATTCAACTGACTGACTGAGAACTTTGTTTTGCTTGGAGCTAGTGCTCAGCCACTCTGGCTCCCTTTGTCTCTGTGACCATTTGTTGGCCCACTCTTTTTTCCGAGGCTTTAGTCTAGTCTGTCAGTTGTCTCACAAGGAGAGGCTCCGACTTTGTAGTCTCAAATTTGGATGAAATTTGGCACACAAGTAGAAGACGTCAAGGATTTTCGATCCTGAAAATATTAGACCGCAACAACTCCCTCCCTCCCATTTTTGAGAAAACGCTTTTAAAGCTTTTAGCGTCGCTTATGGATTATTAAGTTTTAGCATCTGACAGAAGCGGTGCAATGTAGGTAGCGGCGCTACTAGCTCGCAATCTAGGGGTCGTGTGTTCGATCCCCGGTCGGGGTATTGTTTTTCTTTTTGAATAATTGTCGTCGTCGTGTGTTCAATCACCGGTGACTATTGTATTTTTTTGAATAATTGTGGATGTAATTAGTTTAAGATAAATCGGCAATGTTCAACTACAAATACATTTATTTTTAGAAATCAGCAAATTATTCGTTCATTTAGATATACAAATTATACTAAAATTTGGCATTGAGACAAGGAGACAACAAAAGCTGGATTCTAGGAACGAAGGACTATATGACCATCTGTAAAAGATTTCACTTCAAGCAATCCCAAATCACGGAACTGTTAAACAATTACGTTCCTAGTATCTACTTTATGCCACAATTACTCGACATCATAGGATACATGGCTAGCCACGTTGGGCGCTACCCTGGTTAATTGCTTTTTGCCGAGGATGAGACACGAGGAGGTCGTAAGGTTGATTCTAGGAACAAGGAATGAGCCTACCATTAGCTATGGTTTTGTTTCGATTACAACAGTTTTTAATAATCCAACCGTTCAACAATGAGTTTTTAGTATAATTTACATATCTAAATGATCGCATAATTTGCTGATTTCTAAAATTAAATGTATTTGTAGTTGTAGTTTCCCTTAAACTAGTTGCATGCACAATTATTCAAAAAAAAACAATACTCATTAGCGGTGGGGAAAGGTCAGATTTTTACCTGGTTTGGGGAGAACTATGATCGTTGCATGTTTCCAAGCCTTTGGGTACCATCGAAATTGGAAGATTGTATTTATGATGCCTGTGATTGTCCTTAGTATGGTGTCCGGGGTATGCCTGAGCCATTCGTTTGTGATGTTGTCCCTACCAGGCACTTTTCGTCTGGTCTGGCCCATCACTAGGCCCTTAACTTCCGCAAAGTTTGTCTCCAGAAGGGAGTTATCGCGCGGGTCGTTATCGTTTGTCTGGAGAGCCGTATAGGTTCGGCGCGCCAAAAACTCGGTTTCCTCGTCCTCCGTGTCCTCTTTCACAAAGATTTTCTCTCGGGACTGGAGTTCCAAGGTATCTGCAAGGTCCTCTGCCTTGCCTTCTCGGTAATATTGTAGACCTTGTGGACCACGGATCGGTGGAATAAGCTTCTTGGTTTTTATTCTGAAGTATTTAGTAATCCTCCAAAAGTTGTTGTTGCCGGGGTTTAGGTTTTCCAAGACGCTTTCTCATTCTGAAAAGGGATATTTTGCTACGTATTTCGTTGGCTAGCCGGTTAGCCCCACGCCTAATGCTGGGGTCGCCCGTGACCCTAGCCCTTTTACCGATTCCGTTCCTTTTCCTTATCAGGCCCTTGATGATTCTGGGGAGTTCGTAGGGATTCGAGCCCTGTTCCGATATTAAGGAGGTATACTCCTCTTTTGCCTGCTTGATAGTTTGTGTCAACTTGTTGACAGCATCTTCAATTGCATTGGCTGTTTCGGGTATTTCGTTTGTGGATTCGTTGGCCAATGCATCGTGGAAGGCTTTCCAATAGGTCTTCTTCCTTATTATTTGAGGATCGTCAACGAAGAGAAGGAAAGAAGATAACCGGCTTATGGTCTGACGGTAACTCATTTAGCACGGAGATGGTTACATGCTGTTGGATGTTATCAGCAATTGCTAGGTCTATGATGGTACCATTTGGGCGTCGGCCGTAGTGTGTTGTTTCATTTGGGGCGTGAAGATCATCATTCAAAATACATTTATATGTAATTGCTATATTAATTTTTTCTGATCAGAAATTGTTGAAGAAACAGAACAACTCATAACGAGGTGTTAATTATACAATTCATTCCTTTATAAAACTATTCTTTTTCTATTTTCATAATAACTACTAACTTATAAAATGTTTTAAACAAACTCTTTGTATCTTTTTTGCGGCTTCTAATCCTTCTGGGTCATACGGCCACGCGTTTGCTGAGTCCTGCGATCCATATGTTTGAATTTCCTAAATTTTATTGCTTTGAACCGTGCTAGAATTTCATCCTATCCTTTGTTCTTATCTCGGCTTTTTCTCCCTCTCATACTGTCTTTACAGCCATCACTCTTTCAGGACTCTGTTGAGTCAGTCTCCTTTTAATAGTCAGTCAGTCTTGTTCCAAATTCTCATCAGTGCAGTTACATAGTTCTTACATGCGTCCTTTATACATTTGGTACTTTTTGGCATTGCCGGCATTCCACAAGAATCCTTTCCATTTTAATTACCCAGTGACATTGTAGACGTCTCACACCATCTGGGTAAAAACTGTGTAAATATAATCTGAGTCTAGTCATATCCATCATCTTTGATTTGATAGAATTACTGACTTTTTTTGATTCAGTTAGTATTGGTCTCCGCTAGAGACAATGTTATTTTGGGAAGGTTTCTGTGATCGTCAATTATTTCACGATAAAACCATGGAAAGTTTCGTTCATTAATTTTGAACAAGAAAATCATTCCGTGGCGTAAAAAAGACACTCCTTAGAGACTGCATGAACGTTTCCTTGACGTCATTTCTTGGACTCAGTAAGGTAATTTCAAATTTCACTCTGTTAATTCCTTCTGAACTGTTTCGCTAAGGCAGTTGCTTTTATGCTAATTTCAGGGACTCTGCATTTGACTTGAATCTGCTTCGACATTTCTAAAGTCATCATCTCACGGCGCTGGATTTCACATGGTTATTGGTTGCTTGCTGTCCAATCTTCAGTGCGTGCTTCTGCTGTTATGATTCAAGTTCTTCTACCCGATTTTGCTGATCCTTCTCTTGTAAGTTAGCTTTACCGCATTCCATCGAATAAAAATGACGTGCTGGTTTCGAAACCTAAATCAATTCATAGATCTCATTTATTTCCTGTGCTAACAAATAGTTTCAACATTTCTAACAGAAATACATTTAAAAAAGTTAAATGCAGAGTTTCATTTGAAATGTAGGAGTACGTTTCAGTGATTTGAACTTATCGTCCAAATTGTTACATTTCCGAAATGTATTTTTAAATAGAAGTTGGAATAATATACCAGAAAAGTCTGCAACTGTGTGCATAAATTTATTATTCTATTAGTAGTTAGTACCTTAGAAAATTATTTTCATGTTTCTTATGCAGGTTTCAGTGGTAGTATTCATTTCAGTTCGGTTTCGTATCTGTAATGTGGTGTGAAGATTCAAATATAAGTCTCTCCCAAACAGTGCACTTGTGATTGAAAACATACGAAACCAATTGTTTGGCAATTTGTAAACAAATTTGTAGAGTTTTGTCTTTTTTCCCTCATTGACAGAAAAATACTCTAAATCTAGGGTGAAAACCCCCAATTTGGTATCACTGCCATGTATATTGGTCCACCAAGCTATTTTCAAGTAAAATTGGCTCGGATATCCTAATAGGTTGAACAGCACTGGTATGCATCGTAGATTCTATATAAATATAGTACAGCACACTTGATTGCAACACTTTTAGCTGCACACCTGCCTTCAATGGATACTATTTCCAATTCGGTGGTTGTCCGTAATTATATATTTGGTTCTGCGATGAACTGATAACTGCAACACGATTAATTACTAACATTGCTAGCTGCAAAAACTAGTCAACCTGCTAACTGCAACGGAAATTGCAGTGTACGACGCTAAAATACACATGCTTATAGAAACGGTTGCATATTACGGTGGGCCCAAGCAATAAGTAGTTTGATGCATTTTCGCTTATTTTTTTATAAAACTGACTGTGAAAAGGGGATTTCTGAAAGAATATGAAAGAAAATTAAAAATCATGTGCATATATCTAAGATTTGATTTTAGCAGAAAATCGAATAATTATGACTGTCGAAGTGGCAAACATATTTTAAAAACTACTTCAAAATCGTCTGCTGAAGATTTGTCAGGAATTTCGTTTACATGAAGAGATTAGGAGTTGCTTGGATGCATTTTGGTGCAAGATTGTTAACTTCCCAGTATATGGGAAGTTCTTGTAATCGCCTCGAAAATCGAAATTGAAATTTTCAACATTTCTTTACGTTTTGAGGTCTATAGAGTGAATATAAAGTGTTTTTAGAAAGGGAGATGGATGTGTGTGTGTGTGTGTACGTACGTCCGTACGTCTGTACGTTCGTGGACACTTTTTTCTACGAGCATAACTCACGTAAACAAAGTCCTATCGACTTTGTTAAGGTATCAATCAAAGCGTCTTTGCAATTTTAAGAGCTGATTAGTTTTTAGGAAACTTCGGTCGGGGGGGTTTGCTGTTTTTCCCGTTTGAAGGTCATTTCTGTCATGCGTTATATCTCGCGAACCCAACATACGATCGTTTAGGTGTCAATGGACGCGTATTAACATTTTTGTGAATCTGTCGATTTTTGAAAAAATTGTTGGATCCGGTTTTTAATTTAAGAAAAACATGCAAAAAATTAGGTTTTCTTCATAAACAACAAATTTCTAACCTGATTTGCGAAATATGGTAATCAATGTATATAAAATTTATATACTCCAAACAATTTTTATAGAAACAGCATCAAAACTTTTACTCATGAATACGTAAAAAATTAAATTAAAAATAAAAAATCATTAAAAGTCATCATGATTTTCAAGGTCATTTTAATCATTCACTATATCTCACGAACCAGATATAATATTTGCATCATAAAGGTGTCAGTTGACGTGTATTAACATCTTTGTGAAGTTTTTAACATTGTAAGAATTCGTTTCAACCGTTTTTTTTAATTTAATAGAAGAAAATGCGAAAAATTATGGTTTTTTCATAAAAAATATTTTTTAACCTGATTTGCACAGCACATTGATACCAGTTTATAAAATTTATACGTTCTTATCAGTTTTTGAAGAGAAATCAGCAAAATTTTCTTCCATGATTATGAAAAAAACTAAATTAAAAATAAAAAATCATTCAAAGTTACCATGTAAAGAGGGTTCATACGAATGATATTACTTTATATCTTTTATTCTAAAAAAATGTTGCAAATTCAACCAAAGTTTGAAAATATTTGCATAATTTGAGCAGATTTTCAATAGTTTTTACAGTCTTTTAATTAAAAAAAACTGCTTAAATTTTGAAAACCAACAAAATTTCAATCAAATTTGGATTTGCTATATCAACGCTTTGAATGGTAAAATGTTTTGTTTTCAATACTTTGCAAGATCATATGCTTTGAAAAGCTTTCATCGAATAAAAAATTGTAGTTTTTAGTAGATTCATTCTTTAGTAATCGTAAGATTTCAATAACCATCATCATTTGTAATACATTTTACTTTTTACATGCAATTGAACCTATTTTTGACTGCATATACAAAAATTTTCAAGACCAAAAAGGCCCCCACCGATTGATCCGCGTGAATATTCAATCTGTCCTCATCGATCAAAAACCTTACGTAATCAATGGACCCTCCCATAGATGATATGTTTTATATTCACTCATTCATGTTACTGCTATGAATACCTCTCATTGTTTTTACTTAAAGTAGTATTATTTTCAAAATTGTTTAATGTTTTTGATGTTTATGTAGATATTACTGGGAAGTTATGCTACATTGAACATTAATTCACACTGTTGTAAGCACGTCACAATTTAGGGATGGATAATGGAAGGGCTTTAGAAATGCTGGATTTAAGATTTAGCTTGGAGAGGGTAGGGGAGTAGTGGTTGCTCAATGTGTTAAAGATCTTACAGCACCTATTAACAGGTCCATTATCTGCATACTTAGTAAGATGCTGGTATTCTATAAGTAAACGTGTGTTACGTGTATTTCATGCAGGTACTTTAAGTCTTATTTTATTAGTCAGGTAATCACTTCAAAGGCGAAACAAGAGGACGACACTGTTCTTCTGGCTTTAAGAGTCGACAAATTCAGAAGCTCCAATCTAACTACATAAGGTGGTAAGATTTGATAGCCATCAGGGCTATGGAGGTCTCTCAAAGCAAACAACAAGAATTGTTTTTGGATTGATTCTATTCTCGTATCATGAACTCCAAAAATTGGCTTCCATACATTCCTGGCATATTCTAGTCATGGGGCGAACAAGTGAGGTAAATAATGATTCAGTTTCCCACAATTTTTTTAGCTCTTTGGCTCGTCTTTTAATAAAGCCAAGCTGTTTATTAGCTTTGGAAAGAAACGTATCGTAGTGCGAATTGAAACATAGTTTCTTGTCTAGGACAACTCCAAGGTCAACAATGTTTTCTTTCCTATACAATACAGTATTGTTAAGATCGTTCAAGGTTGTGCTTTTGCGGGAAATGAAATGCCATTTCCCAACGTTTCGATAAAGTTTGTTTACATCACATCATTGCTCGAAGGAAGTTAATTTTGATTGAACAGCATCAGATCGAGAATGGTGTGATATATCTTCAGATCGTCAGCAATAAGAAGATGTGATATGTCAGAGAGTTTTTCAGATAAATCTGATATAAAAACATTAACAAGCCGCGAAAAGCGGCCCTCGAGGTCCACACGGTCAACTTCCCAGTAATATCTAGATAAACATAAAAACATTAAACACAATAATAATTTTGAAAATAATACTACATTAAATAATAATAATGAGCGGTATTCACAGCAGTAACAGGAATGAGTTAATATTAACCATATCATCTACGAAAGGTTTTTGGTCGATGGAGACAGATTAATTTGAATATTCACGCGGATCAATCGGTGGGGGCCTTTTCTACATTATTTGTTATTTTCATATCAATGCTTGAAGGACAAAAGAGCGCTAGCAAAAAAAGAATGCAGTTTTCGTTATTACGCCCACTGAAGAGATTTTGTCCCGTGATGGTTATTTTGAAAAGTAGTGTTAAAAATTGCCATCATTTCGGCCTAATCACTGAATTTATATTTTTCACGATTTTACATCAATTAGATTAATAATTAATTTTGAATTTCTGTTGGTCTTGGAAAATATTGAATATGCAGTCAAAAAAAGGGTCAATTGCATGTAAAAAGTAAAATGTTTTACATATGATGATGGGCGAAGTAATTGAAATCTTACGATTACTAAAGAATGAATCTACTAAAAACTATAATTTTTCATTTGATGAAAGCTTTTTAAAGCATATGATCTTGCAAAGTATTGACTATAAAACATTTTACCATTCAAAGCGTTCATTACCACAAATGAAAATGTATAAATGTATAAATTTTATAAATATTTATTACTGTGTTGTGCAAATTAGGTTAAAAAAAAAAATTTATGTAAAAAACCCTAATTTTTCGGATTTTCTTCTATTAAATTGAAAAAAAAACGATGACGGACTTTTTATAACGTTAAAAAATCACAAAGATGTTAATATACGTTGATTGACACCTAAATGATGCAAATATTCAATCTAGTTCGTGAGATATAGTAAATGCCAGAAATGACCTTGAAGATCATGATGACTGTTAATGGATTTTTATTTTTAATTCAATTTTTTTTGTAATCATGAGAAAAAATTTTTGATGATGTTTTAACAGGAACTGTTTGGAGTATATAAATTATATAAATATTGGTTACTTCGGTTTGAAAATAAGGTTGAAAATTTATTGGCTTTGAAAAAAATCCTAATTTTTGCACTTTTTTTTTTAAATTAAAAAACGGCTCTAAGAATTTTTTTAGAAACTTGATAGAATGACTTTAACGTCAATATACTTCGATTGACACCTTGTTCAAGGGAATCGTACGTCTGGTTCGCGAGATATAACGCATGACAGAAATGACCTTCAAACGGCCAAAACAGCAAACCCCTCCGACTGAAGTTTCCCAAAAACTAATCAGCTCTTGAGATTGAAAGGACGCTTCGATTGACTCATCAACGAATTCGATACGACTTTGTTTACTTGATTTATACTCGTAGAAAAAAGTGTCCAGGAACGTACGTACGTACGTTGACACATACACACACACATCTCCCTTTCTAAAAACACTTTATATATACTCTATAGACCTCAAAACGTAAAGAAATGTTGAAAATTTCAATTTCGATTTTCGAGGCGATTGCAAGAACTTCCCATATACTGGGAAGTTAAAAAGAAGAGGACCGAGGTGACTGCCTTGTGGTACATCAGAATGTACGAAAATTGGCTTGGACAAATATCTTTGGAATTTTGCTAATTGACTACGGTCTCGTAAGTAGGAACTGAACCGATTGAGCATAGAGACAGTGATACCTATTTTCTGCAATTCAGAAATCATAATGGAGTGATCGTCCCTGTCAAATGCTACAATAAAATCTGTGTAGATTGCGTCAACTTGGTAAATCATCTCCATTTTACATAAGACATCAGAAACTAAAAACATGAGATTGGGTGTAGTTGATCGGCCCTTGCGGAAACCATGTTGCTGTTTATTTAGAAGAGGGTCAATAATAGCTGAGAGTTTTTGGCAAAAGATTTGTTCGAATAATTTAGGGATTATAGATAGTATGGCAATACCTCTATGGTTCAGGATAGAGCGATAAGATTTATATGGGAAGATTTCCAATAATTTGGGAAACTCCCATTTTTCAAAGATTTATTTAAAAAAAAAGAGAAGGGGTACATCAAGCTGGTCCATACACTGGACCACAAAAATTGGGAAAGTAAATCTGAGCCAGGACTCTTATTAACGTCAAGGTTGTTAATAGCTTGAGCAACATCTTCCCTTGAGAGATACATGTCCATAATCAGTACCATTGGATTAATTTTGGAGGGCTCCGTATCTACCACCGGTGAAAAAACTTCTTGAAAATAGTTAGCAAAGAGATCGTAGATTACTTCTGGATAGTCCGATGATTTCCTCTTGAGATTAAAAAAATCAAAGAACTTCTTAGGGTTTCTGATTATGTTTTTGCCAGTTGAATTTACGTAGCGTTCATAGGCCTCGCGGTGTTAGATTTTGTACTCTTCTGACAAATCAAAATATCTTTTTTTTTAAATTCTTGCCAGCACTGTTGTTAAGTTTTAGTAATTTGAAGACTTTCTTTCTCTCATTTCTCAGTGCGCGTAGATTGCTATCTAGCCAAGGCTCAGATAACATTTATTTTCTTATAAGACTATAAAAACAGTTTTTTATCACACATATTAGTTTAAATTTTAGCATCGTCCATCCTTATGAGTTTTTATGATTAAAAAAAATTAAATCATAAATTTAATAACAAGCGGTTCTTTAAGGAAGCTTGGATTGAACTGCTTCTGGTGTGAGACAACACATTTGATGTTATTTTTGAATCAATAGGAGTCAGAATTTGGTCGTAAAAAATACTAACCCGGGAATTATTATAAACATAAATTAGCAAAATCTTCCAAAAATCTTATCTGAAAAACAAATTGACTTCTTTACCCTTGGTTGGTGGTTGTTGGTTTGGTTCTTAGTTGGTTCTAGTGGCAGCCCTCTTTATCGCGAGATGGCTCACTTAGGCCACGACAGGCCCATTCTGATACCACAGTAGATTGGGGCGGCACCACTAGAACCCAGCTGGGGGAGGATGAGATTGATTTAGATTCTCGTATGAAGTTAGCTATGCAGGTTATTTTTAACTCAGCTATCCTAGGATTTGCATGCATCTCCTGGATAGTGCTGGGCATTCGCACAGAAAATGTTGGGTCGATTCTTCCTCCTCTTCCGATCTGCAACTTCGGCAGAAATCGTTGAAGGGAACACCCAATCTTTCTGCATGCCTGCCGATCAGACAGTCCCCCGTCAGTACGGATATAATAGAACTTAATGGTTCACGGCTCGTCTTGAAGAGCTGCTTGGTGCGTTCTGAGATCAGTGCGTGAGCAGCTTGCCTGTTTGTCTTACAGGTTTCTTCCAGTAACCAGGCCTTATTTGCAGCCTCCATGTAATGCTGCATCATTCCCAGTTTTATGGAAGTAAGGGGACTTGGGGTGTAAGTGTATAATCCTGGAGCTTAGTGCCAGCTCTCGCTATGGCATCTGCTTTGCAAGTTCCCTTCACAGTGAAGCGTTGTGCAACATTCCATTACAATTTTGGATGAAGTGTATGCGTTGGATAATGATTGGAAAGCAGGTTGACTTCCGCTTCTTTCTATTGGTTATGATTTAATTGAAATTACCCTAGAAGAACATGTTTTTCTAGGAAAGATATATGATAAGTTTAAGTGAATCAATGGTCAACAACTTTTCCATTTGTTCTTTCAATTGCTTCATAAATATTGGTACGAAATGCCGCTCAATCCTACAAAAGAAGGCACCCTGTGGATATCCATACGTACGATTCGGCAGTGTAATATAAGCAAAGTTTCTTCCTGTTCACATAAAAAGATTTTCACAAAATATAGTAATTTTTTTTATCTTCTGTTCCGATGATTACACGAATGGTTTCTTTTCATTTTCTTTAGGTTTCAAAGAACTTTCTCATTAAACTAATGCATATCTGATTAATAAATGAATTTTTTCCACGGAATTTGTTATTAAGGCTAACCAACTTACAAACATAATATTTTTGGACATGTTTTCTTTAGAGGCTTGGACCATAACTAACATCGTCCGATGACTTTTCAATTTAAATTGTAACGTAAATGCAACCGCCGTTGAAAAAATTTAAAGAGGAAAAAAAGTAGCCATCATTCTATTTTATGTTTGTCATGTACACAGGTGCCGTATTTGAAAAGTAATATTACGAAAAGCAAAGAAAAAAATAGTGCTGAGGCGTTGCGTCATGAATTTCGCATGGGGTCCGGTTCTAATCAATCTTCTTAATTCCACATGTGGTCGCGTTAAATGGTCAAACTAATGTTCCATACTCTCGAAAATTGTAGAAGTAGAAAATCCAAGCGAGCGTTCTCTGATGATCACCTTTCCACATGAATGCCTTAAATGAATTAGTCAAGCTCACGAAGTCTCAGTTTTTGGCATGTCATCTTCGTTGGATGTCTCTCTAAAAAGTCATAATGGTTGAATATCATATTTTCTTTAATGGTTTAATTATAGCGCTACGAGAACGAATTGCTGCGCAAATACAAAATAAACAAATTGTCGGGTCCAAAGGCGCATCTGTAGCTCAAAAACAGATGGCCATGGTGGTACATTACGAAAGTCTTATCAGAATTTGCACAAAAACCCCAACATTTAGAAGGATCATTCTCAGCAACGTACATTTGCCTATAATTCTTTGATTCGCCTCTAAAAGATTTTGCTTCCTGATTATAATCAAATTGTGCTGAAAGAATAGTTATTGTGGTTTTGCTGCTTAGTCTTTAAGTCTTTTTAGATGCAGAGACTAATACCTGATTATGTACAAAGATTCTTATGCTTTTGTAGCTTTTAAGATAGTTACTTCGTCATAGCGTTTGAATAGTAGCAAGCATAAGAACAGCTGCAATTAAGTTATAAATAGCCTACGCCATTTGCACCTTACGACTTTCAAAAAATCTATCTATTTATTATCTAATCTTTGGTGCCAAATAATGAGATGAAGTGAATGGTCACTTTAAAAGGTCAGTGTCCATGTCGAAAGTTCTTTTCATTTTACAAACAACAAAAACACTTTCAAGTTGAGTGCAAATATTCCTAAATTGTGACTAGAACAATATTGAACAGCGTCGAAAAGCAATTGGAGCATGCACTTTGTATGAAGCCACGCGAATTCTAGTAATTTACCGGCCGACAAATTGAAAATTTTGGAACATTGTTTTTAACTTCCCAGTATATGGGACGTTCCTGTAATCGCCTCGAAAATCGAAATTTTCAACATATTTTCACGTATTGCGGTCTTTAGAGTACATTTAATGTGTTTTTAGAAAATGAGATGTATATGTGTGTGTGTGTATGTACCTACGTAGGTTCGTGGACAGTTTTTTCTACAAGCATAACTCACGTAAACAAAGTCGTATCGATTTCGTTGAGGTTTCAATCGAAAAGTCTTTGCAACTAAAGAACTCATTAATTTTTGGAACACTTCGGTGGGGGGAGGCTTGTTGTTTTGACCTTTTGAAGGTCATTTCTGTTGTGCGCTATATCTCACCAACCAAACATGCACATACTTAAGGTATCAATCAACGCCTATTGACATTTGTGTGATTCTATCAAATTTTAAGGAAAACTGTTGAAACCGTTTTCTAATTTATTAAAAGAAGTGCCAACAATTAGAGTTTTTTCATAAACAATAAATTTTTAACCTGATTTGCAAAAACACAGTAGTCAATTTTTGTAAAATTTATATACTCCAAACAGTTTTTATAAAAAAATCATCAAAAGTTTTTCTTATGATTACAAAAAACGAGGTGTGACCCTTGAGGTCCACACGATCAACTTACCAGTAATATTTACATAAATGTTAAAAACATCAAATACAATAATAATTATGAAAATAATTCTACTTTAAATAAAAATTATGTACCTATCATCACAGTAATTGGAATTACTTCATTTTAATCGTATCATCCCAACCAGGCAAACTTGGCACGCTCTGAGTTCCAAACGCACCAAGCAGCTCCTCAACACGGGTCGTGAAACCTTGAGTTTTATTGTGTCCGCGCTGACGAGGCTTTGTGTAATTGGCAGCCACGCAGAAAGATTAGGTCACAGTATATGTAAGACCCAGTATGCAATCGAGCTGTTAGAATCCGAAAAGAAATTGGGATTTAAGAGAGAATTATGAGAGAATCCAGTGAAAATCAAATACGTGAGCTAGAAAGAGTAGAGCATATGATTATGTCCCAGCACTATGGCATAAAGAATATCCAGCTCGAACACTCTGAGCTTTCAAAATAGGCTTGAGATAAAACATGCATAAATTACATTGAATAGAGAGAATAAGGAAGCGAAATCAGTAGAGAGAATTGAAGCAATTTTCGACTTTCGTAGAACGAGACAGAAAATCACGCAAAATGCACCAGTGCCGTAGGTGAAAATCGTTGATTCAAATGGGTTTCATTCAAAAATCTATATTGCCTAAAGAAATTATTGGGAAATTAAAGTCTTGAATTAACAACAGGAAGTATTATTTAACCAATTTATACATTTATAATTGGAAAAGTAGCTTAAATAAAATAGACCAACATACATAATTACGTGTAAAATTTACATCCCCTTAAAATGAATTAATTTGCTATACTTATTTCTAATTGAAAGCTTTTCGGAGGAGGTCTTACATATGTAGCCATTGTGC
Organism: Oxycera nigricornis; assembly: GCA_963942545.1. Taxonomy (NCBI): domain Eukaryota; kingdom Metazoa; phylum Arthropoda; class Insecta; order Diptera; family Stratiomyidae; genus Oxycera; species Oxycera nigricornis. The sequence goes on from OZ012660.1 coordinate 83,605,066, forward strand.
GGCTCAACTTGGTGACTTCAGAAATCTGAAATCTGAATCTAAATTCAAAAAGTTGATCATGATATCATTGTGCCGACTTTGAACTGCCGATGATCATGTGTCTCGAATTTGACAACTAAGTTTTCCATGGCTGGAAATGCAATTACTTAACTTTGCATTTCAAATTTTAAATGAAACATCACTAATATCTACTTAACCTAAACTTTTTGTACAAAGTGAAATGTTATTTACTCACTGAAAGAAAGAAAGTCGGACAGCTTTGCTTCGGCCATCTTTCACTTTTTCACCAATGAATCACTGAAACACGATATATTCTTCTGTCGTCTCGCGATTACACACCAGTTTTTTACTAAATAGCTCCTTTTCGGCGATTTTTAATAACTTTTACGCATCACGCTCGATCCCGCCAAAGAAATTCCGCAAAAACAATGGCCGAAACAAGAAACATATGGAACTAAGTTTGCCACTCAAGTTTGACCACGGCATACTATCCGTGAGTGAATTTGTATGTATTGTACACCTTGCTGTGTGACTAGGCAGCAGTGTAGGTGAAATGTATGGGCCACGGGGCGAGTAAGGGGAAATGTGTGCTGCTTTGCACTCTCATGAGAGCAAGTGCTTTGAATGTAGTAAAATTGCTTCACCTCCGCTTACAGGCCAGCATAGGTGACTTCGCTTCCTTACTCTCTTTATTCAATGATAAATTACTACTCCATCGAAGAGAGCGCTCTGGCTTTCGTTTCCAAACTCACGCACGAAAGAGTAGACGGAAATTCGTAGTCAAATTTCTTGAGACTAGGTTGGACATATGTAGAGAGACAAGCTCGCATGCCAAAAACAGCTGACTTAACGCAAGTGTGCGTAAAATCAACGAATGTGGCGAGTACCCGGTGCGATTACGCGACTGATCGAAGCATTTAGGGTTTTCCGATCAATAGAAAAACGAAACTTCGCGGCATCGTGATTTGAAATAGCAATAAATTTTATTGAAAAATCTCGTATATAAATATTGTGTAACATAATAATATTGTTTTAGCAGAACAACTTTACTGCGAATTCGTTAATTTTACCCTTTATTGGATTTTTAAAGTTCTTTGTAATATCTCTCAGTCACTGAATTGCAAATTTTTGGTTTCTGGCGTGGTTTTCCCCACATTCACCGAGCACCGATGATCACATATTGTGAACGCGGGATTCTCCCGCACTTGCCACTATGATTTGTTTCCATTTTCATTGAAAAAACTAAAATCTAAATTCACGCGATATTCCGCTCTCGATTGTCAAATACACAATGACATTTCTCGTTGTCAGTCGCGATTTAACGAATTAACGAAAATAGCTTCTATGTGCATCTCTGTCTTTCGTGCACGAACCATTCACATGTATTTGCTTACTCTGTTATTCGTGCTGAAGTACACGGATATGCAATTTACCTATACTTACTATACACAGCCTGGCACTATGGCTGTATAACAGATATGTGGCAAATTGGATAAAGTGTCCGTGCTATGTATTCTTTATGCTATGCCCAGCACTGTCCAGGAAACGCATGCAAACCTTAGGCTCATCCTTCCTGGGCAGCCTAACGGAAGTAGCTGATTTGAACATTGGCTGCATAGCCGGCTTCATACGAGAATCTAAATGGTCCTCGTCATCCCGTAAGTTATGGTGTCGTCTCAATCTCCTGTGGCATCACAATGGGCCTATTGTGGCCTAAGTGAGCCATCTTTTGATAAAGAGGGCTGCCAGTACAACCAACCAACCAAGCAACTATTTCTTCTATCGACCTACAGTTCGCATTAGGATGATCCTTGCGACAGCTGCGACTTAAGCGATGTTTTAATTACTTTCGTGATGCATGGTCGTTCCCTTTTTTCGTCATTTTGAACTGACTCCCTACCCTCCAAAAGAGAAGAGACATAAAAGATCCACCAGAAGCCCATATTAATATTTCGAACGTTTACTTCAGACTTCCACCGGCTTTAAAGCAGAATTTAATCGCAACTCGTTGCTCGTTAATTTTGTTCATCATGGAATTATGACTTGAATCTTCGTATGGTTGCATTGACTAATGCCAAACATTTGATGAAGATAGCGTAAGTAGCATCAATTTTGTAGCCACATTCCTAAAAGTTACGAAGCACGCCGCGTACTGGAGCCTTAGAAGCAGTGGAATTTTCGAAAAACAGGATCGAAAGACGTGCCACAATTTGCGTACTTATACGTAGCAAATTCTAGCTCAGTCAGTTTTAGTACATACATACTTTCGATGTATTTCCTAGTCTCATTTTATTCACATAATTCCAGCATGCATACATTTAAAACGAATGTGGTTATCATAGGATTGAACGACATATGAAATATCTAAGGTTAATACCACTAAAGTGTTGTCTTCTCAAACGTAGCTTCTGCATCCTCCGAGAAGGCACTTTCCGAGCTGCTGTGGCCACAGTGGATGTTGGAGCGGTTGGTGATTGCCAGCCGTCGGAAGCTGTCTCCATTATTTGATAGCAACATGGAACTCTTCGCAACGTGCTTCAATAGCTGAAGCTCACACTCAGGCTCCAGGATTTCTTGGTCCATTAGCTTCGCGTCAATTTTGCGCAGCAAGTCCTCGGTGGCCGGACAAGTTTTGGTGTCGCTGGTTGCCTTAGTGAAGCTGCGCGAGAGGACACTCGACGAAGTTGTTGTTGTTGTGTTGAAAGTGGCCGCCCTGGGTCTAACCTTGAGATTATTGTTGAAGGGCTGCCACCATAAGCACAGCTTCAAGAAACCCTTCCGGAATTTCGACGACATAATGTTGTACAAAATCGGATTGATGGCCGAGTTGATGTAGAGCATAATGCGACAAAAATACAAAATGTTATAGTACGCCTCTACGCCGATACTCATGAAGGTTTCGTGCGATCCGATTATGATCCACAGGGTCAACACCCGGAATGGCAGCAAGCAGAAGAAGAATGATAGGACGACAGCGCCCAACATCAGAACGACCTGCTTCCGTGCCTTGTAGCTTAGTTCGGGCTTGTTTGGTCTCACCTTCACGATTCCATCCTGTCTGGAGATAAGGTTTCGCGCAATCAAAGCATATAATATTATCAAAACTACTAATGGAACAATAAAGAAGAATGTAATGGTCATTAGGAAAAATCCCACGGTCCAAGCGCTTGAAGCTTGCGTGAGACAAACGGCTACAAGCGTTCCATCGATGTACTCTTCAAGTTTGTATTCCGCGAAAAACAAGATGGGACTGAAACGAAAAGGAAAATCTTGTTTAATTTTCTTTGCTGGAATACCATAGAAGTGTAAAATGGTTATTTCTAAAAACTTATCATATTGAAATGCGAAAAGGTATTCTCGCATCAAAAGCCAGTAAACCAAGTTTTATACTTTCATTTCGGTATTGTTGTTCTTTAATTTCATTCCTAAATAATAAAAAATGGTGAAAGAGAAACGCATCATGAAATTTTCTTAAACTTTCACCCCTCAATGCTGCCTGTAAAGAATCGTGCTGCTTGTTTATTCCGATTACCAAAAGGCACGATAATTTAGTATCATTGTGTTTTCAGTAACAGAAAAACCAAGTTTCACTTTTCCGATAATATAACTGAAAATCAAGAAACAAGTATGTACTTTATTGCAATTAAATACTCAACCAATATAACAGGTAAGTATCCTAGCCAACATCCTAACGAATGTTGATTTTTGAAGACAACCTCCACCACTAGACCCAATGATGAACGGTAAGAGATCGACAAAAAATCAACGTTTGAGTTACAATTGGCAAAAGGTTTCAAAGGAAGCGTGTTTGCATGGATGTTACATATTTGTAAACTTCAAAAAAAAACTTGCTGAGAATATATTTGTCGGCAGTCAGAGTATCCTAACGAAAGCGGCTGTAGCTCAGCATTCAGTTTGCATCTTATAGTTAGCTTAAATTCAAGCATTCTCAATTCCTGTCGGGTCCACCCTAAAAACAAAAGAATTTTGCCAAAAGTTGATTGCGGTGGTGGGAGTTATTGCATCCTCAATGGGAGAAAAACGCGTTTTTAGGCCAAATAATCGACTTCCGATGGCAAATTTTCTATTGCGAAACTCGCGGAGCATTTTACTAGGCAGATTTTTGATACAATGTATATTATGTTTTACTGCTAGCCTTAATTTAAGTTTCTGGGGTCACAGCTCCAATCCTGTGGGCTCCATCTTGAAAACGAAAAAAATGTGGGACACTCTCATATCTCCGAACCCATGGCTCCCACGAAAAAAGTTCATAATCGCAAACTTGTGTAGAATTTAATTTGCAGCAAGTCGTCTACACATAACTTTTACGTGGTATCAATAATTAAAAACTTACAAGCCCAAAAAACATCCAAAAAGGGGGAGCGCCAAAACTTCTTATTTCCCTATTTCCGCGAAGTGCGTTCGAAAATAATTTTTACACAATTTTATCGCAAGCCATTTGCGGTATGCTTATTTTGATCACTGTACACTGGCGGGAGTTATTGTGTCTCAAAGGAGGAAAGTCACATGAAAAATGCATTTTAAGATCAGATGAGCGGTTTGCGGAAACAAACCACCCAGTGTCAAAACTGATTGTACCAAGTCAACCCTTATTAATGCGTTTCTGCTTTTAACAGTCCCGTCGATCTTTGACCCAAAAAATTTTATGTCATTGACGGTGGTTATTTCTTGTATAAAATAATATGGATCCCAATGCAACATTCAAACAAATTTTTAAGAAACATATAAAATATGTTGAAAATCATTTCGGTTCCAATGTGAAATAGTTATTGATGAACACTCGGAAGATCCAGATATAGCTGACACAAAGTCATGAGAACGCTTCAGACGATGCAAAAGGCCTAATTCTGAAGATATAATCTGTCAATTAAACAATATTCCAGCTATTTCTCAAGAAAAGTTCATTTGGGATGCAAAAACTCCCGCCAATGAACAGTGATTGAAACAATCAATACCGCAAACGGCTTGTGATAAAATTGTTTTAAAAAAGATTTCCAACGTGTTTCGCGTTAAACGTGAAAATGAACAAGTTGCCCCCGCCCATTTTGGGTGTCTTTTTTGGCTTGTAACTTTTTCACTATTGACACCACGTAAAAGTGATGTATGCACTTGCTACATTTGTAGTTAATTCTACGCAAGTCTTCTATGCACAAATTTCTTGTAGGATCCATGACTTCTGAGATATGGAGGTGTCCTACTTTCTTTTGTTTCTAAGATTGAGGCCGGAGGATTGGCGCTGCAGCCCTAGAAACTTGAACTTAAGATTATTATGGAATTGGTCACACATTGCAATAAAAATTTGCATGCCAGTCCAAAATGCACGGTTTACGTCAAAATTCGGATCATTTTATTGGACTAAAGGCCTATCAAAACAAGCCGCGAGGTGCGACCCTTGAGGTCCACACGGTCAACTTCCCAGTAATATCTACATAAACATCAACAACATTAAACACAATAATAATGTTGAAAATACTACTACTTTAAGTAATAACAATGCGAGGTATTCATAGCAGTAACAGGAATGAGTTAATATGAATAAAATCGTCTACGGGAGGGTCCATTAATTACGTAAGGTTTTTGATCGATGAGGACAGATTGAATATTCACGCGGATCAATCGGTGGGGGCCTTTTTGGTCTTGAAAAATTTTGTATATGCAGTCAAAAATAGGTTCAATTGCATGTAAAAAGTAAAATGTATTACAAATGTTGATGGTTATTGAAATCTTACGATTACTAAAGAATGAATCTACTAAAAAATACAATTTTTTATTCGATGAAAGCATTTTAAAGCAAATGATTTTGCAAATTAGTGACTACAAAACATTTTACCATTCAAAGCGTTAATTACCGCAAATGCAAATTTGATTGAAATTTTGTTGGTTTTCAAAATTTAAGCAGTTTTTTTAATTAAAAGACTATAAAAACTATTAAAAATCTGCTCAAATTACGCAAATATTTTAAAACTTTGATTGAATTTACAACAATTTTTTTAGAATAAAAGATATAAAGTAATATTATTCGTATGAACCCTTTTTACATGGTAACTTTGAATGATTTTTTATTTATAATTTAGTTTTTTTCAAAATCATGGAAGAAAATTTTGCCGGTTTCTCTTCAAAAACTGATAAGAATGTATAAATTTTATAAACATTTTATACTGAGTTGTGAAAATCAGGTTAAAAAAATATTATTTATGGAAAAAACCCTAATTTTTCGCATTTTCTTCTATTACATTGAAAAAAACGGTTGAAACGAATTTTAATAATGTTGAAAAAATCACAAAGATGTCAATACACGTCCATTAACCCTTCAATGATGCAAATGTTATATCTGGTTCGTGAGATATAGTGAATGACAGAAATGACCTTGAAGATCATGATGACTGTTAATGATTTTTTATTTTCAATTTAATGTTTTTTTGTAATTATGAGAAAAAGATTTGATGATGTTTTTACAAGCACTGCTTGCAGTATATAAATTTAATAAACATTGGATACTGTCCTCCGTAAATCAGGTTAAAAATTTATTGTTTATGAAAAAACCTATTTTGTGCAATTTTTTCTTCTAAAATAAAAAATGGCTCGAACAATTTTTTTAAAATTTGACAGATTCACAAAAATGTTAAAACGCTTCGATTGACATTTTAATGATGCAAATCGTATGTTTGGTTTGGGAGATATAACGCATGACAAATATGACCTTGAAGAGCATGATGACTTAATGATGTTTTATTTAATTTTTTTTGTAATCGTGAGAAAAAGTTTTGATGATGTTTTTACAAAAACTGTTTGGATTATATAAATTATATTAACATTGATCACTTCGACTTGAAAATAAGGTTAAAAATTTATTGTTTTTGAAAAAAACTCTAATTTTTTGCACTTTTTTTCAAAATTAAAAAACGGCTCCAAATAATTTTCCAAAAACTTAATAAAATTAAATAAATGTCAATACGCGTCGATTGACACATTGATCATGCAAATCGTATTTTGGGTTCGCGAGATAGAACGCATGACAGATATGACCTTCAAACGGGAAAAACAGCACCCCCCCCCCCGACCGAAGTTTTCCAAAAACTAATCAGCTTTTAAGATTGCAAAGACGCTTCGATTGACTTCTTAGCGAAGTTGATGCGACTTTGTTTACGTGAGTTATGGTCGTAGAAAAAAGTGTCCACGAACGTACATACGTACTTACGTACATACACACACACATACATCTCCCTTTCCAAAAACACTTTATATATACTCTATAGACCTCAAAACGTAAAGAAATGTTGAAAATTTCAATTTCGATTTTCGAGGCGATTACAAGAACTTCCCATATACTGAGAAGTTAAAAATTATTCATGGTATCACTTTCCCCGCATGCACTAAATTTTAAACATCAAAAATATTATCTGTATAATATATCAGGTGGTGTTCATGTGATAGTATGACGGTGTATGACTGTTACCAATGTTGATGGTTTGGATTCTGTGCATATACTTTGACGGCTTAGCATGATGACTCTACATGTGCAAACAATTTGACGATCAGGGTCGAAAAAGTGAGGCTTTGTACAAAATCATTCATATCAATCACTCTTAATATCTTCGGAAACTGGCTAAGAATAGTGCATTTTCAGAATTTCATACAATTACTTAACTGAAATCCTGTGAAGCATCCATGAGATTCTTGAGTCGTGGTACAAGGGATCACAAAATAACTTCTCACCAGCCAATGAGGCACGCTATAAATATGAAATGTAAAACACAACGCCCGAAAAGACAGCTAAAATGGTCATCAGTATAAACAATGGCTTTCAACGAAATCGAACTGATTTTGTGAAGTCAGTAAACTTTTCAAATTCCCAGTATAGGGTATTTTTTTAGAGGTACATATATAGAGCTTCCGATAAGGCTATCTGTCAAATTTCGCTGTCAGTTTGACATGATGTTTAATCTACTTTGACTAATTACCATGCCAAGAAATACTAAAAGTTCTCGTAATCAGTTTAATTACGTTTCAACCACTTTGTAAGAAATTATAAGTATTTTTGGAATACAGAAAAACTGAAAAATTGCGTTTTTTATATTTTTTTCGATCTGATGTGCTTTTCTGGCGATGAATACTTTCACAAAATCAGATCCTTGAAAGTGTTGGAAACAGATATTGAAAAAGAACTACATAAAATATCAACCCACAAATAATATTCACAATGAAAAGGAGATCGATACGAATTGAGGCACAGTTTTACAAAAGGGTACAGTTCCAAAAAGCTGAATTTTCGGGGATCAAAAAAAAAAACAATTATACTCTTGGCATTTTCATTTTTGAAAAATTGAATTGTTGCTAAATTATCTAGAATGTAGCGAGATTGTATTTATCTATCAACATGATTCAATTACCTGTTCCAACAGATGGAAAGTTAACTATGAAATTGGGGAGGTTTTGCAAAACGGTATGCTTCCGATTTCTATACCGTTTTGCAAAATCGTTTCCATTCTAGCCCAAGAGATGGGTTTTCTATTGATGCTATTTGATTTAATTTAATTTAAATCTCACTGTTATGTGATGTTGTTGACACATTCGTATCAATTTTATTTATAGGAAAAGGATATAAAATATGTAACATTTTGAAAAAAATATAGAACTAGTACCGTTTTGGAAAAAATTTCATGCTTTTAAGGCGGGATTCATCCCGTTTCGACAAACCGGAACGTGACCATTCGATTCCTCGTGAAATTTTACATAAAAATCGATATCAAACTCGATTTTTTCGATTTTGGCGCTTATACCCTTTTGCAAAACTGCACCTCAATTAATATGACATAATTTCACTTCTTCTCATAACGTTGTTTTAGTGTCAATTATAGCGTATTAACATTTTTATGATTTGATAAAATTTGCGATTTGATAAAGCTGTTTTTGAATTTAATAAAAGGTCTGTAAAAAATCGAATTTTATTTTCAAAATTCAGCTTTTTTCTAAATGTTTTGTTTTGTGGCGTTATGCTATTTTTCATTGAATTTGTATTGTTGAACGGATAAACCTATTAGTTTTAGAATCTGGTACGCTTTGCACGTTTTAGTTACTATTAAATTTTTTACTGAAGTGCTAAATGCATGTGAACTTTTTGACTCATAGTAGGTTAGGAGAAAGATTGTATAAAAGAGACAAATTGGCTATACACTGCGCAGCAGTCTCCAAATCCCTTAGTTGTAAGGTTACTGTAGTGTAGTATATGCTTATTTGTTAGTTCACATATGTCATGAATCTGATTTCAAAAATATAAAGGATTCATTTCAACAGAAACATTACCTACCTATGAAAACAATTGTCTTAACTACATTGAAGGATTTATGGTGACGACTCTGGAAACTTTTCCACCTCATAGTGAATTCTTCCCATTTAGGATTCTGCCTTTTTCAGCGTACAAATAACTTGATTTTGCAATATATCAACGCTTTTGACGGTAAATTACAAACAGATTGGTTTCAATATGATGGCCGAATGTAGAGAAAAGACCCCTAGAAACTGTCACTCATCGCCAATGATTTGGCTTATTCCGCAAAATATTGAGTCGCCTATTCGATTATTAATGGCACTGACGTCTTTCATGTCCATTTCATTTGGATAAAAATTCGATTTCGTGCATGAATAACGAGATCCTTTCCTGGAACGCAATGTAACCCGTCGTTTTTGTGTATGCTACCACGTATTGTCCTAACGTACTCCCACGTATGTTGCGTTGAAGTTTAAATCGAAGAAATTAGTAAGCAGCTGAAAACCATTCCCGGACGGTATAAAGTTTAAATCTGTATAGTAGAATTGATTTTGCAAATAATGACTTGAATATACCAAAGACCTAATAAAACTTACATAATCTGCAAATGACTAATCAAGGACACAAAATCACAATTCCTTACGAAAGGTCAGGAACACTTCGACATGAAATTAGGGAAGTATTATATTTTAATCAATTAATTGGTTCGCGCTTCGCCACATTAAATCTACTGACAATTTAATTGCCCAAACATCAATCGCAATTAGTCTGTAATTCTTGAGCATTTCCTATTGCTTGCTGATTAAATTAAAGATTGTCTTAATTTCGCCTACAAATAAAAGCCGCATGCTGCGGTCAGGACAAGTTTTAAAGGACATCCTGTCCTTTTTGGTAGAACTTCGAATTTCGTTTGCTATAGTACCTTTTCAATTAGACATTGAGGCATACATAATTTAAAATGAATTGAATCTGTAGTGGACTGCAGGAGGCACGTATCCAGGATTCATTTGCTTTAACGCTATTAATCATCCAATTATTTTCCAGAATAATTTCGTGTACAATGTACAAAGAAATCTGCCTTTAGTGAACACCGGCAGCATTTTTAACTTCCCAGTATACGGAAAGTTCTTGTAAACGCTTCGAAAATCGAAATTGAAATTTTCAACATTTCTTTACGTTTTGAGGTCTTAGGAGTATATTTACAGTGTTTTTAGAAAGTGAGATGTATATATATATGTGTGTGTACGTACGTTCGTGGACAGTTTTTTCTACGAAAAAAAATGTTGGAGCCGTTTTTTAATTTAATAAAAACGTGCTAAAAATTAGGTTTCCTTTCAAAAACAATAAATTTTTAACCTGATTTGCGAAACAAAGTAATCAATGTTTATAAAATTTATATACTCCAAACAGTTTTTGTAAAAATAACCAGCGGATTACATGGTAACTTTGAATGATTTTTTACTTTTTATTTAGTTTTTTTTCAGAACCATTGAAAAAAGTTTTGCTGGTTTCTCATCAAAAATTGATCATAATGTATAAATTTCATAAACATTTATTACTGAGCTGTGCAAATCAGGTTGAAAATTAATTTTTCACGAAAAACCCTTAATTTTTCTATTAAATTAAAAAATAGCTGAAACGATTCTCTTATAAAGTTAAAAATGTCACAAAAATGTTAATACAAGTCGATTGACATCTTCAATATGCAAATATCATATTTGGTTGGTGAGATATAGTGAATGACGGAAATGACCTTGAAGGTAATGATGACTTTTATTGATTTTTTATTTTTGTTTTAATATTAATTTTTTACGTAATTATGAGAATAAGTTTTGCTGTTTTTTTTTTACAAAAACTGTTTAGAATATGTATATTTTATAAACATTGATTACTGTGTTTTGCAAATCAGGTTAAACATGTATTGTTTATGGAGAAAAATCTAATTTTTTGCACTTTTTTTTTTAATAAATTGAAAAACGGCTCCAACAATTGTTTTAAAAATATATATTGAAAGAACCACGCAAAAGTTAATACGCATTGATTGACACCTTACCGATGCAAATCGTATGTTTGGTTCGCGAAATATGGCGTATGACAGAAATGACTTTCGAAGGGGCAAAACAACAACCCCCCCCCCACCCGACGGAATTGAATTGGCACCTCAACGAAGTCGATACAACTGTGAGTTGTTTACGTGAGTTATGCTCGTAGAAAAAACTGTCCACGAACGTACAAACGTACGTACCAGTGGCGGCTCTACCTTTGGGGCTAGTGGGGTTCAGCCGCACCACTTATTGATGAGCCTATATTAGTGCAAATGTAATAAAATATCATTATAGATTTCAATATAGTTTTCATAATTTCATTTCATTTCAAAATATAATGTAGCATTTTTGTCGCCCATGCTGTAGTTTACTTTCACATAGTCTTCTTGCCACGCACTGTAGAACAATTTTTTTTCTCTTCGACTCGCTTCGTTGTGCCTGCACCGAGTAAAAGCTGAGAGTAAAATTCAAACTTATTTTCTCTTTGACAATTTTCCACCATTATTACGAGGAAAGGGCTACATGGATTTTGGCCCGGAAAAGAGTATTTCGATTTGAATGGCTGCGTGCATTCTATGCTGAAGCGGCAGAGTGTTCGTGTTTGAAATACATGTGTATAAATACATCGTGGACGTTCTAATTATATGCAGCCCGTTCAGTGCTTCGACAACGTTTAGTCTTGGCATGGTCTGGATAATACCTTTGAGCAGGCATGAGCAACATTTTTTTACGACGGGCCGAAGGGGGTGATGACTGTTAATGCAAAAGTAGTCTCATCAGTTGAGTGCACGGTATTAGTACTTATTGTGCCTTCGTAGTGTTTGGTATTTTTTAAAGTTTTGTAGTGCTTAAAGTTTGTTTCAGAAAAGGGTTCTTCAGGTTATGGTATTTATGATTTTATTTAAATAAATAATTAACAAGATTTAGATAGGAGAAGAAGATAGGAATATATTTTTGATTGCCAGCGAATCTACTTTTGGAGAAACCGATCGATTAAAATCGGGTAACGCTCCACATGTGGTACCCCTTGGGTGGAGTGGAAACTCACATAAGAACTTATATTGGTGATAGAAAAATTTGTTCCAGTAGCCACACCATACTTAACTCACACGAGCCGCCACTGCACAGTGTATCATTTTCCAGATCTAGCTGGACAAAATTCAAAATTTTCACTATGTCAAAAATCATAAAATCCGTTTAATCCTAATGACATATCCCTTCGTGCATTGCGTGAAAAGTCTTTCAGGTAAATAGCATCCTTAATTATGAGGAAAAGTGACTCTGAATTGACCTCTTCGGATATAAAAGCAGACACGCAGGTAATTAAGTATTATTTTCTGTTTGACTTTCGAATACAGTGTGCGCTACGAACTTCGAAATCATGTTTGGTGTTTTAGATGCTGGAAATACAAGTAAGTACTTTTTATATCTATGCTAAATCACTGTATCCATACACAGTTTCTGTCATGCTGTAAAAATTGTGCCGACACACTCTAGGATCGTGAAATATCTCTACGGAGCCAATTTTGAAGATGGTTTTTAAAAAAGTCCTTTCGAGTCCCGACAGTAACTAGTTGCTTATGTTTTGCATTGACTTGCAAACTTTCGGGAACAGTTAAATTTTTTTGCGTTGAAGTGCGGTTTTTTAATTTTTTTTTTGAATTTCAGATGGAAGGTGCACTCTTTCGAGAAAATTAATTTTCGCTGTTTGGAGTACATCATGACATGAGATTACCCACGATTTTGAAATTGTTTGATTTTTAATATGTTATAAAGTAAACATCTGTAATGATTCTTCATTTATTTAGATTCAAATAAATTTTTTTCTCGATGATAACCAAAATATATATAGATCCTACATGCATTTTTTGTCATTTTCATTAGTCAAGCAAAATAAATGCTTTGAGAAAGACCAAACTACAGATTTTTATTAAACATTAAAGTGTTTGATATCTTTCATCTTATCAACAGCAAATAAAAGTATATAAAAAATATTTTTCGCAAAATGACACACTGTGCACTGGTACGTACGTACGAGTACACACACACATGCATCTCCCTTTCTAAAACACTTTATATATACTCTATAGACCTCAAAACGTAAAGAAATGTTGACAATTTCGATTTTCGAGGCGTTTACAAGAACTTCCCATATACTGGGAAGTTAAAAATTAGGTTTTTCATACAAATAAATTTTGAACCTGATTTGCCCAACATAATAATCAATTTTCATATAATTCAAATCTCCTTAAACAATTTTTGTCAAAAATAGGAATTTTTTTCATAATTACAAAAAAAAATTCTATATAAAATAAAAAAATCATTCAAAGTTAGTATGTATAAATGGTTGATACGTATAATATTACCTGATGTTTTTTATTCTAAATGCATCATGGATATGTCAGTCAAATATTATTGATATTTGCACAATTTGACCAGATTTTATTTTAATGAAAAAACTTGATTTGAAAAATAAATATTTTTTCAATCAAATTTGCATTTGTTGTAATCAACGCTTTGAATGGTAAAATGTTTTGAAGATGTCTTATAAAAAAACAATGTTTTACATGATTGCAAAACATATTCATACAAGAAAAATACTCCATTTATATTTATAATGAAAAAAGTTTGATAAAAAGAATTTTGCCTACTTTCGCTACTTAATGACGTGGTTTTTTTTTTAAAAAAAATTCTCTTCTAGTTAACTTAAATTTGTGCCAATCATTGCTTTTCGAAATCAGATGTTTTAAGTCCTGATTAAATAAAACTTCATAGTTTTTTATACTTTCCAAAAACATTCATACAGAAGGGGTGTCCTTAAAATATACAAGGACCGTTTGCCAAATGTTTGAAGTTCATTTAATGTAAGAGTTCTTAAGATTTCAGTTACTTCTTCCTTGATCTTTAGTAAGAATATTTATGTTTTGCATATAATCAGACATGTTTTATGATCAATTTCAAAATTAGAAATGATTATCAGTTTTCGGAGGTAAAATGGTATATTAGCTCAAAAACACAATGGTGGTCAATATTTTGCAAAATCATATGCTTTGGAAAGCTTCCCTAAATTAAAAAATTGTAGTTTTTTGTAGTTAATTAGTTTAGTTTAAAGGTTCGTAAGATTTCAATTACTTCGTTCCCCACTTTCTGCAATATTTTAAATATTTGACATAATATTGAACAGCATTCAATGTTTTTTAAAATTAACTGCAAATTAAGAAATAATTATTAGTCTCATTGATGTAAAATGGTGAAAAAAATACAAATTCAGTGATAATGTCACAGCCACTTAAATTTCGGACGCAACTTTTCAGAATGGCCACCACGCGAAAAAATGTCTTCAATCGGGGTGAAAACAAAAACTGCATTCATTTTCGGTAGCGCCCTTTTATCTTTCAAGCGTTGATATGAAAATAACAAGTTACGTATTAAAGGCTTTGAAACCTGTCCTCCCTCCGATTTATCCACTTGATGACTAGCAAAATTATCAATCAACGACAAGTATTCTTACTTTTAATGACGTTTGCTCATATTGTTTAAGCAAAATTGAATTTCATGGTACTTTAATACACTTCCATGTTGTCAAGGAATTCTAAGCATATAACAGAGATTTGTTCGTGTAATTTCTTGCAATATATTCGGTTAAAACTATGGCACTACCAATTATCCGAATTTTACCTTGATATTAATTTATGTGGTAAAGTACATCATTGATTTTTTGAAAATCAACAACATCCGTATGTATTGAATTAGCGTACATTTAGCTTAGTAAAAATACATATATGTATGTATGTAATTCTGCCTTTTTTACTGGTAATCCTTTCACGATTGATGAAAATGAAAATGTCCGCGTATTACTTTGAGCCACTGTACTTCGATGTGGCATTTTTGGTTCTAAACGATGCTAGATTTTTTTTTGCATCCATGAATGTTCTCGCAGCGTAAGCGGATGAAAACTGACGAGTCATAATTTGAAAACTTAAAAAGAAAATTTCAAACAATTTCGCAAAAAGAATGCGCAGTGCTTTTGGTGATTCAGCTTCAACGATTAAAACCAACATCAGATTTTTCCGATCACTAAAACTTCATTGTATGCCATTTTGAGATTAATGATTCAAGGTACTTCTTCAAATTTGAAAGAAAAAGTACAAGTTTCGAAGCATGCAAAACGTACTAATCACCATCAATTTGAACAAGAATATTACAAGGACTATCCGACAAACTTCTTCATTTTAAATTAATATTTCTATCAATTAATTCACACTCGTATTTCGATAATGAAAGCATATTCAAACAATTTCTTCATTATTTTCTTTTCTAACAGCAGAACGGATTCAACCGTTCTAATAATTTTTTAATATATTTTACAGAGGCTATAAAACTGAACGCATCTGCAAAGAATTTAATTCAATCTCTGCTCATTATACTTCCAAAGATTGCATAGCCTTTTCTCAAGTTTAACGAATTGCCTTAGGATATTCAAGTTCATAAAAACGACCGTAACACATTCTCCAAATTATTGAACACAATGTAATGTCTACAGTACTTCCAGAAAAATGTACTTTTTTCAGAAGGAATGCAGGAAATGGGATCCCTACTTCGTAACATACTTTAACCCCAGTCTGTCGAAAGAAGCTTCATGTTGAAAACAGCCGTGTAGGCTGCACCTATTCTGGATTTACGACGAAAATCTCGTAAAAAGAAGCAGTTAAGCGAGTGTTATATATGGCAGTGCTTGTGAAATATGTGCAATCGATAACCTCAGCGTGACGAAACGATTTCTTAATATCAAAGCATGAGAGCAATATTGGCATCCATTCATATATGATGCAGAGTTATGCCGGGGACGAAAAACATTCGTAACTTACCGCCAACTTACAGCTTTAGCAAAAAACCTCAGCCCTCAGTATCTTTATTACACAAAAGGACGCCTGTCGTATCCGACGATAAGCTACGATTTCTTGATTAGCATCGGCACAGTTGTACATAATTGGGACATTGGAACATATCCTTCAAGGATCATGTCTTCCTCGTTTTCATGTACATATTTTAAACAGGCACACTTAGTTTGAGGTGTCGTCAAATTGTTTACATTACGAGCAGAACTGTTCACAAATACTTTAAGCGTGCTTTAGTTATCTTAAGAGGTTACAGCGGTCTTGAAGGAAAAAAAATTCAAAAAATTGTACTTTGAAAACCAAAAGTCTGTTTTATTTGAAATTTACACACAAGTTGTAAAATTTCAGCTAAAACCGTTGAAAATTGTCAATTTTCCTGCAGTTTTCCTCGTCCAACCTTTTTTGCGGTAGGCAGAATATTTCGGTGCAGGTTCATCTCAATTCAAAAAAATTCTTATAGTTTATGCCCTTGGCTTGTGTTTGAACGAATGAATTGAAAAAAATTAAATTTAAAGTTTTGAAATGGATTTCAATGAATTTTCGTCTCATATTTTTAGGCATTTTTCCGATTCTCATCGTTTCTAAAATATTTTCTTTTTCGTATAAAACAAAAACGAGTCGACCGAATAAAAATCCCTTCGTTCAAGCACGAGTCAATACTATGACGAAGAACTGTGCATAGTATCATCAAAATCGGTCGATTCGTCCTCGAGAAATCGTGCCTACCGCACGGAAAAACAAAGTTTCGAGAAAAATGCGTTTAAAGTTTTTTTTATCGCGATTTAATGAATTAAAGTTATATTTTAGCGACTTACATCGAGTCGTCAAATACAGGTCCATATAGTAATTCGTTCGCCTCATTCGTGATGTTGAGAGCACCTTTTTGATGTTGTGATGTTTGATGAAAAAGAAAGGAGCTGATTTTACGCGGTGGAACCGCGCTACATGCGTATAATACGCTAGGTAAGGCAGAGCTCACGTACCGACCGCGCGGTATTCAAATCTATATAACTCCGATAATATTGCTGTGAATACTGTTAAAGTCATCATTCATATAAAATAAAAAAAAATCAGTCGATTTTTTTGAAAATCCAAGAGCTATGTAACCCCTTAAGTCGCACTAAAAATAAGAACCCGCTTTTCGAAAATTTATCAATATGTCTGTTGGTTTGTAACCATAAAATTGTTTTATTAAAAATTTACATGTTCGTTTGTTTCAAGCAAATAAGTAATACTTGCAATTTGAATGAATCCGGGGAGCTCTTTAGCTTTTCCCTACTACATTTTTCCGAGGACAAAATTTAGCTTGTTATGTTTTGATGAAGAATGCACCACTAGTATCTGCTTCTTCGTGTCACATTCGTGGCAGCATGAAAGCATTGACAAGATTACAAAACAATTAAAGAAGTCAAAAAAATGTTTTGTCAAAAGGATCAATGAGGAGCCTCGATGCGTCTTCCAGTGAGCCGATAATTTCACTAAGTTATGACTGCAATTGAAACATTCCTCCTCACCAAAACAAATGATATATTTTTTGGGGGAAATGCTGGAAAGATGGTATAGTTTATCGAAGCTAGACGAATTTCTTTCAATCCAATATTGTTTGGGCACTTAATATAGGCTTCTCTAAGACACCAACAAATTTCACATTTGCACAGATGACATTACATAGGAAGTTCATGGCATCGAAACATTTTGAACTTATTTTTTAACAACTGCAGCGAGCTTATCAGTACATTATTTTGCTGCAATCACCTTTAATTACGTTTGCTTACCTGATAAGTAACGAACGTTTTTCGAAAAACTATATCATAAGACACTTCAATAAAAAGAGTATGATCTAATTAAGTATGAAAAACAATTGGTATCTGCCAAAACCTGGCTTAAGGATACCAGGTGTTAACATCTTTGGACAAATTTTTCCACCTGTCTTTTTAATCGAAAAACATACAGGTGCAACATGAATCTTAGACTAGTTCTTTCAAGTCTGATACAACAATATCTCAAACCTCTAAATACGAATTTATATGTAAAAGTTAAGATCTTTTAACAATAATTGACTAATGCTCTCGATGTGATCCTTGACCAAATGAAATTTTGTGTCTATGTGCTTGGTCCGGTTACTGAATTTCTCGTCCTTGATCATCTTTATGCAGCTCTGATTATCTTCGTAAATGGTTGTTGGATTCTCGAATTTCACATTCAGGTCTTCCAGCAGCCTCTACAGCCAAATGGTTTCTTGACAGGTATCAGATAAGGCGATGAACTCCGCTTCAGTCGATGACAATGAGACACAGGTTTGCTTCCTACATGACCAATTGACGAGTCCTCCATTAAGAAAGAAAACATAGCCGCTGTTCGATTTACGCGTCTTTTTATCCTCTGCCCAGTTTGCATCTGAGTATCCAAATAATTCCTTTCTTTCTTCATCGTTGTCGCTGAGTTTCAGTGTCAAGTTCGCTGTTCTCTTGAGATACTTCACCACTCGCTTGAGTTATTCCCAATCCTCTTGATTCGGACATGATGTCTTTTGAGCCAAAATGTTGACACTTGCGGTGATATCCGGTCTTGTATTGATAGAAACGTACAAAAGGCATCCGAGCAGCTTTTGGTAATTTGAGTTGTTAATCAACTGGTGTGCTTCTGTAGGTGACCTGTAATATCCTACTTTCATCGGTGTCCTTATTTCTTTCGCATCCTGCAGTCCGAATATTTTTGCGATTTGTTCAATGTTTTTGATTGGAAATTTCCTCTTTCATCATTTGTAACTTCGATCCCAAGATAATGTTTTATATCTCCAAGATCTTCTATTTCGAATTTTTTTCGCCAATAATTTTTCTACTATTTTCACGTCTTCCAAACTTTTGCAGGCGCTGACGATGTCATCAACGTAGATCAGCACGTAACACAAATCATCTCCAATTTTCTTTGAATATAAACACGGATCTGCCCTTCCTTGCACAAATCCTCCATCAATCAAGGTTGCGTTAACTTTTTCATTCCAAATTCTCGCTGCTTGCTTCAGCCCGTAAATACTCTTCTTCAACAAGCATACTTTCTTCGAATCCTCGTGGTTGAAACCCGGTGGCCGTTTCATATAAATGGTCTCCTCCAGCGTTCCATTGAGAAAGGCAGAAATTAGTCCCTGCTTTCCCGAAACTGACAACAAACTTCTGAATGTCGATTGGCGAACGACTGGAGCAAAAACCTCATTGAAGTCTGTCCCAAATTTTTGTGAAAAACCTTGGGCCACAAGTCCAGCTTTGTATCGCTGCACATTCCCTTTTTCGTCCTTCTTCATCTTGAATACCCATTTATATCCGATGGTTTTTCTTTTTTTTTTTCGGGTAAATAAGTCAGTTTCCACGTGTTCTTTTTTCAAGTGATTGCATTTCCTCTTGCATAGCCACAATCCATTTGTTTTTGTCCTTGCAGGACATAGCGTCCTCATAACTTTTGGGTTCGTAACTTTCTTCGCTCGTCAAGTTCATTTCTTCAATCAATCTCTTTGCTGGCTTTCCTTTTGTTGCTCTTGTAGACACTCTCCTAGAAACTGGTTCGATGCCCCTGTGTATTTCCTGCTCTTCATCTTCTAATTCTTTTTGAGCGCCATTTTCTTCTTTTTGCATGTAGTTTGCTGTTCCTTGTTGCCTCTTCTCGTATGGGATTGAATATCGATGTCTATTTCTGCAAATTTTCCATTTTTTGTCACAAATTTGACGTCACGACTGATTTCCACTTTGCGTGTCGCTGGGTCGTAACATCGATATGCTTTTGACTCACTATCATACCCTAGAAAAATCATCTCACTTCCAGTTTGGTCCAATTTTCTTCTTTTTTCAGTCGGCACGTGTACACAACATTTGCTCCCGAAAGGATGAATATTTTCGAGCGTCACTCTGCTTCCACTCCACAGCTCGTACGGGATTGATTCCGTTAATCTAGTTACGACTCGATTTTGAATATAAACCGCTGTTGACACTGCTTCTCGTTTAAATTTTTTTTCAAAAAAATCGTTTTTTTCCTACTTTTCTCACTCCTAACTTTAAAACGTTTCATTTTAGGTCAAATTTGTGTGATAATAAAAGTTGCGTAATAACATTTTTTATAAAAAAAGGATTGGTAAAAAATCTTAAAATATTTAACCCTTGCCACAAAATGCAATAAATATAAAAACAGGGAAAATTTTTATATTGATTGCAATTTTGCGGCAAGGGTTAAATGTTTTAAGATTCTTATTTAATCCTATCTTATACAAAACCTTGTTACGCAGCTTTTATTGCCACACAACTTTGACTTAAAATGAACCGTTTTAAAGTTAGGAGTGACAAAAGTGAGAAAAAAAACGATTTTTTAAAAAAATTTATACATTCCAATTTTTATTAATGTTCCCGACTTTTTGAGAAAAAGCATAAATCGATTATTGTTATACTAATTATTCGACAACTTTTCCTGCAAAAATCAGTGTGTCAAATGTAGTCGTTTTTTTACAGATCCGCCCTGGTCTATTAAGATTACTTTCGTTGTTGTTGATGTCATGAACTCTTGTCTAAAACTGTTAATTCTAGACTACTGAATCTTAAACGGAGTGTGTATAGAAAAAATGCCAACAAAGTTATAAGTAATTTCAATAATGCTTCTCACGGTTTGAATTCGTGATTTTGTCCAAATTACGTTCAGGAGGTGATTTGGAAATGTATGGAAAAATACGTAGTTTTCAACACAATACTGGTGAAAATCACGAATGGAGTAAATATTATGCAGTTTATTGGCAATGTGAATAGGCTACTAGAGCGATATTTGTATCAGGAATTTTGAGCCAATTCCTAGCATCACTGGTCCTGCTAAATGGGCTTATGGGTAAGCGCTGAAAACTGTAGACGAGTATGTTTATAAACGTATTTTAATTTGTCCGATGGCTTCTCCATAACGAAAATTACAGCTTATATTCGCACGGCATTTACATCGAAAGAATCTCAAGTTTCTATCAATTTTGCTGAAATTCAGCAACTATCAAAAGACTTTAGGTAAAACCTGTTGAACGTTAAAATCATGATTTCACTGTTCGAAATCTGCGAATCAAGTAAAATGTGTGCCGATATATTTCAGTTTTCTCTCTCTCTCTATGTTTAGCCAATATTATTCAACAAATTACCTTGTGAAAATCGATGCTATAATCCAAGACATAAAACAAATTAGCATCGCCCTGGCCTTGGTGCACACATATCCAGCTTTTAATGGTTCGCAAATCGCATAGTAACGTTCGAATGAAATGGCTAAGATTGTTAAAACGCTGGTGTGCGCAACCGTGAGCTCCACAAATGGCACAGCTTTACCTAAAACAATGAAAAGATATTGTTAGACTCTTGGTAACCCTTTTGGGCCATTATGTATTTTTCAATAAAATTTGCAATTTTTTTCAGCCACCGTCAAAACTATGGTGTCAATACATTTAGGCCTTGCAATGTTAGAAACGAAATTGAATTAAACTTGTCGTTCAATTTTTACTAACTCATTTTTATGAAAGTATCTTGCGGAGAACTCTACAAATTTTTGAATAGCAATAAATAGAAGCACTGTAAAGTGAGGTTCAAAATCAGATTGAAAAATACGTTATAACGGATGATAAGCTTCCGTTGTGTCTAATTCTGTTTTAGGCTACATTGTCACATGAAATAAATGTATCTCGTACCTTTGATCTATAAGAGAAGTTACTAAATGCAGCATACACATATATTTGCCTGAAAAATCATATTCTTAAGAAATTATTTGAATATGTAAACTGCATATAATGGAATCGTAACATGAAATATTTTTTTTATGTCAAATTTTTACAACTGAATGTTCCGTTGAAACATGAGCCATTGAATTCAACATTTTTTTAGTACATACTTTATTTGGTTAGTGGCGAGAGTAGGACGTGATACGAGGAACCAGCTAACTTTTCCTGGCATAAACTTTTGCTACGAATCCTGAAACACGACTTGTTTTAGATGAAATCCAACAACAACAATATCATCAACATACAAAGGACTGCTCTATTGAATCTTAAGCAACACACGCATTTGAGTATATTGAAAGTGTTTTTGAAAAGAAGTCTGTCTGTTCGTACGTTCATGGCTCATTTTTCTAACTCATGTAAAAACCATCATACCAATTTCGTTGACGTGTCGATCGAAGCGCATTTGCAATGATGCGAACTGATTAAGGTCTTTTCTGTCATATCTCTAGAGTCAAATGTTGGATTTATTTCGTTAAGGTAACAATCAAGGTATATGGACTACATGGTATGATCTTCCGTGTTTTCAAATTCGTTCGGGCTGCGCACAAGGTATATAAACTAGACATGGTAAACCCGTGCGCAGCTTTTCTTCTATCTCGCTCGCACAGCTGGCATTACGTGCATCATTTTGGCCAAAAAATTTGGGCTGCCGAATGAACAAAACATAGGGTGCACATCTGCCAAGGCGAAAGAAAACGAGGCGCCACAATGCAAAATGTATAAATGGTGGAAACCGGCGGCAGATAGTCAGTGTATGACTGAACGATTTCGCATTTTCTCTTACCGAAACCCTTTCGGGAGTGCAATTGTGCCCACTAATAATTGTTTTTTGTACGATGTGCGCCGTTCCTGGGTTTTTCCCTTTCCTACTGGGCGGAACATGTTTTCCAAAAAGTGTTGATGGTATTCCTACTGGGAACTTTTCGGCGACTTCTGGCATCAGTGACGTACATGCGCAGTTGTGAACGCATTTGGGAATCGGGAATAGATTACCATGTCTAGTTTATATACTTCGGGCTGCGCATGTACGTAGCTGATGCCATAGATCAGGGGGGGGGGGCCAACCTGCGGCTCGCGAGCCACATGTGGCTCTTTGAAGGATTATTTGTGGCTCTCGATACCTGACTTCCCTTGTCATTTTTGTGCTATTATATTTTAAAAATTATTTTCGTTCCGTATGCGTTTCAAAATGTCTTTTAAATTACTGACAACAAATATGAAAGACTAAAGCCCGCCACTCACGGTCGCTCCATCGCGCGAAATGGAGTGCCGTCACTCCAAAAACGTATCGTGAGTGTTAAATCGCGTTAAGATTAGAGTGGAGTGAAGCGGCGTAATGGATATCCACGATTGAAAATCCATGGTTCCACTCCACTTGGCTTTCGCTCTACGTCGCCGTGAGTGG
Source organism: Oxycera nigricornis (assembly GCA_963942545.1). Taxonomy (NCBI): domain Eukaryota; kingdom Metazoa; phylum Arthropoda; class Insecta; order Diptera; family Stratiomyidae; genus Oxycera; species Oxycera nigricornis. Next base: position 83,628,485 of record OZ012660.1, read on the forward strand.
AAAAACCATGCATTCGCTTGCGCCAAATGGAACGATGGAGCAATCGTCAGTGGCGAATTTCTACACTGAGTGAGTGGCGGGCTTAAGTGCAACGTTGAAACAAATTTCATTTCCGTCCAAGCTAAGAATGATATGACTCATCGAGAACTGCGCGAACGAACATAATCAGTGGCGTAATCGTCCGTAGTCGACCGACTCCAGACCGATTTTGAATTTGTAAACTTTCATTGCAACGTACAGTTGACATTTTGCTCTGGAGGAAACAATTTGTATCACTGGAATTTGTAATCTGGAATTTTTGGTAAGTAAACTAAATTTGTTTCGTAGTATGTAACACGAGTTGTTACTGTTTTAATAACACAAAACTTGTATTTTCTAAATTTCTTTATTTATTTCCAGTTCTTTTAAAAATATGACGACAGAGAATGAAAAGAAAGAAAGAAAATACGAGCAAGAAAATAGAAGTTTTAATAATGAGTAGGAGCAGAATTTCTTTTTTATTGATAATAACGGAAAAGCATTATGTGTTATTTGTAATTCTACGGTCAAAAATTTAAAGCTACCAATTTACGTCGACATTATGAAACCAATCATTCTCGATTTTCTAATGAGTATCCACCAAATTCAAAATTAAGATCAGATAAACTTGCTTTTTTAAAATCAAATTTAAATAAACAACAGTCAATTTTGATGACCTTTAGCAATCGAGCTAATAATTTGGTTGAAGCTAGTTTTGTTATTGCCTGGAATGTTGCTCGTGCAAAACGCCCGTATGAAGAGGGAGAGTTTATTAAAAAAAACTTGGAAGATGTACTTCAAGTTTTAGATCCAAATAATGCAGCATTGCACAAAGTTGTTTCACAAATTCCCATCTCGAGACACACAACCGAACGACGCATAACTGCAATTAATACATCTCTTGAATATAATTTAAAAAATGATTTGAAGAACTGTATTGCATTCAGCTTAGCCCTTGACGAGTCGACAGATATCACAGATCTTCCGCAATTGGCAGTTTTCGTACGTTTTGTTTCAGCTGACTTCATTGTTAAAGAAGAATTATTAGATTTAGTAGCACTTCAAGACTCAACCCGCGGTGTCGATATTAAAAATGCATTAGATTCCATTATGAAAACTTTTGAGGTGCCTCTTAATAAACTTGTAAGCATTGCAACTGATAGAGCTCCGGCAATGCTGGGTAAAAAAATCGATCTTATTGGGCTTTTAAGAGATGATTCTCAAATTCCACAATTCATAACGATTCACTGCATAATTCACCGAGAACATCTCGTTACAAAATATTTAAAATATCCTGATGTTATGAAAACAGTCTTACACATTGTAAATTACATTCGCACCAATGCGAAAAATCATCGACAATTCAAAAATTTCCTTGAAGAATTATAAGACGAAGAACTTCCAAATGAAATTAATTTCTTTTACATTGTTAGATGGTTATCTAGCTACAACGTATTAAACCGTTTTGTAGATTTGTTTGATGCGATAACTGCATTTCTAAAAGAAAAGGAAATAATCTACTCAGAATTAGACGATGACGAGTGGTTACAAGAATTAATGTTTTTGACTGAAAAACTCAACGAGTATATAAAAAAGTTAAAAGAAATATTGACGGAATTCCAAAATAGATTTCAAAATTTGAAATATTTTAAATCGTCTCTTGATTTTTTTCTGAATCCATTTGAAATAAACATAATTCAAGGTGAGTTTTCCATTTTCAATATAATTATGACCCAAAAAGCATCTGGAGAATTAGAATTAATAGAGATGCAAGAAGATCAAGCTCTACAATTAAAATTGAAGTCGACGTCGATTACTGAATTTTGGACATTTGTACCAGAATCGAAGTATCCTGAATTAGAAAAGGCTGCTTGTCGAATTATTTCAATGTTCGGAACAACGTACTTATGGGAATCATTTTATTCCACTTTAAAATTCGTAAAATCCAAACACCGATCAGTATTAACTAACCAGCATCTCAAAGAATTACTAAGAAGTGCTGTTACCAATTATTCAACAAATTTTAAAAAATTATCAAGAGAAGTAAAATAAATGTGTTTAATTTTTAATATTTGAATTCAATTCACATATTTTTTACTTTTATTTATATGTTTACAATAAATGTAATTTTTGTAAAAACAAATTTTAAATATCTATTTGCATACCTTTTAAATACGTATTTGATTGCGGCTCGCGAAAAATTTCAAATTTTGAAAAATGGCTCGGACTATCAAGGAGCTTGGCCATCCCTGCCATAGATAAACAAATGCCAGCGATGGCTTGGAAGTATGTTACTTATGTATATGATTAAGCATCTTCATAATACCGATGTGCGTATCAACGGGTACGTTAGGTTTTTCGGGAAATTATGGAAAAGATTGAGAATACCGCACAATATTATAGAAATGAATGCTCTAGAAACGCAACAAACAAATCGAATACCAATATTTGAGAAAAGCGAACAGTTAACAGTTTTATTTTGTTTACGATTTCTTAATTCAACATTGTCTAGTAATTGTTTATTCAGAATCCTTATTTGAAAGTACATCTCACACCTAAGAAATAATTGTTTGACTGAAAGTGGACACTCAGGCAGCTAGCAAGATCTACTAGAGACAGAAGAAAATGTGACCCCACTTGTAGTGCTCGTTGGGGTTTTTCTTCCTTCCGTCTTTTGTCGTTGTTGCTTTTTCACCCCGTCACGGCACAATTCGACATTTTCATTTGTTTAACGTTTGCCCAATAATTTCGAATTGTAAACTGCACTGAACCGTTTCCCTCTTTTTTTATTTCTCTATTTTCACACAATGCTTCTACTGCACGGTGGCACCAATGCGTAAATTTCTTGTTTTATTCCCATTACCAAAGCAGCAGCCCTAATTTTCATGAAATTTGTGTGACGATCCGGCATCAATTTCATGGTATTTAAAGGAAGACAGGATGAAAGGATGCACATCATCGTACCAGTATTCCATACACCTTGGGTCATAATCGAGTCAGAATGGCATTTTTATGAATCTGGTTGATTTTCAACAAATTCAATATAGCAGTTTTTTTGGTAAAGGTAAAAATTATGGGTCCCACCCCCGAAGGGGGTTGGAGTAGGGGGGATCGAAATCTACTATGGCATAAAAAGTTCGCGGTAGTTACGGCCCCATGAGAAGCTGTGGGGTTCCCCCACTAAAACTGGTTATTTTCCCTATTTCAAGAGATTATATGCAAAAAAATAAAAATTCAAGATTTTTTTTAATAAAAAAAAATATGTATTAAAAAATTAAAAAAATATAAAAAGTTGATGAATATATTTTTTACCATAAATGTAATATAAATAGGGAAAACATTTTGGACACACGTGCAGGTGAGTTTCTTTTATTTTTTTTATTTTTTCGACTTCAAAACAAGTTTAAAAATCTTTTCCCGGATCTATTTTACGGTTTCATATAATTTTTGGAAATAGGCAAAATAACCATTTTTCTTGTAGAGGAACCCCCATAACTTCTAATGGAACTTTTTCTGCCATAGTAGGAGAGAAACCCCTTTTTCGATCCCGCTAACCTACTCCCACCTTGTTCGGGGGTGGGGACCGTAATCTTAACCTTTATCGTTTTTTAAATTATTAAAAAAAAATGCAACATGAGAGTTTCTTTCAACAAAAAACCTTTTTTTCACCTAATTTGCATTTTAAGCAAACAGTGGTCATAAGAATCAGATGTTCTAAACATTTTTGATCAAACATATAACTAAAGTTTTTTCATTATTCCAAAAAAAAAAATCAATATAAAAACAATAAAACGTTGAAAGTCACTACTGATTGCTTAATTTCTCTTATCCAAAGGACGTTGTTGTGACGTTAATAAAAGCGAATTAGTATTTCTGTGATTTAAGCAGTATGATATCGGAGCGTGTTACACGAACTCTTTGCCCGGAAGCCGCGAATTGCTCCGGGAAGAATGACCCTAAGAGACTTTGCCCGCGAAGGAGGGGAGAGGTCATTCAAAGTTTGGGCGTCATCCAATTCGTGCGCCTAAAGGTAAGGGGCCATCCTTGTATTACGTGACGCAATTTTTAGAATATTCCAATTCCCCCCTACCCCATGTAACATTTAGTAACATTTTCAAAGACCTTGACTTTTATTGCATAACAAATTCATCGTACTTATCCCTCAGACTTTTAATTATTTTAATCATAAATATTAACAATGTCAATAGTTCTAACCAAAAATACTTTTTATTTCCTATTTATTATAAATAAAATTATTTTAATTAATTAAATCATTTTAATCAATTCTAAATTTGGTTACATAACAATTTGCTAGGCTCTCCCTCCTTCCCTCCATGTAGCACTTAGTAACATTTTCAAATACCCGCCTTCCAGTGTTACGTAATACATGGATAGCCCCTTATCTGAGTTCATTATTATTATTATTTTTAATAGAAGCAGAAGTACGAAGTTTAGAAAAATCAGCATACGTCTGGATTCTTTTAAGAGATTTCAAGCTTTTGTTAATCGCTTTATATTTCAATTTAGGAACTGTTTGCTTATGACCAGCGATGGCTCCAACGTGTGTGACGAAACTGGTAATAAAAAAAATAATTCTTTATTTCTGGAGAGCTCACATGACGTAGGCAGAAGATCTTGCCTGACATGGGCAATTTAAAAGCCCGAAGCAAAAGTGATACATGATCACATACAACCATCCTCCTGATGTGTGATGATAATATGATTGTTAATATTTAATAATCTTTGTTAATATCTAGGAAATCATTGCATCTTTACAAATTTTTGGAATACGAATGATATAACTCGAATATTTTTATAATTGGATGCACGTTTAGAAAATTGATTTGATATATTCGTCTATCATTTCCAACAACAGTGTGTTCCAAAATAACGTGCCACAAGTAGGTAATTCCTTCCTATTGCTCGAACACTTATGTGTTATGGAAAATTATGCATAATATACGACTGCCGATTTTGCGTTAGATTTATTTGGTCATTACAGTTTGATCTTCCGTAAAGACAGCAGGGCAAGATATGAGTGCTCTTTATTAAAGAACGGTTTGAAATTGTTTTTCTGGTTAAAGCAAGTCATACAAGGTATGAAAAACATGGTGAGGTCTCGAAATGAGCCAGATAGAGGACTTAAAAGACAAACGGAATTCGGGTGTCCAGTCTTCGAGAATCTGCCATCAAAAACAGGAGAACAAAGCCCAAACTGCTACTTACAGAAAAACATGTGCAAAAAAGATTGAGTGGGATAATCAGGACCGTGATTAGAGTAACGTGATATTCACCGATGAGTCATTTGTTATTTTCAATTACTGAAAGGAGCCTTGGACGAAAAGAGGTGAGACATTGTTGTAATTTACCATCAAACATTTGGTAAACGTGCCTGTTTATGGGTGCTTCTCTGGAAAAGGATTTGGAAAGTTAATTGGTTTCATACTGAATGTAGACAAGAATGGATTGTTTAAAGTCTGCTGACTCCAAAACGATGAATGGATTTTTCAGGAAGACAACGATACCAAACATGAAGGTCACTTCTGCACATCTTCCAAGGAAGAAAATAGGAAAATAACTTTGGATTGGTCATCGCAGAGTCCAGATGGGAGTCCCATTGAAAATCAACATCGCACCCGTTGAAATCCAGCAGGGAATCAATATAGCGCTTCCATGGCTAAGAGCCATCTTTAAAGCATGTCTACAGATGGCTTACATTCCACAGCGGTGAAAAGAAGCTAAAATAGTCTTCATACCCAAAGCGGGCCAGACATCCCACTCCTCACCTAAGGACTATAGACCTATCAGCCTCACCTCTTTTCTGCTGAAAACTCTGGAAAGGCTGATAGAGATTCATTTGAGAGCTACTCTGAAATCACTCTCTAATGCGCAGCACGCATATACAAAGGGGAAATTGGTTGAAACAGGTCTTCACTCGCTCACCAGCTACATTGAAAAGTCGCTAAGCGTCAAAGAATACATGCAGGCGGTTTTTATAGACATCGAAGGGGCTTTCAACAATATCAGCCACAAGACTATTGAGAAGGCACTCGAGTTAAACAATGTGGATGGTAACCTGATTAGGTTTATCGTACAACTGCTAAGCAGCAGGAGCATTAACTCCACACTAGGAGACAGTATCATAAGAAGGAGGACGTGTAGAGGCACCCCGCAAGGTGGCGTCCTATCACCCCTTCTATGGAAATTAGTGGTGGAAAAACTTCAGTCAACAATAGAAGCGACTGGCTGCAAAGTCGTAGCCTATGCAGACGATATTGCAATAGCAATATCGGGCAAATTCGTAAACACACTATCTGAAAGACTTAACTTTGCCCTGAGTATTCTTACCACGTGGGGCAAAGAGTGCGGTCTGAAGATTCATCCGCAGAAAACGGAATTTGTGCTGTTCACAAAAAGGTACAAAATTCCACGATTTCTCCCACCCAAACTCGATGAGATAAGCCTCATACCGTCTCATCAAGTTAAGTATTTGGGTCTAATTCTGGACTCCAAGCTCGCATGGAAAGCGAACATAGAAGAAAGAACGCGAAAAGCATCATGCGCAATCTACTGCTGCAACAGAGCCATTGGGAAAAAGTGGGGATTGAAACCCAAAATCGTATCATGGCTCTATACGGCGATAGTGGAACCAATTCTTCTGTATGGCGCAGTTGTTTGGTGGCCAGCTGTTGCAAAAACATCCAATGCAAACCTGCTAAACAGGGTCAGAAGGATTGCAGCTATTGCAATCACCAGGGCCTTACGCACTACCCCGACAAAGGCACTGTTTATGCTATTGAATTGGCTCCCGACGGAGCTCCTTACGAGACAGCAGGCCAAGTGCTCTGCGATTCGATTAAAAGCACTACATCTCTGGCAAGAGGGAAATGTTGGCCACTCCACCATACTTTGGAGGGATGGACCAACGCCAGGGGAAGTAGACCTTGCGCCCCCGACTCCCTGCTTTCATCATAGTTTCAGGTCAGTCATCCTAAGCAGGGATGACTGGGCAATAGAAAGAGGTGGGATGCAGGAATCGGTCGACATCTACACTGATGGCTCCAAAATGGACGGAAAAGTTGGCTGTGGTGTTTTCTCAGAACAGCTAGGCCTGAAACTATCCTTCCGGCTTCCAGACCACTGCAGTGTTTTTCAGGCAGAGGTCGTTGCAATATACAAGGCAGTAGACTAGCTGAGAAATCAGAAAACTTCCATACGAAACCTGAATATTTTCTCTGACAGTCAAGCTGGAACGCCGTACACAGCTGAACGTGATGTCACTTCACTGTGAAGTGACTCTACACTGGGTACCGGGACATAGTGATATGCCGGGAAATTGCGAAGCGGATGCCTTAGCGAGAGCTGGCACTGTGCTCCAGGAGTGTAAACTCACACCCCAAGTTGGTCAACCTCTAGCTTCTATAAAGCTAGGATTTAAGCAGCATTATATCAAGGCTGCAAATAGAGCCTGGTTGTTGGAGGAAACCTGCAGGACAGCCAGGCAAACTTGGCGTGCACTGAGTTCCAGACGCACCAAGCAGCTCCTGAACACGAGTCGTGAAACCTTGAGTTCTATCGTGTCCATACTGACGGGGCACTGTCTAATTGGCAGACACGCAGAAAGGTTGAGCGATGCCTTCAACGATTTCTGCCGGAGTTGCAGATCGGAAGAAGAGGAAGAGACAGTCCTTTCCACTTTCTGTGTGAATGCCCGGCACTGTCCAGGAAACGCATGACAACCTTAAGCTCACCATTCCTGGGCAGCCACACGGAAGTAGCTGATTTAAATATCGGCTGCATAGCCGGCTTCATACGAGAATCGAAATGGTTCTCGTCATCTCACAGGTTCTAGTGCCGCCCTCGTCTTTTTGTGGTATCACAATGGGCCTATCTTGGCCTAAGTGAGCCATCTTTTTGACAAAGAGAGCTGCCACTACAACCAACCAACCAACCCGTTGAAAATGTGTGGTCACTGATGAAGACCAAACTAAAAGCGGAAAAATATCGACTACGCAACAATTTATTCGAAGCTTAAAACAAATTTGGAGAGACCTTAGTCGGGATTACGCAAAAATGTCTTCAGAGAAGATTGCAGATACCAACGGGTCATAATACACATACAAACATAGTTGCGAATCCAATCTATAAGTATAGTTTAAGAAATAAATATGAGTACAGACGAGCCTCGGTTTACGTCGTTTTCGGGATCGGGAAAATGCGACGTAAACCGAAACAACGTCTGTCGAATCTAACTGAAATGTAGCCCATGGAAATGAACAACGTGTCTCGCACAACCATTTTTTTTTTTACGAAAAGCAACATTTATATTTAAATCCAACATAAAAAATAACAGTAAGTACAAAATAACATTATTTCAGAAAAACATGACAAAAAATAGTTATTTAACATAAAATCGATATTTTGCTTACGTAAATTAAAATTTTGTGTACGTAAATCGAAACTGGGAACTAAAAAGTAAGACAACGTAAATCGAAACGATTTAAATCGAGGCGACGTAAATTGAGGCCTGCCTATACATTGAATTTCGTAGTATGAAATGCTTTTTTGAGACACTCTCTTCTGGAATACATTGTATGTAAAACACCAATAGCTTTGCTTCGATATAAAACTAGGAAGAACATCTACATATAACATATCTACCTTGAAGTGCAAATTGCAATATATATTTTCTTATAGATCAATTGAGGCACAGTTTTGCAAAAGGGTATAAGCGCCAAAATCGAAAAAATCAAGTTTGATATCGATTTTTATGTAAAATTTCACGAGGAATCGAATGGTCACGTTCCGGTTTGTCGAAACGGGACGAATCCCGCCTTAAAAGCATGAAATTTTTTCCAAAACGGTACTAGTTCTATATTTTTTTCAAAATGTTACATATTTTATATCCTTTTCCTATAAATAAAATTGATACGAATGTGTCAACAACATCACATAACAGTGAGATTTAAATTAAATTAAATCAAATAGCATCAATAGAAAACCCATCTCTTGGGCTAGAATGGAAACGGTTTTGCAAAACGGTATAGAAATCGGAAGCATACCGTTTTGCAAAACATCCCCAATTTCATAGTTAACTTCCCATCTGATGGAACAGGTAATTGAATCATGTTGATAGATAAATACAATCTCGCTACATTCTAGATAATTTAGCAACAATTCAATTTTTCAAAAATGAAAATGCCAAGAGTATAATTGTTTTTTTTTTGATTCTCGAAAATTCAGCTTTTATGAACAGTACCCTTTTGTAAAACTGTGCCTCAATTGTAGTTTGAACCTTTATGAAACCAATGATCAAATGTGTTACCTGAATTATTGCTGTTTAATTTCGCATTCGAACTGCAAGCAAAATCTTAAGGGCTGAAATTGAGACTATCACATTGGAAAGTATAGCTAGTTTTCTGGATAAGCTATATGAGTTTGTTGGACGTTCTAGTACCAGTGACGAGTGACCAGTATTCCAGTTTGATAAAGACTTTTCAGATACGAAATCTTTCCAATTTTCATGCCTAGTCTCTGGTTCACTCACTATGAATCCATTTTTATTTTCTAAAATATTAAGCTATGTATATTTGTATAAGAATCTGAAGCAACTTCCTGTTAATTTCATTATTTACAGCTTACTATAAATATTTGATTTGCTAAACAGTTTATTGTTGCTTTTTATCGTTTTGCTTCGCCCAAAATAGTAGACCATTTTGCCAGGCCCACATGAACAAATTTGAACATTCACACCTTAAAGTTTTTATTTGAGTAACCATTTTATTGGAAATTAAAATACCACCATCTCGCATTTCATGTTCCCGAAAGGATCGAGAATAAGTATCAAATTCTCTGGGGCCATTCAAATAAATTCCACCCGTAATATTATCAACCGAGACTTTACAGCAAGAAGTTTCCAGGGTCGAATATCAACCGCTAATATCGCATACAACTTTCTTTCATGGGGAGGCAATAATCCATGAATTGATAATGGGGTCGTCGAGATAAAAATTGCTTGTGTCATTGCCAGAACCAGCACATTGCCATGCCACACACTAGAATCAATAAACACGGGAATTCAACGGAAAATCTTTAATGAACATCTCGGAAAAGAGACCGTGCAATAAACTGACTTATTCACAGTCCGGTTTGGCAAAAATAACTCCAGCATTTCGCTTGATTCCAAATGTCTATATTTTGTTTTCACAAAAAAAAACGATATCCAACGCCAAAATACACCTGAACAGTTTCTATTTTCGTTTCATCAAAGGCAATACGCATCACGCGTTCTTTAAAATGCGATTTTATGTACATAATATTTGAGCCGAATTTCGATACGACGACGTTTTGAAATTCCATCATGAAACGTCGAAAGCACAGACAGATTTTTCCGGTGGGCAGCTTCTTTCAGATAAAGTACATTTTTGGTATAAAAGAATATTGGGAACATAACCGTCATCACGAAATATGTGGGCCATATTTCGGTTACTTTCGAAATTGGATTTTAGATTGGGATGAGACTTGCAGTGCGTGACAGAGCTCGTTCATCCGCACAAAAAAAAATGCTTCACCACACAATTTATTGCAGAAAAGACACTCTTCATTGGAGTTTTATGTACAATAGTAAACTTGTTCGGTTCAAGATTTAACCCTTCGTCTGTCTACGTTTTTTTGACACCTTCGGTCTGCCTACATGGGTCGTTTTCGTCTTGCCGTTTTTTCAAGCTTTAACAGCTTCAAAGTGCTGCAGAAAATCTGAACAAATTCATGGAGGTTCTACAAACCTTTAACTTGAAGTATCAACCGTATCAGAAAATTACCAATAATCAAATTTTTTTAAACTATTTTTTATCCAAAAAATGGGTGAAAACGAAGTAAATGCATTTGTTCTCTAAAAATCATAGCTTTAAGACGAATAAAGGTATCGAAACGAAAAAAACAAGCCGCAAGGTGCGACCTTTGAGGTGCACAAGGTCAACTTCCCAGTAATATCTAAAAAGATATTAAAAATACTAAACACAATAATAATTATCAAAATAATACTACTTCAAATAATAAAAATGTACCTCTCATAAAAGTTATTGGAATGACTTAATATTAATCGTAACATCTACGCGAGCGTCAAATGACCTCAAACGTTTAATGATTTTTTATTTTTTATTTGATTTTTTTTTTTGTAATCATGAAAAAAACTTTTGCTGGTTTTTTCACAAGAACTATTTGGAGTATGTAAATTATATAAGCATTGATTACTTTGGTTTGAAAATCAGTTAAAAAATTGTGAGTTTTTGAAAAAAACCTAATTTTTGGCACTTTTTTTTAAAAAATTAAAAAACGGCTACAAGAATTTTTTTTAAAATTTGATAGAATAAATAAATGTTAATACGCGTCGATATACACCTTGTTCGAAAAAATCGTACGTTTGGTTCGCGAGGTATAACGCATGACAGAAATGACCTTCAAACGGGCAAAACAGCAAATCCTCCCGACCGACGTTTCCCAAAAACTAATCAGCTCTTAAGATTGCAAAGGCGCTTCGATTGACACCTCAACAAAGTTGATACAACTTTGTTTACGTGAGTTATGCTCGTAGAAAAGTGTCCACGAACGTACATACGTACGTACGTACGTACATACACACACACACACACACATCTCCCTTTCTAAAAACACTTAAAATATACTCTATAGACCTAAAAACGTAAAGAAATGTTGAAAATTTCAATTTCGATTTTCGAGGCGATTACAAGGACTTCCCATATACTGGGAAGTTAAAAATTAAAGAAGAAGAGTGTAGCTTTCAAGAAAAAAATATACCGCATTCAATTATTGTTAAAAAACCCTTAAGTTTGCAACCTCAAAGTGGCGAATAATTTGGTATTAAATTTTGTGGTAAAAACAGTGATAAAAATATAATAATTCAAAAATTAGTAATGAAATCAATAAAAAGTCAATATTTGTCACGTGACTATGAGCCGTTTTCAAATCAGGGGCAGTGTTATTGGCCGAATATCTATCAATCTCGATGTTTGTACACTTCAAAATTGTTTCCATCATATCAGTTGTAAATAACACGTTCCATAAATCTAACAGTGTGATCGAAGAGGCAGCTGCACCTATAGAGTTAGGTAATATTATTGTTTTGTTTGATCCGCTTTTACAGCCACAATTAACACTTTTAAACGAATAAACGAAAAAAATGCTTACCGTCGTCTGCCTACGTGGGTCGTTTTCGTCCGGATCGATTTTGATATTGTCACCACGATGGCTAGAACGGGACAAGGTATATAGACTAAAAGGTAAGACCATGCGCATGCTCTCGTCCTATCTCCCTCTAAAAATGACGAAACTGATGCCGAATCGTCTGGTAGTGGGAATAAAACATGAAATTTACGCATTGGTGTTACCATGCAGTAGAAGCATTGTGTGCAAATGCAGAAATAAAAGAAGTGCGAAATGGTTCATCACGAACATGTTATTGCACTAGCAGGTATTGTTTGCTGTGGGACCGTCGCGTGCAGTTTACAATTTGAAATTATAAGGCAAACGCGATCTATCCCATAATTTCCCGAGAAACTTAACGTACCCGTTCATACGCACATCTTTATTATGAAGATGCTTAATCATATATGTAAGTACATCAAATCTATCGTTGGCATTTGTTTATTCATCATGCATCAATTTCGTTACTTTTCATATAAAATTTACTTGCGCAAATGACATATCCATCAAATTTCCTAGTGGAATAGAATTTCAATCTCATCGAAGCGAAATGAAAATTTGCACTGGAAATTTTTCAGCATCAGTTGCGTACATGCGCAGCCCGGACGAGTTTGGAAACGCGGAAGATCTTACCTCTAGTCCATATACCTTGAGAACGGGACTGAGACAGCGCAACTTGATAGACAGGTACTAGAGGGGCGTAACTTTTTTTACAGTGGCGCAGCAGCTCCCTTCCTAGCGGTGTACAAAAGTTACAACAACTTTTAATTTTCGCTCGGACGAAAACGACATAGGTAGGCAGTCGAAGGGTTAAACTAGAAACAGTGAAAACATCTTAAAATGTTTCAAAGAATTTTTTGGAACTGTCACATTTTATTTTATTTATAATATCATGTTCTTGCACTATATTTTTATTGATATTCTTAAAAGTTTCAAAAAAAAATTATTATTTTTGGACTTAATCACCACGATTTCTGACCCTTTTTTAAAAAAGTAATGCACTGCAGTGACCATTATCACTTCTAAGTGGCTTAGAAAGCAAAGCAATGAAAGAGAAAAGGATTATTTGTTAAATAGTTTATTTAGGGTTTTCCGAAGCTTTTTGCTCTAAATTCAGCAGTATCGTGGCATTTGAAAAGCTTCTTTAGAATTTTAAGAGTGGAAAACGGTGGTTTTTTGATTACAGAAAAAAATGTCAGCTCAAAAAAACGAAAGCTTCGATTAAACATCAGATAAATCATTAACTTCATAGTACATGAGAAGTTCTTGCAATCGGTCTGAAAATCTAATTGCAATTTTTCTTAGAAGTAACTAAATTTTTTTTTAAAAAGAAGTCTAAACATATATGTGCGTGCATGTTTATTCGTACGTACGCACGTTCGTAATCATTTTTTTCTACGCCAATAACTCACAAAGGAAAAGGCATATCGACTTCATTGGAGTGTCAATCAAAGCGTATAAGCAAAGAGACGAGCTGATTAAATTTTTGCTGCACTTCGGTTCAGCAGTTTTTTTTGTTTTGACATATCTAAGATCATTTGTGTCACGCACTATATTTCGCGAACGAAACGTTGTATTCACGTCAGTGTTGGCGATGTTGATCGCAGCGTATTAACATTTATATGATTTTGTTCAATTTTAATTTAATTTAATACAGGCATTTTTTAAAATTTAGTCAAATAAATGTAAAAAATTAAGTATTTTTCACAAAAATATATTTTCCCCATCGTTTTTAGCCTTGAGAACTTACAGCTTCAAAAAATAAGATGCTTAAAAGAGTTTTTATCAAGTGAAATTCCAAAATCTATTTATAGCTGCAAGAATAGGTTAGTATAAAAACAGCAAACAATTAACAGTGAGACTGTTAAGGGTTAATACGAATATTCTGACATGTTTTCACTTCTTCGAATGACGCTGTTGTGATGTCGATCAAAGGATAGTCACATTTATTTGATTTGACACTATTCTCAATAAATTGAGCTCAGTGATTTGTAAAAATTTAATGTTAAAAAAATGATTTTTTTTTAAAATATCCAAAAAAATTCAAATTAATTAATTAATTTTCTTTGAAATAGTTAAAAAAATCCAATTTTTTTTACCAATCTGTATTTACGTGTAGCAATCAAAGCTCAGAAAGTTCAGAGGATTTAAAACGTTTTCATCAAAATAAAATCATGATTTTTCGATTCATCCAAAAAATATAAAAACAATTAACATTTGTAATTAAGGGTTGGAACGATTTATATCGTAAGTAATATCGCTTACTCTAATGACTTGGGTTTGGTATTAATCATGAGTTCTATCATTCGTATCACCTAGTATAATTTTCAATAAATTTAGTGCAGATGTTTTTTAATTAATGATTTTTTTAGTAAACTGAGAAAACATGCAATTGCTTACTGGAAATCGTTTGTTTTTCTATTTAATTTGCTCGTCTTACAGTCGATGCTTTAGAAAATCAGATGCTATGAAAGTATCGTCAAATCAAAAATCAAGTTATTTCCATTATTCTCTCCCAAAAATAATAATTCAGATTTATAATGATTAGTACCCTTCATTGATTATGAAAGGATTATTTTTGAAGTTTTAGACTTCACACCCCTCTCCGATTTTAATTGTTCGTCAAATTTTAGTTATCTTCTTACGTAATATACTATATATATTTTTCTGTGTTATATGCAACACTTGTGGGAATTTGAAACGCAACAACCAATATCATAGTAATCATGCGACAAAATCTAGTTCAGTCGGTTTAGAAACAAAATCTGCATTCAATATCCTTAACCCTGTGTTAAAACGGCGAAAATGGATCTTTTTTAAATTTATTTTAAAAGTAAGCTTTTAAAGACATCGGCTTGAAATTTGAAGTGTAGATAAATTGAAATTAAATGTTTAGATTCACATTATTAAAGGAAAATTAAAAAAAGCATATGGCGGCCGTTTCGACAAGGCGCTTGATTAGTGCCAAACAAAAAAAGCGGATTGCCCCTCGTAAAACCCTGAGAAAATTATCTATATGTGACCAAATACTAAAAAAATTCTATTAGTTTTGAGTAGAAATTTCTCCACGGGCCTAAATTTAGGGCAATAAGTAAGTTTTTTGCGATTTGGTGCACGTTTGAATATACGTGTAACGATTTTTGACTTTTTTCGATTGAAAATAGTTTTTTTTCACAAATCTTCGACGCGCACAAAAAGTATGTTGCGAGAAAAACGAGTTTAAAGTTTCTTTGGTTTACGAGAATTACTATATCTCGTCTTTTTTGACTTGAAAGCATTTTCAATCACAATTTTTGATGTTTACACTGGGAAATTCGATTATGCATTAACTTACTATGTAATATAACTTGTATGAGTACATAGCGGCATATGTTCGGGCACTTGAAGGCCGCATGCGCCAGGTAGGACTATAGTAGGACGGAGGGGGACTACGAGCGTTGTAGAATGAAAACCAGTTGAGATATCGATATAAAATTTTGTGTAGGGATTTTTAAGGTACTTTTCTAACGATATGTCCCAAAAAAATTTGAAATTTTTCCACACAGAACCTAAACCAAAAATTTCATCAAAATTTTTGCTTCGGCCCTTTTGTCTTTTAAGCGCCGATATAAAAATGGCCACTTTCGCCAAAAAAAAATTAATCCATCCCCCCCCCTTCCCAACTCTAGTGTAAGGTTTGAATCAGATCCCCTCTCACCAAAAGCCTAACGTTATCAATGGTTATCAATGCTTATAAGAATAATATTCAGTCGTTTCACTGATGGCAATGAATGCTTATCATTTTAGTTATTCAGAGTATTGTAATTTTCATTATTGTTATTATTAAGTTAATTTTTTGGAATATTCATGCACACATTTCTCGGAACTTGTCCGTGTCGCACCTCGCAGCTTGTTTTAATCATTGATTTAATTTGCTTTCTTTCAATTAAATAATAATTAATTATAAATAACACTTTTAAGAGAGGCCTACGTCTACTCCCTCCGACAACTCATTTTGCAATGAATTTATTCGAACGTATTTTAAATTTTTCTTTGAAAATAAGAAATTGAAATTTTCCTTTTTCATCACTGTTTTGCCTCAATATCTGACCATGATTAAAACTGTTACCAATTTACTTACTAATCTATTCCATAGTACGAAAAACTGGGTTGATTTCGACCAGTTATTTAATTTTTTTAACCCTATCCCATGCATGGCATTGTAGACGCATATTTAAAGTACGAGCACACTTTATAAAGCACAAAAGACCAATTTTCAAGAGTATTTTTTTATAATACAAAAAAATGTTTTTGTTTGTTTTATCTTTTTTTCTTTTTATAGAGGGCGCTGAAATTAAGTTCTGAAAAAATTGTTACACAGACGGTAGACCGATAATCTATGAACGGAAATGGATTGGTTAGTGTGAAGTAAAAAAAAATTACCGGGATTCTAAGAAATCAGCTCTCTCTCACTGTTTTCAAAAAAACTATAAAAAAATGTCGGACTTGTGAAAAATGCTAAAAATCGACCTTACTTTTCCATAATTGGTTGATTTTTTTCCATTTTTTTTTGTCATATTAAGGTAGATTACGATGTAGAATACTCTAACAAATAAAACGCACCAAGGTTTTTCAAAATCGGTTCAGTAGATCGGGAGATTATCTGTACGGCGTTAAAAAAAACCTTGTTTCGAGAAAAACGTGTTTAACGTATTTTCCCCATTTTGTTTATAAATATTTTTTTTGAAAAATTGATTTTAAACATTTACCATCGGTTTTATTCTATTTCTTGACCAGTTTGAAGTTATAAGAAGTCGAAAAATGCAAATAAAAAAAATAAACGATTTTTTGAAATTGATAAGGTATACTAGTACCTAAAGTTGAAAATCTTTGACTATGGTCTGGAGATTTCTTTAACAAATCGTTTTTAACAAATTAACGATATTAGTGTTAATATGGCTACAATATTGAATATAGATTTTTAATAGTAAAGTTTAATTGAAACAAACATCAAAGTTTCCGCTTGAAATCTTATTATTTCATGACAATACAAACAGACAAATTTAATATTTATTCGTAGCTTACTGTTGGTAATCTCAGCATATATTGTTTATATATAGGCTTTCCAAATCTCCAACAAGTATGTTAACAAAACGTAGATTTTTCATCCAAAACTAAGAAGCATGACGTCTCGGCAAACCGATTTTTTGTATTAGCTGTTGCAAAGATAAGCAGACAATACTTTTATGTAGACTTGTTACCATCCAAGAATTTCAATCAAAAATTAGGAATTTAAGAAATTTCATCGATTTATCTCGAGAATATAAATTCATGAGATACTTTCGAAAAGTCGTCGAAGAATATTGGTCAAATAGACGAAGCAGCACGAAGGATAGACATTTCAATCGTCTGGAGAACATATCACGTGAACGCATCTTATTGTCTGCTGGTTTTTTTCGAAATGGCCTCCTGATGGTACATAAGAGCCGAAGAACTTCAGACAAAAGTTTTCGAACCACCCTCATGTGTGCATAAAGGATTTTCAAAGATGTTTAAACTCACTTAGCAGAACTTTCCAATAACAAAAGATTCAAATCGATGCTGTAAACATTTTAGTTCTTGGGAACAGTGGCCGAAAACGCACTGGCACCGCAACGGAGCTCGGTATCCAGACTATATGCTGCAAGCATCTACACAGAGCAACCCTTCGCAATGTGTAAATGCTGGAAGGATCAAGTGACGGCCATTAGAGGCTGCTAGTTTTATTTAAAGCGGTTCATACTTACACATCTCTCGTCCCAGGACCCACGTCTCAGGTTTGGTGTTCACCTCCACCAGTACAGTAGGGGTGCAAACTAGCAGCACGAGTAAATCCGCTATGCTCAAGTTGGTGAGGAAGATGTTGGTGGAGTTTCGCATGTCCTTCGTTTTGATTATAACAATCGGCACCTAAAACAGAACGGATTGGGGTTTTATTGAGATGGCGTGATTTAGGTGGCTATTAACAGCGCTCCGTGACACGCTTCTTCGCCCAGCCGCATTTACCATTATGTTGCCAATCACGCCCAACGCCATTATGGCGATGCAAAACACCATCGATGTCACGCGGATGTAGAAAGGAATCTGCGGAAGCTCGCCCTCCAGAGCATCTCGACTTCCGACAGTAGAGTTCGACAGGACAAGATTCGGATCGGTGGCATTGAAAAGGGTGGAAAGGTGAAGCAGCTCCGTCGACGTGACGTAGTCCGGCACATTGGCACTCGTCGCCGCCACGTTCACCCCCACGCCCGGATAGCTCGGTCTTGGGGCTGAAGGGTGGTCAATCACATTTGTCGCATTACTGTGTAATTGTGTTATGGTGGAGGCTGGCAATCTGAGGCTTTTGTCGCCAGGAGCCCTTGAGTATTCTGTGTTAATGACTTGCAAACACTTCGCTCACTGTGGTTGGCCACTTAACTGATTCCTTCCGATCATATTTCGTTATGTTCGGTCATTCGAAACGGAACAAGGCGCACGACTAGCATATCTGGAATTTTGGGCTGTTCTTCAACTATTGGTTTCACCAAGCTTGCAGTGCGCTGTCTAGTCCTTGATACCAATCTATTTTCCAATTAAAATTATTCTTTGAATGTTGTTCGCATTTCATTGATGATTCACCCGAAACTACCTGCAATTATGTTCGAAAAACAAAAAATAAAGAAATTATTTATGAAATTTTGAAAACAAATAGAAAGCAAGAAAAACAAATAATTTACATATTATAAATGATTCCATTCTTTCTTAGAAAAGTGCATTTAAAGATTAATAGAACAAATGTGCATGTACTTATTTCTAACAAGTTTTCCAAGTTTCCTTATTTCTAACAAGTTTCACAAGGCAACTAAACTCGTCGTGATTTTTCCAATTCGCTAACACAGCAAAACTGAAACATGACCAAAGGAAATGAGAATGAAAACTTTTCGAAAATCATGTAAATTATACACCCCAAACTTAAAATTCTATTTTTTTTCATTGATTGGTTGAAATTACCACATTTATGTTGAAGAGAGAAAATCAGTTTGGGTTTATCATTTCCATTCAATGACGTTTTGAAAATGTTACTAAGTGTTACATAGATAGAGGAGGTATCGAGCAAATTGTTATGTAACAAAATTTAAAATGAGGTAAAATAAATTTTTTATTACACTAAATCATAAAGCCAAATTTCAAATTTATTTGCCACGCCACGAGATGTCAGCAGACGCTAGGCGCGATAAAAAAAAAGTTAGATACATTGTTAATAGTTCGTGATTAAAATATTTAAAAGTCTGAGTGGAGTGACATGAATTCGTTGCGTAATAAAGGAGAGTTCTTTGAAAATGTTACTAAGTGTTACATAGGGAACGGAGGAGTTCAAATACTCTAAAGATTGAGTTAAGTAATATATGTATAGGCCCTAATCTAATTCAGAGCAAAGCTGAAATAAAAGATTCTTCTACGGCGGGACATATTTACAGAAATTCAATTTACTGTTCAATTTTCCTTTCTGCTTTGCAACATTTACTAATTCATTGAATTTTCCAATTTTCGAGAATCATTCTAAATGTGTGTCTTTTTAGAAAAGCGCTCCACTTATTCAGTGTACTATAAAATCTGCTTGATTGGGTGACAAACATATTCATCCCCAAAAACTAGCGACATTTTGGCTTCCGAAATCATCGACATTTTGAAACCAAGAGCGTCCCAAACTGGTATTTAAAAGATATCGTCTTTTTGTCTTCAGAATTGCTCTTTTCGATGGTTTTTGATATATGGCGGTAGTAGGCTATGAATCTTTTAGCTATGTATCTTTTGTGCCATAGATGATTAGATGAACATTGCATTTAGGGGAATATTTTTTCATTGCTAAGACACTTCCGAAGTGCGGCCGTTTTCACGTTTGATAAAATTGTCCGATTTCGATGTCATCTTCTTTCAATGTGCACATAGTCGTGTTCCTTCAACATTATTATATACTGCAGAGAATAGCTGCCTTTAAAATATTCTATAGTTTTCATAGATACAATACATCACTGCAACGATCAAATAGAGGGTACGCTATTTTTGGATTGATTTTATTTAATGTAAACTGTAAAGTGTATGGTATTTTGGTATATTTGACCATAGACCAGGGCGGATCTGTAGAAAAACGACTAAATTTGGTCGTTTAGAGGGGGCACGCTGATTTTTGCAGGAAAAGTTGGGGAATAGCTCGTATAACAATAATTGATTTATGCTCCCTCTCAAAAAAGTCGGGAACATTAAAAAAAATTGAAGTGTTTAAAAATTTGAAAAAAATCGTGTTTTTTCTGCTTGTCACACTCCTAACTTTAAAACGGTGCATTCCAGAGCAAAGTTGCTTGGCTATGAAAGTTGCGTAATAAAATTTTCCACAAGACAAGATCGATTTAAAATTCCAAAACATTTAACCCTGGCCGCAAAATAGCAATAATTAAATAAAAAAATGGGGAAAAAAGCCGTTCCTTATTCAATTTTTTTTACCATTTCAAATAAACCTAGGACCTTCATACTTTGCCTAAAAAATCTTCATAATAGAATAAAACAGCAAACTAATTTTCATCAAAATCAAATCAGTAGATTTCACAGAACAGCTTGGCAATCAAAATTTATTGCAAAAAAATTCAACTTTTTTTCAAATATTGCAAATCAGAAACTAAAGCCCATAGAAGTTTGAATTTTTCATGTATATTAGAGCATTTCACGCATTGAATGCATTTTAATAAACAAAAATCAAATCATTAAGGTGGCCACCGAATTTTTTTGGAAATTTTAAACAGTTTTTTTTCTAATAAACAAATTGAATATCTCGGTAACCATTAATTTAAATTAAATTTAAAAAATACGTGAGAAAGAGCTTTAAAATACGCTTCTTATAACAAAAAATATTGAATTATGTTCATCAGTTCCTGAGATACAACCGATCAAAGCTGACGGGCATTTGCAACGAATCTAAAAAAGGAATAAAAAAAAAGCATTTTCTCGGCTTGTAGTGGAGCGATTTTTACCTTTTTTTATGAGGCGATGTAACTCAAACAAAGAAACCTAAATATCGCATTACCAAATCCCGAAGATGCTTTTATTATGGTATAAATTAATTAATTTATTTATAACAAAATGAAGCCACATAGTTTTTGCTATGTTGAAGGAGTTTTTTTAGAAAAACTTCTCAAACATGTACTGTTCAATGTACCCAATGCTATTATTGTCATCAATATTTGTTTAAACAAGTTAAGGAAAAAAATCTTTTTTCAATTATTTTTCTCTCGATATATTAATAAAAAGAAGAATGAATAATATTCGTCGTATTATTGAACATGTGATGAGATTTTGAAAAGGGCCGTTAGTAACAGTAGAGCAGCCTCTAAGATTTTGAAAAGAACCCTTAGTAACAGTAGAGCGGCATCTGTTTAGAAGTGATGGTCCTTCACTAGAACGTCCCTACACTATCCTTGTCTCGAAATATCTAAAAACTTTACTGAGAAACTTCAACGCAAAAGTTGCAAATGAAGGATTCACAGAGATACAGCTGGATTGCATAGCTTCCGTGAAAATTGTGTCAATTTTCTACAATCTCGTCGCAGAAAGATAAGGCTGTCATATCATGTCTACTCACAGATATAATCAAGTCAAAATCATACCTTGTTCTAGGAGGTCTATTAGCTCAGAAAAACCCTTAAGAGCTGTCAATCGCAGTGAAATTTGCGGAATCCTTTTGACGTGCATTTGACCCGCAAATTATGAGTATCCTAAAATGTTACTAAGTTCGTAATTTTTCAAACATTTGAAAGTTTTAATGCTGTAACAATTTTTTCCAAACAAAATTTGTGAAATTTAGGTAAAAATCGAAAATTCTGTAAGCGAATTTGAATATATTTTCGTTATTACGTGTACCTTAAAATTCTATTTGTTTCTTAGCAACGTTTTACATGAAAAGATAATAACAATTTTAAAACAACGATTTTATTGCACAATCAATGAAATACTAAAAGCTAGAAAACAATTATCGATGACCGATCTGAGGCTTTGGTCAGACAAAAATAAAACCGCGTACGGTTTCAGCATAGATCTTTCTTTTGTCGAACATTGGACATGATGCTGCCTCGAAATATAACACTTATGGTTAAAAGTGAACTCGACACTATACACCGAAAAAAATTCCATTGTAATCTTAACAAAATGCAATTGCCGCCTATTTTTAGATGTCACAATGAAAATAAATTTGAATCTTCCAAATAGGGTTTTCATAATTACGTTGTTCATGTGGAAACAAATTCTACAACATATCAAGGTGGAAATCACATTAAGAGGCCAATTTCCATGCTTGTTTCGCGACCTTTTTTGAAAGGGAAGAAATGATTACAGCTAATTGAAATTGATACGCTATTTTATTCATATTTTGAATTATATCTCATAATTAACTTCCCAGTATATGGGAAGTTCTTGTAATCGCCTCGAAAATCGAAATTGAAATTTTCAACATTTCTTTACGTTTTGAGGTCTTACGAGTATATTTAAAGTGTTTTTAGAAAGAAGTATGTATGTGTTTGTTTATGTGTGTATGTACGTACGTACGTACGTGCGTGCGTGCGTTCGCGGACAGTTTTTCTACGAGCATAACTCACGTAAACAAAAGGTGTCAATCGAAGCGTCTTTGCAATCTTAAGAGCTGATTAGTTTTTGGGACACTTCGGTCGGGGGGTTTGCTGTTTTCTCCCCTTGAAGGTAAACCCTGTCATGCAATATATCTCGCGAACAAAACGTACGATTTGCTTTATCAAGATGTCAATCGACGCGTATTGACATTTTCGTGCTTCTATCAAGTTTTTAAAAAAATCGTTGGAGCCGTTTTTTAATTTAAAAAAAAGTGCAAAAACTTTTGCTGGTTTTTTCACAAGAACTATTTGGAGTATGTAAATTATATAAACATTGCTTACTTAGGTTTAAAAATTAGTAATCAATGTTTATATAATTTATATTTTCCAAACAGTTTCTGTAAAAAAACAACTAAAATTTTTTTTCATGAATTAAAAATTAAAAATACAAAATCATTAAAAGTCATCATGACCTACATGGTCATTTATGTCATTCAATATATCTCGAGAACCAAGTATAATCTTTGCATCATTAAGAAGTCAATCGACGCGTATTAACATTTTAATGATGTTTTTAAATTTTAAAAGAAATCTTTGAAGCCATTTTTTTAATTTAATAAAAAAACTATTGAAAATTAGTGTTTTTTTTCATAAAAAAATTAATTAATAATTAATAAAATTAACATTGTGATAATAAATGTTTATAAAATTTATAAATTTTTATCAATTTCTGTAGAGAGACCAGCAAAATATTTTCTCATGATTTCAAAACAAATTGAATTAAAAATAAAAAAAAATCATTCAAAGTCACAATGTAAAAAGGGTTCATACGAATTTGTATACCTTAAATCTCTTATTCTAAAAACATTGTTGTAAAGTCAATCAAAGTTTATTATTATTTGCATAATTTGAGCAGATTTTTAATAGTCTTCACAGAATCGTGTTTTAACTTTAATAAAAAAACTGCTTAAATTTGGAAAACCAATACAAATCAAATCGAATTTGCAATTGTGGTAATCAACGTTTTGCATGGTAAAATGTTTTGTAGACAACACTTTTTAAGATCTTATGCTTTGAAAAGCTTTCATCAAATAAAAAATTGTAGTTGTTAGGAGTTTTGTTTTTTAGTATTCGTAAGATTTCAATTACTTCCTTCATCATTTGTAATACATATATTTTACTTTTTACATGCAATTGAACCTATTTTTGACTGCATAATCAATGTTTCTCAAAATTAACAGAAAATAAATAATTATTAGTTTCATTGATGTAAAATCGTGAAAAAATACAACTTCAGTGATTATGCCGAAGTGCTAGCGGTTTTGACCGCAACTATTCAAAATGGCCATCACGCGACAAAATCTCTTCAGTTGTCGTAATAATAAAAACTGCATTCATTTTTGCTAGCGCTGTTTTGTTCTTCAAGCATCGATATGAAAATAGCATATAACGCAGAAAAGGCTTTGTAACCTGTCCCCCCTCCGATTGAAATATTAAATCAAACCAATCCACGAAAATCTTTACGTAATCAATTGACGCTCGCGTAGATGTTACGATTAATATTAAGTCATTACAATAACTTTTATGAGAGGTACATTTTTATTATTAAAAGTAATATTATTTCCATAACTTTTATTGTGTTTAATATTTTTAATATCTATGTAGATATTACTGGGAAGTTGACCGTGTGGACCGCAAGGGTCGCACCTCACGGCTTGTTTTTTCAAGTGATTATCATTTAAATTCGTAAAGTTAGAAGCTGTTCTTCGTGAAGATACGTCGTCCGAGTCTCTCATTGCCACAATTTTATTGTGAAAGCAAATCAAGCAAAATTTTCATATTATCTAAACGTATGAATCTTCGATGAACCAGGTTTTGAGTGAACATTTTGAAATTGTGATGCATTAGAAAAGAAAAAAATTGAAATTTTTCCGTGCTTTTCTTATTAAAACTCCTCTAAATCGAATTTTTCCCCTATTTCACGTTCAGTTATATTCAAAACTAATAATTATTCAAAAAAATAAGTTTTTGAAGATCGCTCGGCAATTCGCTGAGATAGAATGCACACCAGCCGGAAAAACGCGTTTAAAAACAAATTAGCAAAAACTGAGTACTGACGTGACTTGTATATACACCACGAAATTTCTTAATTTATTTCCAAAAATTTATTTTTTTCATTTAATCAAATGAGTTTTCGGTTGCTCATAAATTTACGTAATTTTTCACTAAATTGGACACTAAAAATTTGCCAACTTTTTCATAAACTTCCAGGAAATGTTTCATTATTTAACGTAGTCATTCGTCAGGTTAGGGATTTCTTATTGTTAATACTCGCATTCATGATATTACCATGAAATGAGCCAGCTCGAAAAATGTTTCTTACACATAATTGAAAAAAAATTCAGCAACGCCAGAAAATTTCCTACGAAGTATAGACACATTAATATATTTTTTGTTCCGACAACGAATTTTCGTACAGACAGACATTAATAAACATATTCTCATTGTAATAACGCGATGTTGTAGGTTTTTTGATGAAGATTTTGATTACGAGGGTTTACGTAGCATTTGCGACGGTTTTAAATTACGAACACAACAACTCATTCTGAGCCCATTCATCGAACGTACGACACAAACGATGGTCCAATGACTTCAATTGCTGCACTAGTGAGATCTTATAGGGCTTCAGTCCAAGATCTTTTCTCAAAATATTCCATATAGTGGACGGGCAGAAGCCAAGTTGTTGAGAACGACGTTCAATTCAAAAATTTGAATCATTTTGCCTCGGTGCGCTCCGTACGAGCTCGTATTGGATGAACAATGTTCGATAGAGTACATGTGGACATAAATCTTTCTATCATATAGCGTGTAAGCTGGACAATTATGCGCACCATAACTTGGACAAAGTGGTCTATAAGCTTGGCGCAAAAAACGCCAATTTCGGAAATAAATTTCTACTATTTCAAGTTGGTGATTTGCTAAAGTAAATTAAATTTATTGTAAAAATGACAACGAAATTTTACAGATATAATGACAGATATCCATTTTGAAAGTTTAATACTTCTAAAAAAACACCCTATAGTATTAAAGCAAATAAAATACGAATAAATAAGTAGCTACGCGATTGCACGCCTGTAAATTTTATCTTAATTTTTTTGGACACAGTATAGTTAAGGACCCGTAATATGTTTTGCTCTTGGTAACATCAAACTAAAATCAGTAGAATGATGACTAGAAATAACAACACTGTATCTGATGCACAAAAAATTTGCGGCCTTGTAATGATTCAGCCGTGTACCGATCACAAGCCCCTTGAACGATTTTTAAAGTACATTAATCTCTTATCATTCGCGTTTTTCATTCTTCACGGTGAAAAAAATATGAGGAAAAATTTAACATTTGCGGAACACCGGTGTTTTTTACTCGCGGTAGAAAAGAAACACTTGAGTAAACAGTTTTACTTGAAACCCGGTTTCGCGCGCTTTTTAAAGAAAACAAAAGAGGAGGAAAAACTCTTACAGCAAAAGAAATCTGATGAATTTGAATACGAACAAGAGGACCCCGTTGACGCTGGTAAGACATGTTCCAAATTTGGATTTTTTCATTCGGTTTTGCTTAGATATGAACATTTTTTTCTATACATGAAAAAATTTTCTTCAAAACAGCTCAGGAAAATTGTAACTCGAAGGACCAATATATTTTGGCCAAAAAGGGTTGGATTTGGACCCGTCTCTTAATGTAAATTTGAAATTTAAAAGGGCTGTCGAAGTCGCCGCAAATTTACACGTGGAAATCGATTATTCAGCGCAACAGACAGCAATTAACAATTATTTCTTACCATCAACATCACAAAATATTTAAGATGTAGTACATACCTTTGTAAATCTTTTTTTACTCAAAGGTAGTTTACCTTAACCTCTGTATTTTTCTTAATTTTTGCGGTTATGAAACGTAACCTCCCTCTTAACACAGGAAAATAGGCTTAACATTCGCGGATTTAACATTCACGAAAGTTTTCTGGTCCCTACCCCCGCGAATGTTAAGGGATTACTGCACCTTAAACAACATCTGCGGCGGATATTTAGATTGTCTCGAGGTTCGAGCGCTGAGTTTTCTTCCAAAAAACTTCCAAATTGTAAGGTTTCGAAGTTACTAGCTTTGCGAAAATTGATATGTAGTCCCTCATATGTTTCCTGTCATCATTTGCCTTGGTTGTTATAAACAAGGTGAATGTGTCAAATTTTTGGTGATGGAATCGAAAATAAAAATTATTATATTACTATTTTTAAATAAAATAAAAAATTTATTAATAAATTATGCCAACTTGGATATAGGGCAACAAACTATGCATTGCAAGCATATTTAGCATCAAGCATCTGTCCATGAATATGCTCAACATTCGCTGAATAGTGTTCAGGTTTAGTTTCTCGCTGAATGAGTTAGTATAAGGAATCAGTTTGGAAAATATCAAAAATCATTACGACTAGAATTAAGGACTTCTTCGGTGGCACATACTTTTAGCTCTCAAGTGATTTTGTGAGTTTATAATGAATTGGATATTTTTTCGTTTAAAATTATTAATTTTCATTGGAACTAATCAATAAGATCACGAACTGAAATATGTTTGTATTTTTATAAATGGACGTTTTATATTTTGCGAATTTTTTAGAGGTGGTTTCGTATCAATTATTCAAATCATTTTAGCTGCAAGCGACTGTTGCTCAAAATAAGTTATCTGTGCAATTGTGCTGTATGTTTTTTAAGTGCATAAATAGTATAAAAACTCAACTGCACTTATGAAATAGACTAAACAAAAAACTTTTTATTGGGACATCAAATAAAAAATTTTCAATTCTAAGAGTACACAATATTGGCAAATTTTACATTGCTATAGGTCATATAGTAATCACTGTTCAAAGTTTATGGACAAAATGCGAAGAAAAAATCAACGAACAATACTTTTAAAATTTGAAAATTATTTGAAATTTTTTGCACTTTAGTAGAAATACTAAAGCACAACAAATTCATGGTTTTTTCTTGAAATTTCGAAGAATTTCCTTATATTTTGTTGAATTGCGAACGCACGTCTCAGGGTATTTCAAAAATTGACGATAAAAGGTCAAAAATTGACGGTTCAATATTCCAACTTTTTTGTGAAAAAATTGAAGAAGAAAATTGCAGAAAAAACTGAGTGGAGGTTTTGGTCATTGAAACAGGCTTTATCATTCAAAATGGATATTTGAGATACGCACTCCACTTTATTGATAAACGAAGAAACTGTTTGCTTCTCTAAAAACTATATTTCACTAAATATTCAACGTTATTATTTTGAACCCAACTGTAAATCTAAGAATTTTAATAATGCTTAAATTACTTAAACTACTTAGTGCAACTTTCCAGTCGATGATCAACACTCACAAAACAAGACGTTGGCATGCTCAGCTCGAAACACAGAACACAGATTCATATTAAATATATCTTTCTTTAGTCAAAATGTTAAAGCTTCCCTCAAAGAACCTGGTCTAAATGTTTGCAAACATTAAACGGAACTGCCCCGAATGTCTACAACTTAATCAAAATGTTTCATTTAAATAATGTCGTTCCTTTCGCAACATGTACCATCAAACGCACGTTCCCTGTAAACGGCTAACAGACAAGAAGGATACTTTTTGAACTTTGAAAATATATTATTTTCTCGAGAATTAATCTTTTCGGCGTTGCAAATGACTCATGTCGTCCTGGAGTCATCTTCGAGTTCAAAAGTCATGTAGTCTTATTAATATTACACGTTGAAGGCGCCAAGAGCTAGCCTGGCTAATGATTTATGAACAATAACCTCTAACACTCCTCTTTCAATTAATAACTGCTCGTACGAAATAAGGGTCGCTCGGGTCGGCGTCTAATTGATATTTTACACCAAGTCACCGACTCAATTAATTATAAATGTTCCTGCCATAAACGATAGTGCCATCGACATGTGTAATGGACTTGTCGCGCATTAATTATTCAAAATGCTGAAAGGCTGATGTCTTTATCAAAGTGTTATCCTGCTTACATAAGTGGAGCGGAAACCCAATCGAAGGCGTCGTTATCAAGTCTCGTGGCGTGCTTTATGGCCTACTTGGAGTGCCGCAGCGTTGCATAAATCAGTATAACTTTTTTATTGGTGGGTCGCCGAACTACCAAGGAGGCTCCAACGGACGCAGACTTTGGCGGTCCGCACAAAGCGTCTTAATTATTTAGCGTCACTTGCAACTTGTTTGCCAAGCAAATTACTGCACTCGATATACAAGATAAAAGATAATAATCACATTCAGTACCGCGCACACGTACAGGTGTAATTGGAAAAGAAGCAGGTTGGACTATCTTTCACGTTGGCACCGACAACAATACAACGCACCGCACCACTGTTTCGCAAAGGGTCGCTTGCAACGGACTTTATTTGGCGCCAAGACAATGGCATACTATCCACAAACTTTCCACATACGAACTCCTTCCGATGGCGTTCTCTGCTGAACTGAATTTTCCGAATTTCCATTTCGGCGTTTCGCAAAAGCACCAGCTGCCATATGTACACGTCCAATGGACTCGAGCTGCGCCCAACTTTCGCCAATAATTATATTCTGGGCATCGAATCGCACAGAATCTTCTTGGATCCATGTCGCACGAAATCTGATGAATTGCTAAGGAGCAGTTATTTTGACTCCGCAAACTTTGTTTGGCAGAAGCTAAGAGGATGTTCTCCTGGCTTGAATCAATTAGCAGTTGAGTCGAACCAATGGCAATGAAAAATATTACCAATGGAAGCGCTTCCATGACCGAAATAGATTCTGTCCCCAGCAGTGTTTGTAGTCGTGCCATCAATATATTAAATGGGATACCATCCATAGAAATCGAAAGAAAATATTTCAAAACAAGACCACAACTAATGTACATATCAATAAGTTGGAATATGCTCTGAACAAATGAAGTCTTGTAAGGACGATAGTACCTACAGCACGAACTCATCTCATTTCCATAATATCTAAACCAATTTCATGAAGAATTTCAAATCATATTGATACAATCCGCTCATATGGTGGAAACCTTATACTTGACTTCCTTGCATCCTAAATCACTTTAAGAATACTAAAGCAACACCATAAATCAGAATGTGTCATACATATTCTGTATTTAAAATTAAATTTCCATAAGAAACTCTTTCGGTATGCGCACTTTAGATTCCTTGTTTTTTTCGTCTGGTTCCGTAATATTATACTCGAAAGAAATACATTATCCCATGTTCAAAGCGTTTGATTTACTGAACTGTTTGGACGAAAGTTCACGCTACAGAGTCCCGTGATTTCAAAGTATTGTATTCGCGTTCAGAACAGAATATTTATTGCGATTGGATTTTGGCAAACGTGCAAGAGCAATTAGCACAGTTCAGCTCGAAATCGATAGCCATCCTACACAAGCCCATGATAATTTTGGGGTTGCTTGCGAATTCATCTTGAGCTGCGCGGCGATAACAAACGCTATTGAACTTAGCGTCGATAACAACGCCAATTGTGAAAAGTGTAATATAAACCATATTTCAGAGTTTGATCGCAACAAAACAGAATCTTTTCGTGGAACGCACCATAGCACTTGTTGGAAGGCCGCTAATCTTGCTATAATGAAATTTCGCCAGCCATCAATATTAATCCATACTACAAACGTGCTCGACTATTCTTAGCATATACTTCGAATTTCCTAATTAATTTGGACGTGTGCTCTTCATAAACGTCAATGCCGGTCACTATAAAACTCTGAGACGCCTCGGACAAAAAGTGTAAAAATGTCAGTCGTTAAAAACGTATTTTATAGCAAATTTTTTCGTGACACCATAGTTCAGCCATATTTTTACTATCGGACAAGGTCGACCGTTAACCGTAATGCAAATAGCTGTTTGCTTTCCTTGGCCGAACCTATTTCGTTACAGTTCGAAATAAGATACG
Organism: Oxycera nigricornis; assembly: GCA_963942545.1. NCBI lineage: Eukaryota > Metazoa > Arthropoda > Insecta > Diptera > Stratiomyidae > Oxycera > Oxycera nigricornis. Next base: position 83,659,314 of record OZ012660.1, read on the forward strand.
ACCGAAAAGGAGATTTGATATTCAGTTGGCACATAGTGGCATTTTTAAATCCTTATTTGAAAGTTTCTGGAAGCGTTTCTGCTGGAGACTGAAAAAATAAGCAGCTGCAAGATCGGCTTGAGACTTGCATCATTATTAAGGATTCGGGGCTAGTCTTCGGCGTGAAAAAAAAACAAGCCAGGAGGTGCGACTCTTGAGGTCCACACGTTCAACTTCCCAGTAATATCTTCATAAATATTAAAAATATTGAACACAATAATAATTATGAAAATAATCCAAAATCAATAATAATAATGAGAGGTACTCATAACAGTAATTAAAATGACTTAATATGAATATTACCATCTAAGGGAGCGTCGTAAGGATTTTGGTAGATGGGATGTTGATTGAATATTCATGCGGATCGATCAGAGGGGAGACAGGTTACAAAGCGTTTTCTACGTTGTTTGTTACTTTCATATCGATACTTGAAGGACAAAAGAGTACTAGCAAAAATGAATGCAGGTTTTCTTATTACGCCGACTGAAAAGATTTTGTCGAATGGTAGCCATTTTAAATAGTTATGTTCAAAATTTCCATGGCTGCGACATAATCACTGAATTCGTATTATTCACGATTTTACATCAATGAGACTAATAATTATTTCTTATTTACAGTTGGTCTTGAAAAACATTGAATATGCAATCAATAATCGGTTTATTGCATGTAAAAAGTAAAATGTATTACAAATGATGATGGAGGAAATAATTGAAATCTTACAAACACCAAAGGACAAAACTACTAAATCTACAATTTTTTATTTGATGAAAGCTTTTTGATCCATAAGATCTTGCAAAGTATTGACTTCAAAGCGTTGATTACCACAAATGCAAATTTGATTGAATTTTTAACTTCCCAGTATATGGGAAGTTCTTGTAATCGCCTCGAAAATCGAAATTGAAATTTTCAACATTTCTTTACGTTTTGAGGTCTATTGAGTATATATAAAGTGTTTTTAGAAAGGAAGAAGTATGTGTGTGTGTGTGTGTACGTACGTACGTCTGTACGTTCGTGGACACTTCTTTCTATGAGCATAGCTCACGTAAACAAAGTCGTATCGACTTCGTTGAGGTGTCAATCGAAGCGTCTTTGCAATTTTAGGAGCTGATTAGTTTTGGGATTCTTTGGTCGGGGGGGGGTTGCTGTTTTGACCCTTTGAAGGTCATTTCTGTCATACGTTATATCTCGCGAACCAAACATACGATTTGCAAGATTAAGGAGTCAATCGACGCGTATTAGCATTTTTGTGATTCTGTCAAATTTTTAAAAAAACGTTGGAGCCGTTTTTTAATTTAAGAAAAAAAAGTGCAAAAAATTGGGGTTTTTTTTATAAACAATAAATTTTTAACCTGATTAACGAAAGACAGTATTCAATTTTTGTAAAATTTATATATTTGAAGCATTGCTTGTAAAAACAACATCAAAACATTTTCTCATGATTACGTAAAAAATTAAATAAAAAATAAAAAAATCATTAACAGGCATCATGATTTTCAAGGTCATTTCTGTGGTGCGTTATCCATATCTCGCGAACCAAACATACGATTTGCATGATTAAGGTGTAAATCGACGCGTATTAACATTTTAGTGAATCTATCAAATTTTGAAAAAAAATCGTTGGAGCCGTTTTTTTAATTTTTTAAAAAAAGTGCAAAAAATTGTGATTTTTTTCAAAAACAATAAATTTTTAACCTTATTGTCAAGTCCAAGTAATCAATTTTCATATAATTTATATACTCCAAACAGTTTTTTAGAAAATGCCATCAAATTTTTTTCTCATGACTACGAAAAAAATCAAATAAAAAATAAAAACTCATTAACAGTCATCATGATCTTCAAGGTCATTTCTGACATGCGTTATACCTCGCGAACCAAACATAGGATTTGCATTATTTAGGTGTCAATGAACGCGTATTAATATTTTTGTAAATTTGTCGCATTTTTGAAAAAATCGTTAGAGCCGTTTTTTAATTTAAGAAAAAAAAGTGCAAAAATTAGGTTTTTTTCATAAACAATAAATTTTTGACCATATTTGCGGAACACAGTAATCAATTTTTATAAAATTTATATACTCTAAACAGTTTTTGTGCAAAAATCAGCAAAACTTCTTCTCATGATTACAAAAAAATTAAATTAAAAATAAAAAATCATTAAAAATCATCATGATTTTCAAGGTCATTTTTATCATTCACTATATCTCACGAACCAGATATAATATTTGCATCCTTAAGGTGTCAGTAGACGTGTATAAACATCTTTGTGAAGTTTTTAACATTATAAAAATTCGTTTCAGCTTTTTTTTAATTTAATAGAAGGAAATGCAAAAAAAAATAGTTTTTTTCATAAAAAATATTTTTTAACCTGGTTTGCACAGCACTGTAATACCAGTTTATAAAATTTATACATTCTTATCAGGTTTTGAAGAGAACCGGCAAAATTTTCTTGCATAATTATGAAAAAACTAAATAAAAAATAAAAAATCATTCAAAGTTACCGTGTAAAGAGGGTTCATACGTATGATATTACTTTATATCTTTTACTCTAAAAAATTGTTGTAAATTCAATCAAAGTTTTAAAATATTTGCATAATTTGAGCAGATTTTTAATAGTTTTTATAGTCTTTTAATTTAAAAAAATGCTTAAATTTCGAAAACCAACAAAAAATTTCAAGACCAAAAAGGCCCCCCACCGATTGATCCGCGTGAATATTCAATCTGTCCTCATCGACCAAAAACCTTACGTAATCAATGGACCCTCCCGTAGACGATATGATTCATATTAACTCATTCCTGTTACTGCTATGAATACCTCTCATTGTTATTACTTAAAGTAGTATTATTTTCAAAATTACTGGGAAGTTGACCGTGTGGACCTCAAGGGTCGCACCTCGCGGCTTGTTTGGTTTTCAAAATTTAAGCAGTTTTTTTTATTAAATTTAAAACACGGTGCTGTGAAAACTATTCAAAATCTGCTCAAATTATACAAATATTAAAAAACGTTGATTGATGCAACTACAATGTCTTCGGAATAAGAGTTATCAGGTAATATCATTCGTATGAACACTTTCTACACGGTGACTATGAATGATTTTCTATTTTTAATTTTTTTTTTTTTTTGAAATCATGGAAAAAAAGTTTTGTTGATTTCTCTACGAAAACTAATGAGTTTTATTTGGGTGTTTTGAGCGTCTTTTGATGGTGTTCAATAATCTTGATAAAAGTTTATAAATTTTATAGACATTTACTATGCAATGAAAATCAGGTTGGAAATTCATTTTTTATGAAAAAATCCCAATTTTTCGCAGCTGTTTTTTATTAAATTAAATAGCGGCTTTAACGTTTCTTTTTATAAATTTAAAAACATTACAGAAATGTAAATATGCGTCAATTGACATTTTTATGATGCAAATATTATATTTGGTTCGCAAGATATGGTGAATTACTTACATGATCTTGAAGAGGATGATGACTTTTAATGAATTTTTTTTGCAATCATGAGAAAAAGTTTTGCTGTTTTTTTTGGAAAAACTGCTGTTAGTATATAAATTTTATAAACATTGATTACTGTGTTTGGCAAATCACGTTAAAAATTTATTGTTTATGAAAAAAAAAATTTTTCGTCTTTTTTTAGTAAATTAAAAACCAGCTGAAACAATTTTTTTAAAAATTTGAAAGAATCACAAAAATTTTAACACGCGTCGATTGACACCAAATCCTATGTTTGGTTCGCGATATATAGCACATGACAGAAATGACCTTCAAAGGGTCAAAACAACAAATCCCTCTGATCGAATTGTCCCAAAAACTAATCAGCTTAAGATTGCAAAGACGCTTCGATTGACACCTCAACAAAGTCGATACGACTTTGCACACGGGGATTATGTTCGTAGAAAAAACTGTCCACGAACGTACGTACGTACATACGTACACACACACACACATACAACTCATTTTCTAAAAACACTTTAAATATACTCTAAAGACCTCAAAACGTAAAGATTTATTCAAAATTTCAATTTCGATTTTCGAGAGGATTACAAGAACTTCCGAAAGACTGGGAAGCTAATAATGAAAATACTTCTACTTTAAAAAACAGTAATGATAGGTACTCATAACAGGAATTGGCATGAGTTAATATTAATCGTAGTATCTAAGGGCTCGTCCATTGATTTTGTAAGGGTTTTGTTGGAGTGAATCAGTTGCAGTAGTAACAAGCTACAAAGTCTTTGCTGCTTGTGATGTTCATATCGACGCTTGAAAGATAAAAGGGCGCAGTTTTTGTTTTCACGCCGATTGAAGACATTTTGTCGCGTGGCGGCCATTTTGAATAGTTGCGTCCGAAATTTCAATGGCTACTGCATAATCACTGAATCCGTACTTTTCACCATTTTACATAAATGAGACTAATAATTATTTCTTATCTTGCAGTTGATTTTGAAAAACTTTGAATATGCAGTAAATAATCGCTGTTAAATTTTATGGAAAAAGATATGTAAAATATTACAAAAGATGGGGGAAGAAGTAACTGGAATCTTACGAACCCTCACAATATATGAACTCCAAAGATTTGACAAATTGTCTTTACATATTCAATGTGCGCTCCTTTATTCTTCATACATATTCATTGCTTATTGTTTCTGTATGAATGCTTTTTGGTAGTATAAAAAACTAGGATGTTTTATTTGATGGGTACTTAAAACATTTGACATTTGATAGAAGATATGTTTTGTAATCATGGAAAGCGTTGTTTTTTGTTTATTAAGATATCTTCAAAACATTTCACTTTACAAAGCAGTGATTACCACAAATAAAAATTTGGATAAAATAAATAATTATTTTTTTAGTTTTAAGCAGTTTTTCACTCAAATGAAAAACGGAACTGTAAAAATTATTGAAAATGTGCTCAAATTATGCAAATATAAATACGCTTTGGTTGACATAACAACATTGACTTTAGAATAACGTAATATTAGTCGTATCAACCCTTTTTCATAGTGACTTTAAATGGTTTATTTTGATTTAATTTTTTTTGTAGTAATAAAAAAAGTTTTACTAATTTTTTACAAAACTGTAGAGTACATAAATTTTAAAATTAGGCTGAAACTTTATTTTTTGTGAAAAAAACCCGATTTTTCGCATTTTTTTATTAAATTGAAAACGGCTCCAACAATATTATTCAAAATTTGGACAAATTATGCGAATGTTAATACGGATCGATTGACACCTTAACGGTGCAAATTAAATGTTTGGATCGCGAGATATAGTGCACGACAGAAATGACCTTGGAGGGATCAAAACAAAACGCCAGTAGTGCTAATATGGGGGTTCTAGACCGGAAGTGAACTGTCAAAATCCGATGACGTCATCACCCCGACCGAAAGCGAACTGTCAAAATCCGATGACGTCATCACCCCGACCGGAAGTGAACTGTCAAAGTGCGATGAAGTCATCACCCCGACCGGAAGTGAACTGTCAAAAGGTCCTTGACCCCCATATAACCGCAAGCTTGGGATGGCCACGCCCACAAAACCGCAAGCCCATTACGTCATCAACCGCAATCAAGCCGATGACGGCATTAACCCTTTCTCCCCCTCTCTCTATCTCTACCTCTCACTCTCACACACACATACACGATCTCACCCACAACGGTGTTGCCACACGCACGATCCAATTTGGCGCCCCACGATCCCACTTTACACCGACGACCCTGTAAATTTCGCGGCAAGACACTTTCACTTATTCGGAGCCACTAAAAATTGTATGTGGCGCCCAATGTCGAATTTCCCACGAGCGAATTACAGACAATTCACAGTCGGATGTAATTTTTGAATATTGTGGTTTTTAGAGGAAATAGCGCTGATAAGAGGCATCCGTTTCTATTTAATGAGGATGTGGTTTTTTATTTGAACTTGATATACGCTTTGAAGCAATTAAACGAAATACCGTTGATAAGAGGCAAGTTTGTGGTTTTTAAAAAAAAATTTAGACAACGAAGATTGCGCATATTTTTTTTATAAAAGAAAATTAAATCGAAAATAAAAGCTTATTTCGAAAAATTATTACGTCATCAGTTTTTTGCTTATCTATTTTCGGCCAAAAGGAGGATATGGTTAAAAGTTAAAAAAAAAGAAGCGGAAAAATTCCAACGAAAGTTGAATAATTGTGGTTTATGATTTTGTTTATAAGGCGATAGACAACTGAATGCTAAAGGATTTTTTTGTATTTCCTGCATGAAAGTTGTGAAGCCGATAAGAATTTATTAGAATTTTTGTGGTTTTCGAACACGCATTTGACCGCATGCGAAATAGACAGCACGGGAAGCTGACAAAAGCATGCGGTTACGTTTAATTCGAGTGATATTTTGTTTAAAAAAAAGCCGCTAGGAAAACGGGCCATGAAGCGTGAGAACCCTTATCACGCCGCACTATATAAAGAGCCCCGAAATTTAAGTGAAGAAGAACACAATTGACTACTTCCGTTCAGGTAAGTTTACTTTTTTTGTGGTTGTTAACCTTGTTATAGGTTTTTATCCACTTAGGCAAGTTATATTCCGACCTCCACCAAAAATATGAAGGGCTCAATGTGCGTTTCGTGTCGGAAGGATCTCTGGACGTCTGGTTCTCTGAAAAGACGACTCATCATCGACGTCCAGGGATTTAAAACGCAAAACAACAAATTTGTGTTGAAGGAGCTGGCGGTTTCCTTTAACACCACGGAACACCACAGATTTTTGGTGAAATCGCCCTAAGACTTTGGGCGATTATCACCACACCACCAAAAGCAAGCTCGTTAGCTAACCGACAAATTTCACCACCTGGACTGGAATGACGGAACATTGACATTCGATAGCGTAAAAGCATTCATCGAAATGAATATAGACAAGGAAAACGACACAATCTACGTAAAAGGACTGGAAAAATTGGCGTGGGTGAGGAAAATGATTGGGAAAAATATCATGGCCCACGATTTGGATAACCTCAACTGTCCCGCGCTTCGGATATTAGAAGAAAAATATCCCCCGGGGAGCGCATACAACAACCGCACAGGACAACGTGCCTTGCGCAACGTATTATTGTTAAGAAAATTTTCAGATAACGAAGTTTGTGCACATTTTTTATAGAAAACAATTGAAACGAAAATAAAAGCTGTTATACCAAAAAAAATTATTATGCTACCAGTTTTTGTTTATCTATTTTTTTTGGCCGAGGAGGATGTGGTTAAAAGGTAAAAAAAAGAAGCGGAAAAATTCCAATTAAAGTTGAATAATTGTGGTTTATGGTTTTGTTTATAAGGCGAGCCGAAAATTACAATGGCCATAGTTTTTTCCAAGTTTTAATAGCGAAAGGTGTTTTTTTTAATTTTTGTGAAAAATGGAAGGTTTTGTGTGTGAATTCCGTGAAAAAGATTTTTCGTCGTCTGGTGCCCCGAAGCGGCAAATACAACATACTGACGTTCCTGCAATCAACCCGGTGTTGAGATTTACCAAAGCCACCAAGTATGCTTTTACACCGATAAGGGTTGGAAGACTTGACGCAGGTATCTGTTTACAAAGCGCCTATAACGATGTGGTGACGGCGCGTGGTCGAAAAACTTTCGAAACAGACATCCACGTTCACTTGCCATCTGGTTGTGCTGGACGGATAGTACCTAGATGGAATCTCGCCGTAGAACACGGAATAGATGTTCTGGCTGGTGTCGTGGACGAGGATTATCGTGGTCCACTGCAAGTTGTATTGTTCAATAATTCCGATGCAGATTTTATAGTGAATAGAGGCGCTTTCATTGCCCGATTGGTTTGCAAAAAGGTCTGCTATCCGGAGATTGAAGAAGTTACCATGTGTATATTGGATCCGACAATAAACTATTAATTAATAACTTTAAAACCGTGATCTTTTATTAAATACATGTTTTTGTATAAGAAGTTTTATACCGAAAATCGCTTTTTCTTGCGCGGCCCGAAGTTACCATGCGTATATTGCATCCGAGTTATGCTATTTCAGTGTTGTGTCGATAATTATAATATATAAAATAAATGGGATTGAATTAATATTGTAATTTTATCTTATTGGAAAAAAATCCAGAATCATGGTCAAAATTACATTCCTCTGATGTAGTACTAATGTCATCAGTGTCGTCTGTATCATCGTTGTCGTCTGTACCGTTGTCTTTATTTATTTTCATGCGTTTTCGTGGTTGTTTGGGTTTATTATGCAAACAGTGGATATCCTCCGACCCAATATTGGGACGTTTAAGAGGCAATAGAAAATTTGTTGCATTCTTCAATTTCTGTATCAATTCATTGAAATAAAGAGATATTGTCCATTTGAAGAAAAAACAATTTTACATCTAAAGCAAATAAAAATCTAGACTTTGTTCGATCATTATATTTCAACATAATCCAACCGTATTATTAACAATCATTAAAGTTATCAATTGAAATTTTTACAAGATATACCCGATACATAGGGCGATATGTGTTTTTTACGCCGAAGAATTTGCGGGTTATAATTCAAGGGTATAAGCTCGTGTAGATCCACTAATTCGATTTTGTCAATGAATATGGAATCGCAGAGGGCAGGAGAGGAAAGATTTAAAAAGAATTTGCGGGGAAAATCTAATGTTTTCAATTCCAAACGAGTTGTTGACATTTTAATGGAAATGGATATAACACCACCCAACGAGCCCTATGAAGCAGCCACTGAACAGAATTTTTTTAGCAAATAAGAAGCTGCCCACGACTAACAACCACTCAGATATATTTTTAAAGCTAAAATGGATTTGGAAAACTACTTATCCTTTTTGATTAAATACAGCCGCATATTGTTGGAAGAACATCGCGAACAAATTATGAAAGATGTATTATTTTTAATGTTATATTACAAAACGGACGAAACAAACTCAATACACGGAAGACACTTTGTCAGCTGTCCTTGGTCTAAAGACGACGCAAAATCTGGACCGGATACATGCGCTTGCCATAGTGTTTATCGAAAACGCAACAACATCGAAAAACTTATAAAATTTTATAAAAGACTAAGAAATGAGAGATGTAAAAATTTTTTGTTTTAAAATGTTTTTCTTTTCTTTATTAATCAATAAAATATAATATAATATGATAAATCTGTTTTTTTAATCCAGGAATTATGTTGGGTTGGAAAGCCTAACCATTTAACATATAATTTATCTCCAGATCGTTTTAAAACCCTTTCCACGAGGTACAAGTGAGGGTGTTTCGTTTTTAGCAATTCGTTTTCATAAAATCCTCCCTGTATGCGTTCGCCCTTATAATCTGCAAGCAAATATGTTGTTGGATTTGTGTTGTTTACAGCTTGCACTTTGAAAATTTCAGTTGTCCAGTTCGGAGTATACTCCTTCTCGAAAACATGTTTGTATTTACTGATGCGGACAAAATCACCTATTCTAAATTTTGGTTTCGAAAAAAAAACCTTTATCAACTATCGAAGCTTTGAGGGGGCTGAACGTTGAATAATGATTGATGTTGTGACTTTACATTAGTTTTTGAAATGGCTTGTTATAAAATTCTCTTCCAAGATCACTTTGCACATTTTTGGGGATTCGCGAGGAGTCAGAAAATATGCTTTCCATAGCCCTAGCCACCTCACTTCCACTGGACGTCGATGATGAGTCGTCTTTTCAGAGAACCAGACGTCCAGAGATCCTTCCGACACGAAACGCACATTGAGCCCTTCATATTTTTGGGGGAGGTCGGAATAGAGCTTGCCTAAGTGGATAAAAACCTATAACAAGGTTAACAACCACAAAAAAAGTAAACTTACCTGTACGGAAGTAGTCAATTGTGTTCTTCTTCACTTAAATTTCGGGCCTCTTTATATAGTGCGGCGTTATAAGGGTTCTCACGCTTCATGACCCGTTTTCCTAGCGGCTTTTTTTTAAACAAAATATCACTCGAATTAAACGTAACCGCATGCTTTTGTCAGCTTCCCGTGCTGTCTATTTCGCATGCGGTCAAATGCGTGTTCGAAAACCACAAAAATTCTAATAAATTCTTATCGGCTTCACAACTTTCATGCAGGAAATACAAAAAAGTCCTTTAGCATTCAGTTGTCTATCGCCTTATAAACAAAATCATAAACCACAATTATTCAACTTTCGTTGGAATTTTTCCGCTTCTTTTTTTTTAACTTTTAACCATATCCTCCTTTTGGCCGAAAATAGATAAGCAAAAAACTGATGACGTAATAATTTTTCGAAATAAGCTTTTATTTTCGATTTAATTTTCTTTTATAAAAAAAATATGCGCAATCTTCGTTGTCTAAATTTTTTTTTAAAAACCACAAACTTGCCTCTTATCAACGGTATTTCGTTTAATTGCTTCAAAGCGTATATCAAGTTCAAATAAAAAACCACATCCTCATTAAATAGAAACGGATGCCTCTTATCAGCGCTATTTCCTCTAAAAACCACAATATTCAAAAATTACATCCGACTGTGAATTGTCTGTAATTCGCTCGTGGGAAATTCGACA